>JAHQIW010004883.1:0-35164 GCA_019055375.1 Parelaphostrongylus tenuis | reverse complement strand
CGATATAAGATAATGATGTGTGTGTGCGTGTTAAATTAAACGAAACCCGAAGCCAAAGCCAAGCATAAGCAGAAGCCTAACCCTAAGCCCAAGCATAAGCCCAAAGCCTAGGCCGAAGCCGAAGCCTTAAACCGAAACCGAAGCCTAAGCTTGAGCCAAATGCTAAATAACAATGTGAACAGGTGCAAAAATAGTTGCGGATTTGCCATGTGTATGGTATGATAGCTTTAACGCTATACATAAATTCGACAATAATCTAAGATACGCAAATTTTGGAGAACCAAAAAATCTACTTTTTCTTGAAAAGGACTTGTTACAGCGGCGTGGCATGCAAGATAAAATTATGTATCACACGCATCGCACTTATCGCGCTCATATATCACACGACAGAACTCTTTCTTTAACTTATGAGTAACAATCGATAGAATGTTTCGGGACTTCTAACGTTGTGCATGTATTTTGATAAGATCGTTTTACTCTACTGCAGCAGGGAAAATGAAATCGAGTTTTCAAACACGTCGCAAATTTCCTCTCGGATGGATTGTCTGGCCAGTTGTGGAGCAATGGTTGAGATCGGTAGAGCGCGCAGGCGCGAGTCGCTTGTTGAGTGCAAATTTCGTCATTGAACTTAGAGACATTCGTCGCTCTCACAAAAAAATTTAGTCGAAACGAATGACTCTCATGCTTGGAGATTTCCTGTCACGTTCATATGCTTTTCGAGTTTAGGTTTATTAACGCGTTTATTCGAATATACACAAAAAAAAATGAAAATCCTAAGAGTCAAACGTCAGACCAAAGTTTTTTTACAACTCTAATACATTAAACTTAGTGCTTGCTCAAATAAGGTCTGATCGCTTTTCGATAGACCATACCGCCACTCATTCGACAGCACAAAATGTGACAATATCGACATTAGATTAGAATTGTGTGAAAATATCATTGTGGATATAAAAGCGGGAGTAGAACTATATTTCATATTTGTTATTCTCTTCCCATATAACTAACTGTTAGATATGCACGAAAAGCATATGAGCGTGTAGAAAACATTGTACTTTATCGCAGCGTAACAAAAAACTTGAAATATTTCCCGGATGAAAGAAAAAAAGCCTCTCGTAAAATAGGGAAATCGCACGACGCTTGCGATGTCGATCATGCTGACATCCGCAAAGGGTCAACCAGCACATGGATATACCAGCAATCACAAAGGCGATGAAGAATGCATGAGTCATGTGCTACATCCGATGAAGTCTGTGGAACACAATTTACCTGCATGTTACGGATAATCACAAGTAAAGCGACATATTCCTAAAGCCCACAGAGAATATGGTCTCCAATTTTTTTGCACTTCCACAAGCTCTTCCTTTAGCCGATCGTAAACTGTGCAAAACTACTCGACCTTCTTACTACTTTATTCATCTCGCTTTGACCTCATGACGATCCATCTTCAGATAAGAAGGCATACAGCAAAAAAAAAGATTATAGATAATGAAAATTTGCTGCTTAAATACCATACTACATTTGAAACACACTTCTGTCAGATCTAGAGACACGCACAAAACATCTTTATCTCAGACTTGATCTGTATCAACCCGCTACACAAATTATTCAGTACTTTTGGAAACCATGTGTAATTATAGACAAAGAATAATTAGAGACGACATGAGTTCAAGATTGTAGAGGTGATCAACATGGCAAGATCCATCAAAAATTAACAGTTTAATAAAAAGTCATCACTGAGAATTCAAGACAGTACACGTATGGCGATATGACGGGCTTTAAAAAGTGACAATATATTATTGTTCGTACAGTGAAGCAGTATCAATAGCGAATTTCGTCGTTAGTAGACTTGACATAGACAAATGCTATACCATATGTAATGACAATTGTGTACAGAGGACGACGAAATCAAATTGAAAAAACTGGTTGCACTCAAGGATACTGAGATTAACACAAGGCATTTGACCCCAGGCGTAGGTTAAATCCGCGTTTCACTCATTACGGGGGTACCTGCAGGCACTACACCCACTAAGCCCACAGATTTGTCACCTTATCCCATACGCTCACTATACAGAAGTGGTAACAAGCGCCATTCAAATGGCGAAACACGGAATCCACTCCCGGATGGCGTAAAAGTTTTGTATATCATTCAGCAACTTTGGAAAATTAATTATAACATCATTGTACTGCATTTAAAATGAGAAATTGAAAACTTTTGTAGATTATATATCAAGCTGGATGACTTGGTTTTGAGAATCAAAACATATTCACTATCACCGGATTGAAATTCATGACTTTGGTTATATGGATTAAGGCATATCGATAGCAAACTAAATTCAACACATTTCTCCTAGTTTTCGAGAACTGCGGCATGGTGGTAAGCTCTATCAATGCCCGCGTGCGCGGAATGAATGGTATATGAATCAAATGGTCCGCTGGAATTAAAATGTTGCCTGTTCTCTTAACTTTGTCGTACAAAAAAGTAATGGATCCGGCATAATCACGGTGACAAACAAACTCGCTCCGAAATTTCTCTTCCACAGTGTATACTGCGAAGAATAGGATTTGTTTAAGACTACACGGGGCTAAACACGTGTGGAAGACGTGCGTACCAGGAAGAGTACCGCAGAAGATATCTGGATAACAAAGAAAGGAGCAGAAAATGAGCTAAATGTGGTCATCTCAACACCACACTAAACATGTTGAACCCAGTCTTGTCGTTTGAGCTTAACAATAACGCTCATTGATCTGACAGCAGATGTTACCATCTGCATACAATGAATACATCAAATGTTTCATTCTATTCAGAAATAAAATCTGGCCGGCGAAACGCACACAGAACTAGTGAGAACGATTCGAGAACTTCTTCAACTGCTTACCGTTCTTGTAATAATTTTTCGGAATATGATGACTACGGATAAAGCAAATTGCTAACACAACATAGTGAGATTGAAGTAATTGAAAATATCCTTACATATATGTTCTCAGTGAAGACATTTCGTGTGCTTCTCTATAGACATAAGTGTAAAAAACGACCAATTACCAGTGTGCTATACTGTACATTCAGAAGGAGATGTGAGGGTACAATTATGTCAAGGCAGAGAAGGATCGACGAGCTAAGCACAGACACCTTCTCATCAAAGACAGTAGAACTAGACGGCATTACAGGAGACAAGACTGTATTCAGGCACCTGTGTGATAACACTCATACCATGATTGACGAGCAACGAAGTCTTGCTTCTTTACAAAGGAAAGAATAATAAAATGGAGACAATGATAGTAGTAATCAATGGCGATATTAGTGCACATCCTAAGGATCGCCCTCACACGATGGACCGTGTTGATCCAAACTTGATTTCAATCGATATTCTTTGGCGTGACCTCAGTCTATTTAACAAATTGGAGACGAGGCCTTTTCCGCTTAATCCAGAACTCTAGTAGTTATGAGACAGCTTAAATTTCGGTAATTTAGATACTGTACTTAATTTCTGGGAAGGCCCTGTTGAAGCACTGTAACAGCGAATATAAATTGGACACGTTACACGCTCAAAGCGCCCCTTTCCTTAGTTAGGAGTTGTAGATGCGATTTTAACGAGCTTATAGTATTTAATCGATAGTATGAATTTCGGTGATTCTGAAGCTACGCTGAAAGTTTGGAAAGGTTTTCACAAAGCGCTGCGAGAGCAAAAAACAGATTACGTTTCATACTTCTCGCTGGAGTTTCATCCAAGCTCTGTAGCGATGCAGAATAAGAGTTCTTCTAAAATTCCTCATAATTCCAGTAATTCTACATAATTCTCATTTTTTAATTGACCATACGGTTACTCACTGTTGTTATTTTTACCGCTGTTACAGCCGTAATGATGCTGTTTGTGCGCATACAGGTTTGATCCCAAATTAGAAAAAAATTTACGCTGCAAATACAAAGTTAGAAAATTCGTGTGGCAAACAATTAACAGATACGAATAATTTCAAGCGAAAAATCAATTTCAAAGCCGAGTAGCGTCTTATTCAATATAGCGGCCGGCTAAGGGCATTTTAACTCGGAACTCAACATCGATCACTCTAATATCGCTAGATTAGTTATTGTGTTCTTCTTGTTTTCGCCCATTCCATAACCACAACTTAACAGAGCGACGTGAATTGAAATGACAGACAGATACCACCCAAATTACCAATGAATGAACTCGTTGGAATGAGTTTTTTTTTACCTTGAAGCGTGGAGCTAGATTTCTATGGACTACAATATACGTATTAAACAACTTTCCACTATAGAAAAAAGTTGAGGGCAAAACAAATTATCGAAGAGACTATGACGTCTTGAAGGCCACCAGACCCACATTAGCTCTTTTAATATAGGGCCTACAGTCTCTACGACTTCCATGACACTTAATCCTGTTCAATCATCTTTCTTGAATGATGTTTACTGACTGAACCCCGTTCGCGACAGAATGGATAGGAGTTTCTCGATACCACGATGAGTGACGTGATGATAAACACATTAGAGACCTCATTGATTGCTCGCCTTGGTACACGACGCGGTCGCCAGTTAGCGCAGGTGCGCTAATGACAATGTGGTTTTTTCTAATGAAATTTAGCTTTTATCGATATTGAAGAGAAATTTATCTCCAGCCGGTAGAATATGGTATAAGAAACGTTAGTAAGGCTATGAGTATTAGAATCAAAGTCAACTTTCCCTCTAATACACCGCACTCAGTGGGGCGGAACCAAATTCTTATCAAAAGGTCACATATCAAACTGTTACTTAACATTCTTATACTAAATTTTATTGTGCATTCAAAATAATCAAGATTCCTTATGTTTTGACTACCCTTTCCGCAGTGTTGCGATGCTCCGAATATATCTAAGAGAATTGAGTGATAGCAAAAAATCGACTTCAGACGGGAGTTGAACCCCAGTTTCATCCATGACGGGAACGCATGCTACCACTACACCATAGATGCCACTACTTACCCACTACTCATTCTTCAATATCTAACGATCATAGCTATCAGTCACCAACTGTTAACATCATAACACTGCAAAAGAGCAGTCAAAACATAAGGAATCTTGAGTACTATGTATGCACAATGGCTGTCAGCTTAACTTGGTTAGAAAGCGGTATGTGCTCACCCGTCCAAACCTATTAACGACTGGCGGCTGATAGCTCTGACAGTGAGATATTGAAGAATGAGTGGTGGGTAAACGCTGGCCTCGGTGACGTAGCACTAGCAAGCGTCCCTCGTATGGATGAAAAGCGGGTTCAACTCCAGGCTGAGATAGAATTTTGCTCACCGCTCGATTCGCTTCAATACAACTTATTTATATTTACCCATATTTCATTCACATTTACCATAAGCATAAACTGTAGGAAACGCATTCTCAAATTACATTTTCAAAGCACTATTGGTAAAAAAATATGGAAAAAATTGGAAAAGCCACGCCATCCTATTGATGTGCCTTTTGTACTGATAAGTATGGATTTTTAGAGAATTGAAAGCTCTTTTTATTAGAACTACGTTTATGGAGAACGTTTATATATATATATATATATATATATATATATATGCATATATATATAAGATTACACTACATATATTTGTACTATGAAACATAAAGTATATGCGATATATAAAAGTAGATTCAACATATAGCTGTTCTTCTTCCTAAAAAAAACTTTCGCGGAGCTCTTTTTGCAATAATCCATCATTGAATCCGGTACTTCCGTTATCCGCACCTTAGGGAAATACGCGTTTCGCGTTTAGTTTGAGGATTTTAATGGTCATTCGATAGCTTAAATCAAGTGCTTTCGGTGAACAAAGCTTTTGTCCTATACTTCCGGTAACTTTCGATACCTTGAATTTGGATGAAACTAATAATATATTCGGTTTCAGAGAGAACTATTTAGCGCGCTATAGCAGCCAAATTAAGAATGGTTATCGCGAATCATTTTCGTTATCCGCTCCTGTTTCGGTCTCTTAAGAAAAACTCGTTTCCAAATCTATTTTTCGATCTTAATTGACCAGCGGATAGCTAAAAACAAATCTATGTTTCACACTCAGACATTTTCCGCTGGATAGAACTTTTGACTAACACTGTCAATAATTCGAAATTATAGTATTTTCACTGCTTTTTTCGCAGTGTTATTATATTACTTATATAACTAAGAGAATTGAGTGGTGGACAAAAACACGGCCTCAGGCGGGAATCGAACCCACGTTTCATCCTATCCGGGGACGCGTGCTCTACCACTACACCACTGAGGCATTTGCCCGACCACTCATTCTTCAACATCTCGATGTTAGCTATCAGCCACCAACCTTTGACAGGTTTGGTCGGGTATGCGATTTCGCTTTAGAAACCCATTTGAGCTGATAGCTAGTCTAACTACTAATACTTCGAAATTATAGTATTTTCACTGCTTTTTTCGCAGTGTTATTATATTACTTATATAACTAAGAGAATTGAGTGTTGGACAAAAAATTGAGTGACTGTCAATAATAATTCGATGGCGCGAATCTCGATAATTTGAACGGCAAATATGGTTCTTAAAAAAAGTTCTCAGTGTACAAAAGCTGCCAAAAAATATTGGGTTTCGGAAAAACCGCCATGTTGCAAAAAGCGCGGTGACTTTATGCCAGTGCTGCAAGATACGATCCACATACCAGAGCAAAAAGTGCGTGCCAACTGTGAAACAAGACTATGTGGATGCTATAGCACATTCAAAAGTTCATTCAAAAATCAAATATACCATCGAAACCGTCGAGATTCAAACTATCGAACGACTACTGAAGGTCTAGGGAAATAGCTTTGTCCAGCAAAAAATGTCCGCGTGTGAAACATAGTTCTTGTTCTTGCTATTACAGCGCAATAGAAGGGCCTTTTGAAAAATAGAATATACCACTAAAACTCTCGTGATTCAGGCTATCGACTTAATAATACTCTAAAAAAAAGCAAAGATGTTTTTCCAAAGGGGTTGAATCAGGGTGTGAATAACGGAAAGGTACAACCAAGCTCATACTTAGATTTGCCGCTTCTCATGCGGCCGAATGGCTACTAAAACGCTAATGAAAAATTTCAATTTGACGAAAAAGCCAAGCAAAGTCAAGTGCAGAACACACATGCACTCCGCAGGCAAAACGTGGTTTCCTCTCCGTTCTGATGCGTAGCAAGAAATCCTTTTGACACATCAAGCCCAGTGTTGGAAATGCAATTTTTAGCTACCGTATGATTATTAAAAATGTAGAGAGATTTATGTGGACGAAGGAAAAACCACGAAGAGGCCAGTCTCCCATTTTTCATACCTGGTTCCGAAAAATTGAACTAACTTGCAATGAGGGTAACACCTGCAATAAAACGAACTGAAGCGAAGAAGTGCTGGAATTTGCAAAAACGAAGACTTATCTAGAGGCTCATGTGAGTACTTACGTTATGAGTACAGGATAAGCTTTGCACATCAATCTACATCACTGGGTATATCTAACACATCAAACCACCGCAAAAAAGCAGTCAAATAAAAAGAATTCTGCTTCATTATCCAAAACCCAATATCTGACAGCGTGGCTGGGTTCAACGTCGATACTGACTACCTGGGCCAAACCGGTGACGGTTGGTTGCTGAAAGATAGATGGGTTGTCGCTTAGAAAGAGTGATGTAAAAACGGACGTAAATCGTACAATAGGTTAGATCACGAGCAAACGGATAGAGTGAGATGCTGGTTCGAATCCCAGCTAACACAAAACTTTTGTACATCACTCTACATCACTGGGTCTACCTATACTTACGCACAGTCAGAAGACTATGTAATAAATGAGATATCTGGAGAGAAAAGCATCGACTAAAGATTGTATAAGCAATGATGTTCACCACATTAAGTCGGCAAACGATGTCTTCCACATGATGAAGTCCATGCAATATGCACTCATTTGAAGAAATAATTACAGCTTTCGATCCACCTAAAATTGTCAGTTTGGTAATAACGGAATATCTGACGAATCCGTAAAAACTCACACAACTATAACTCTGAGTATTAAACATTTGTCCCCACAGATCAGATACTATGCGCTTGAAATTCTCGCCCAATGTGTCACAGTCGTTGATCAACGTCTGAAACGAGAAGCAATATGGAAGCATAGCAGTGAAGAGAAGGACGAAAAGACGAAAAACTTTATAATTCTTGAACCTTTTTAAACACTTTATAGATCTGTCTTCATAGTGTTTTTTTTTATCACTGTGCGGATCCCAATACTTCTAGCATTTAACTCGTTGTTTCGCCTTCCTCTTGAACGTCGTGGAATAGTGGTTGAGCAAGCCTCCTTGCAGTCTAGAGGACAGCCTGGCTTTAGCGTTCCATAAGGTGTTGTAGTTGACCGCAGGAGAGAGTGTGGGGGATGAGGCTCGGCTCCCACGCGCGCAGCGACGAGCATCGCAACCAATCGGTCACGACACCCACAATTCTCGATCACTCACTGGATTCCAAAGATTTACAATTTGATCAGCAAATTTGCTTTGAACAAAAGTATGTTTGAGAAGTCCAGCATTGAAAAGCAAAGTAAATGTTCTAAACAAAAGCAAGGCTTCACAGTGATAAAGTAATTCATGTTTACATCTCAATATAAAACCGGCACTCGCGATTTGTATTCACTTTGACCCCTACAGGGAGATGAGGGTCATTTTGACCCTCAAAATTTTAGAGGTTTTCCCTGCTGTATAGAGTTTTCTTTACTGCAATTCAAAAGTCAATCGGAAGCCAAATCTCAGCAATCCCTATACTGTGCTTCATTTCTAAGAAATTTATGGAGTATTACACTGATATGAGAAACGACGAAAAAAATTTCTATTAAACAATGAATTGCAGTTCGCGGACGACATCGCTTATAATGCCGTCCGGAAAGAGTTGGAATGACATTTCAAGAACTTCTTTGAACGCAGTTCCTCAACGAACCTTAAAAGAATCAGGGCAATGATGACCTCCTCGAAGTAGTTTTGCATCGCAAAATGGCGGAACAATATAGCAAAATCGATGGAGCTGGAACAACCAATAGTTTCTTACATTGAAAATCATTTTTCGTTTCCATAAAATTATTTCTCCCAGTCACAAATCCTTCACAGGAGAACAATTATTATTTCGCAATATCTCAACACTTCTCAACTTAAGTGAAAAAAACTAAGAGAAGACTGAAAATTAACAAGCATAAAAATTCTAGCAGAGTTCTCTACGCTTAACCCTAACGGTACCACGGACCCAACCTTCTGTGTCCCAATGCTCTTGCCTGCTGTGTCTAACTTCCAGCGTGTTGCGTCTAACAAAGGCGCCTAGCCCCAGCGTCAATGTTTCAACGATGGCATGGCTCCGTAAAGTTAAGACGAACTTTCCTTCCATAACTGTAAATCATGAATACCCCAATGCCAGTTTTAGAAACACTAGTCTATTCGAAGTTGATCGTCTTAGCTAATTGCAATGAAAAAGACTACTGTGGTACTGCTTTCACTTATACCTAAATCTGTGGATGTGGCACAGTGAATTAAAACACGGCATCAATATACTGCCCTACTCAGATATTTCCTGAGAATTGCCATGAACCTTGATCCGCAAAGTTCTCCACACCACTCAATTCAACCTTCTTCTTACCTCTTCTACTCACTCCACAGAAACAGAAAGTCTTGAGCCGCAGACGAGCACAAGGAGGTATTCACTCGAATGAATAACCCTCTGTTAAACAAACCAACACAAAAACTCCGTCTCAAAGCACGAACCGGTAAAACCTATTCATTCCACAGTTACCGACTGCGATAAGCTACACTGCTGACCACATCTGTCTGTCTCACTAGACGAATTTCACAATGGATGTCGCAAATGATCCACAAAAATCCTCTAGTTGCGCGCAACAGAGCAGAAGAAAAAGTCAAACAAGTAGTTTTTTTCACCTCGAAAGTCATACAAAAGTTAGAAATCTTCGGAAAGATTCGAAAGCTATATAGAAGAACGTGAATGTATGGACAGTATGAGTCATTTTCGACTCACAATGTGTGCGGTGAAAAACTCAGAAAGTCACCTAACATATAAAATTGAAGAACTAAGACACGAAGCGATAAGAATTCTCCATATAACCGCTTTTTAATGGCGATATGATTTTATAACTAGTTATCCAATGACACTCGATGATAAACAAGACTTTGAACCTTGGGCGGAAGTCATTCCGATTCTCATCCTTTCACAGGGTGCGTGCTTATCTCTGACCACTGCACTACGGAATCTCCCGTTCTATTTCCAACCTTCCGTGACACAGCCAACAGGAGAGAATTCTATTATGATCAAACTCATCGACCACGAGTTGATACTTTCAAAACAATGCCGAACCAGCAGCGCCGGAGACTGGCACGCACACTTCTCAAAGACGAGTCTTCCAAGAGTCTTTGTTTCATTAATTCAACCATTGACATGAAAAATATGTAGATAAACTACCTGCATAATAAGTTGGTGTCGCAGAAGAGCAACAATAACTCTCGCCCCATTTTGTTGATCAGCAAGTGGTTGATGAGAATTAAGGTATTCTCCAAGCGAACTTGGTGGATCAAACTGAGCTAATACGTCGGCCATATGGAATGCTGGACCGAACTGCTGCCAAAATAGTGATATATATCTGCAAAGAATAACTAAACAAAACACCTCCAATGACGCAGCTGCAATGTCTTCATACTCCATTTGGTGCTTCTCACTTTTTTTTTGCTGGACGGAGATTTACTACCCGAATTTCAGTAACCATTCGAAAGCTTGAATCTCGACAATTTCAGAAGTGCACTTCAGTTTTGAAAATGCCCCATAACTGTGCTGTAGCAGTGAAAACAAAATTGCGTTTCGCATTCAGCGCGTATATTCACTACTTGAGCGAGATTTTTTTTCTGAAGGTTCCCAAGTTTTTCGAATTGGATTTGCAAAAGAAGCTGCGTTCTATCATTATTTGAGCTTAGGCTTTTCAATTTTTCTTCAGAAACAAATCCTCTACTAAGCCTAGCCTAGGCAGCCTAGATCTTTGCACGAAAACATATGAGAGTGTGAAGGAAATATCTAGGATTTTCTTCAGAGCGGAGAAAAACCCCCTAAATCAAAGATGAATAGCGTGCTACATGCAGATCGCTCTATGCGATCGATCAACGCGTCCCGAAAAGCGATGCCTAAAGGTGTGAAAAGAGGTCTTATTTCGCTGCTACAGCCTCTAGAAAAGCTTTTGAAAAGAAAAAAAAACTATGCACTGGAATTTTTGAGATTCAAGTTATGAATTGACTTCTGAAAGTCTAGAGAAAAGCACTGTTCCACCAAAAAATGCGGCGAAACGTGTTGAGTGTGAAACTTAAATTTATATTCGTTATTATGATGCACTGAGAGGGACATGTTTGAAAAGAACTAAAAAATGAAAATTGTTGAGACTTAAGTTATCGCATGACTACTAAAACTCTCAGGAAGAGCTGAGAACGCGTTTTCCCCAAATTGTTGAATATGATTGCGGATAACGGAAAAAGACCTCAGATGACAAAAAGCGCGCGCCACATGTGAATCGCGCTGCGCCATTGACAAAACGCTTTGCGCCATCGAACAAGTCGTTATTTACGCGAAACTCCGTGCATCAGCTGTGTTCTGAAATTGCTCTTGGTTCCCATCGAATCTGCTCAGTTATGAACACTTCTACTTTGCCGGGTACTGAAGAAGAAGCAGTCCTGTTTTTGCAAGAACATGGAGTCCTACCAACCGAACGTTTCTGCAAGAAAGGCCATCAGATGAAGCTGTACTTTTGTTCACAAACTGTATGGCGATGCAACAGATGTCGCGTAAGTGTCAGGATCAGAGTAGGAAATTGGTTTGAAGGGACTCGTCTGTCTCTCGTAACCGCTGTTCGATTCTTTTACTGGTGGTCCAGAGGAGTTACATCAACTGAATGGTGCAAAAAAGAACTTAGCTTGAACCATGCCACATCCGTGGAATGGAACCACTACATGCGGCAAACCGTTGCCGAGGATCTGATCCGATATTGTTGCGGTGGAAAAATTGGTGGTAATGGCAAAATTGTGGAGATAGACATGTCGTTGTTCACGAGAAGAAAGTACGGTGCTGGTCGTGGGCTCGAACAATGGATCTTCGGGGGAATCTGTCGCGAAACACGTCAATGTTTCCTGGCCGAAGTCTCTGATCGCGAAGCTTCAACCTTACTGGCCGCTATCAAAGACAACATTGCCGAAGGTTCGACGATCTACTCCGATTTCTGGAAAGTTTACAAAACGGACGATATTGAAAAGGCTGTCAAATACTTCGGAGTCAAACACCGATACAGATTTGTGGATCCACACACGGATGTTCAGAGTAAATCGGTCGCAAGAAGGTGGGGTTCAGCAATATGGCACAACAAACGGCACCGTGGAATCGCGCTTTATGACTTGGATTCGTACTTAGCTGAATCGATGTGGCGTCAGATGGTTAGAGATGACAACGTTTTCGAGTCACTATTAGAAGCCATCAAAGACTTTTGGCCTCCTATGACTCTAATGTGATCTTTATTCTTGATTTGTTGCCGGTATTCGAAGCAAAATAAATTTTTGTTACCAAAATATCGGTTAATTTGAGAAATGCATTCAGATAGCGGCAATAGTACCGAACATTTTTTCTCTGCTTTGTAGAAAAGATGATGATCTTATCTTCACTGCTATACCACCAAAGTAAAGAGTTTCCAGAAAAACTACAGTCTTAAGATTGTCGGGATGCCATTAAGATAACTGTAAGTCTAGGAGAAAATCTCTGCTAAGCGAAAAATGTGCCGAAACGCACCAAATGTGATACTAAATTTTATTTTCCCTGCTACAGGGCACTGAAGAGGCCATTCCAGAGTTGAATTACAATTTCAAATTTCTTGAGATTTGAGCAATCGATGACCGCATAGACTACAAAAAAAGCAGGACATATGTTGTCAGCTGGTTAAATGATTACGGATAATGGAAAAGTATTGAAAACTATTGCATCGAGATCGTCGATACTTAAGCTATCGAATGGTTACCAAAAGTCTGAGGGTAGAGCGGAATAGGTGCGCGTCAAGTGTGAAAGGTGCCTTATTATGCTGCCACAGCACTATAAGAAGGCTTTTTGGAGGAGAAAATTACAGTTTTGAGTTTTTTAGGATTGAAACTATCGAATGACAGCCGGAGATCTAAGGAAAAATTGGTCTAAGCCATGTGCTAAAAAGGCAAATGTTCGCGACTACGCGACTTCATGATTTCAAAATAAGGCGGACAATTTAGTGCGTAGTCATTTGCAGCAGCACATCTTGTAAAATGACATTGCAGAATGTCAAGATGTTGCAATTATATGTCCAAGGATGCTGAATACTACGCAAAATATTCGACCCTGAGCGGGATTTGAATAGCGTTTCACCCATGCCGAGGGTGCATGCTACCTTTACACCACCGGGGCTATCGCTCTCTCACCACTCTTTCTCCGATATGAAGCATCGGAGCTCTCAGCAGTCAACAGTGAACGAATTTAGTGTGGTAAGTACACAATCATGTCAAGAAAAGAGTGGTAGCAGGGCGGTGGCTTTCGTGCAATGGTGGTACGGGCTCCCTGTATAGATGAAACGCAAGTTCAACTTCCATCTGGTGGCGAATGTGTACCACATCACTCAGCATCCTTGCATATAACTATAATATCATAACATTGCTAGAAGAGCGTCATAATAAAAAATTCTAGCAGGTTATCGACAAGATGGAACAAGAAAAGCGGACGAAAATGGAATCGCTCTCTCTTTACCGCTCCAAGTACACCTCCTGCTGCTTCTTCTTTGCTAGAAACTTTAACAAGATCTCCAACGACATACGGATCACTTTAAGCACTGTTACACCGTGGGGTACAATCACTACACAGACTAGCGATCCATACCCATTCGAGAGAACCTAAAGGTCTACAACAATCCAAAAAGAACGTCTAATCCCCTCCATTGCTGATCTTACTCGAAAGTCGAGTTACTCTGAAGTAAACAGAGAACATAGACCAAACATGTTATCCTGTGAATCTTGAAGAAATCGCACGGCTTTGGAGTAACTGGAGTATCTAGTACATCTTCTGAGATGCTTTTTATGAAAAATAGAAGAAAGAAACTGAATCTTAGTAGCCCATTACCCGTGATTCTTTCTCATACAACTCTCAAAGTTGATAACCTTTTAACCTTTCGCGGACGGCAGTTGATCGAGCGCAAAGTGCAAATCGCAAGAGGTGCGCGATTTTCGTTATTCGCTTAGAGTATCTGGAGAATAAAACCTCAGGTTTATTGCGTTATCTCATACTCCATGATTTCCTCTACATGGTCATATGTTTTTTGTGCACAGTAACTTTCCTGTACGACAAAGACGTTAAGTGTGAAACGTAATCTTCTTCTCGCTCTTACAAATTCCTATAATAACTTCTCAAAGGAACAAGTTACAGCATTCAAATCTTTGAGATTTGAGTTATTGAATGACTAGTAAGACTTTGGTGAAGAGTCATCTACAAGCTACAGCCAAGCAAATAAGACAAACTGAGTGTGGAACAATCTGGTTCTCGCTGCTACAACGTGATAAAAAAGCTTTTTCAAAAATTAAACATTGTTGAGATCGCAGAGATTTAAGCTTCCGAATGATTACCAACTGTCTAAGAGAAAAGATCTACCCAGCAGAAAAGTCTTCAAACAATTGTGCGCGTCAGCTGGCATACGTCGTTCCTTAGGGATTAAATGCTACTCACAACCTACAACTTGGTTACTTTTAAAGCAAGAAAAGGCTTCTCTCGATTTTCAAAAATGCTATTGATAAACGAAATTCAGGAAAGGGAATTTGCCCTTTGTATAACTTATTTCTATGGAATCGTACCTTTCAGGTGGTTTCGGATATGTCGCCGAAGAATAGACATTCGTATTGCACAAAGGATAAACTACAATGGCTCGAGCCCAGAGAAGTAGGTGACGAACAATAAGAAATACCTGTAAATTGGTACAAATACCAAAATTACTCAGATTTTGAAGGATTATTTCAAGACGACGAATCAATAAACCTGAAGCAATGGCAATCCCGATGCCGTCGATATGTCCAAGATCGAGCGATCAGGCTCACAATGCTTTAGAAGCAGAGTTACAGATGGATTTGCATCCGGACTTGGCCAGACGTCCTCTAGCAACAGAATTCCATGATATGGTCTGGAAATATACAAAACAAACTCTCAAGGGCTGTTCCCATACCTATAACACAGACAGCAAATGATAAGGACATGATATAATAATAATGATATAATAATATAATATATGATATAATGATATGATTGCAAGATGACGAGTGCTCGTGTGGCTAGGGATGCTCTGTATCACACACGTGGTTAATCAACCAACGGCTCGATCAGGCGATTAAGTCTCACCAAGCCTTCCATCCCTCCGGAGTCGGTGAATCAGACTTGTCTGGGAGGATGACAGCACTGACGTGATACATCGCGTAGACCATCGCGAGTCATCATAAAGGCCAAATGTGCATTGAATCACTTGAACGATGCTAGATGAAGACGGTGTATTCCTCAAGAAATAGACCGCTGAAAGACTCATCCTTTGTCCTTTGAATTGCAAATTCTGGACACCTTACACACTTTTGAAGTTGCCTCGTTTCGGTTCTGATTTTGCCACATTGTTAACACAAAACCTCGAACGACCGTATTACACAACTTACTGTAGTGAACCCAGCACTTCGCTCACTCAATCTGTCTTCCCGCATTGATCCTCCGGAGAGGATTTGTACACTTCACGTAATCCTTCAACTGCTGTTTGAGAATCTCACCCTCTTAAATGATGTGGCGGAATTGTAGTCGAGCAAATTGTCCTTGAAATCTCAGAGGTAGTCGAGTAAAAGCTCGATGAATGGATGCAGGGGTGCTCAGGAAGGAAATAGAACCGGCGTCTTGTTTCCTGATACACGGCTCCAGCAAATGAGGTGGATTTTCATTTGTCCCCTCATAACCGAAAAGAACCCGGTGTTCTATATGTCACTTCTTCATTCAAGGTGTGTAGCGCAGTGGTCATAGGTGCCTTACGATGCACATGTGGCGCATGGTTCGATCGCGCACCCATGGCCACCAAGCCCTCCATTTCTCCGAGGTCGGTGATTTAGCGTGAGAGTTGTCTGTGAAGATAGCAGCACTAACCTGATGTATCAGATATGAATCCAGTCACCTCTAACGATGCTAGGTGGAGACAAATGTATGGCGCATTCCCACGGATTGCGCGCGTGATCAACGTCGACAGCCTATACGCTTTCTGATATATCACTCCAAAAAAGCAAGACCATATTTACTCCTCTATGCCCTCAACTGATTTCTTGAAGATTTTAGCCTCCAATATAATCTTATCAGAATTTTTACTTGGGGCTTGTGCACGAGATCGTTGGTTCGATTCAGCGCTCTTACCTCACCAAGGCCTCCATCATTCTGGGATTGGTGGATAGGCACCGAACTTGTAAATGAGAAATTATCAATAATATATCCTATATCTCACTATGGACAGCGCCCTCTACAGATTGCGTTGAATAGGCTAGCGGATGTTTACAAAAAGTCTAGAAAACTTCTGTGCAGCAAATGATCCATCGGAAAGAATATGACAACTACTGGTGTCATGTCGGTCACACGCGTAATCTCATTAGGACCCTATAGGTGCCATTCGTCGTGAGAGCTTTACCGCATGGAAAGGACGGCCAGAACAAAATCCGAAATAGACACAAGCATAAACTGCAACACACTACCTTAAAACTTGTAGAGAGGTGGCCGTATGATGGACCATAGCCTACTTAAAGGGATAAAGGGTTAAGCCCTCGGCGTTGATCAATCCCTGAGGGATGTGCCACGCACTTCGTTTCCATATACTTCTTTACGAGTGTCTTCTTAAGACCACAGCTCAAAATTCAATATGCCTTGCAATCATTTTTGAGCCACGCATGTCATGTGGTCTGTTAAATGGGCTGACTTATAGAGCATACGTCGTTCCTTAGGGATTAAATGCTACTCACAACCTACAACTTGGTTACTTTTAAAGCAAGAAAAGGCTTCTCTCGATTTTCAAAAATGCTATTGATAAACGAAATTCAGAAAAGGGAATTTGCTCTTTGTATAACTTATTTCTATGGAATCGTGAAAACCTGAAGCAATGACAATCCCGATGCCGTCGATATGTCCAAGATCGAGCGATCAGGCTCACAATGCTTTAGAAGCAGAGTTACAGATGGATTTGCATCTGGACTTGGGCCAGACGTCCTCTAGCAACAGAATTCCATGATATGGTCTGCAAATATACAAAACAAACTCTCAAGGGCTGTTCCCATACCTATAACACAGACAGCAAATGACAAGGATAGAGCTCCTGGAGATGATCAGTCGCTGAAAAGATGCGCCGTGCATCCAACTTCACACAGAAGGTTTGACGAGCACTGGGCGCAAGATCAAACCTGCCGACCATCGGCTGATGGACCATGTATGCGTCGCAGAGCACCTCTATCCACTGCACCACAAGTACTCTTACCTATCACGTAAAGAATATGAATGCGAACCGTATCTTCTTGACGATTTCATCAATCTCTGCACGACTCTTGGTGTCAGATGAGCATGTGTGAACGCTTGAAATTGGATGCAAAAACCCACTTCGATGAAATTATCAACGAAAACCTTGAAAAAGGAAAAACTTTCGGTACTGAGAAAATCTGAGATATCTACGTTCTCAATAAAAACCTGGACAACTCCCGACCGTCCAACGTCTAGAAACACCTTGGTGAGGAGCTCCGCCAATGCGCTTTTCCTCCGAATCTGACGAAAAAATCAAAAGAATGAAAATGAATTCCAGTTACAATGATTCGAAAAAGGATGTGTTCTCCAAAAACAACTTACTGTTTCCCAAGGAATCTCCAATAGTGATTGATCGCTTTCCGGGCGACTCGATACCTCAGCTTCGAACTCGTCAAGTGCCGATCTCATCACTCTTTCTCAGACTGAAAAGAGTAAGACTAGCTACATGAACATTTGTAGCAGTTATGGGAGAGAAACAAGCTTTAGTAGTTTTTTCCACATGATTGAGCTTACATGACATTGGCATTGAGATCTTTATTCAGCTAACATTTCGACGTCTTCGTCTTCTTCAGAGCCGGTGATTCGAGTCAGTTGCCCTCAGTCGCTCGTTCCCTTGTAGAACTATAAGAAGAATTCGAAAAAGTCGAAACATTAGCCTTTGGAAGCCTCGATACCAATCTCGATGAAGTTCGATTATGTGAAGAACTATTGATTAGTCCTAAAAACATTCGATAAAAATCGGTGTTGAACAGTGACATCAACTGCAGGAACTGTTCATAACAACGAAATTTAGGTATACTCTCTAAAATCATCCCTTCAACATCCTCGTGACTATGTGGATTTCTGATACAAGTTGCAAGAGACGACAGCAGAATTCTTAGCTTTTTCTTATATTCAATCTCCTGAGAGGGGAAGACGAATTAGATTACATTCTCATTTCTATTGTTCATTGAAAAGAGAAACTGTAAAGAGTTCAGCTTGAATCTTCTTAAGCTCCCCGTCGTGTCGAACAATTTGGAGGAAATGAATCCACAGAACGGAGAAGAAGCCGGTTAATTCAATGGTCATACTGAATACTCTTGTTAGACCGGGATTTCAGACGAAATCCAGTGTCGTTTAGATGTACAACTTTCTACGGATGCAAAGATCTCGCACATCTCCATGAATCTCAATACGTACGCAGAAGATAAGGATCAGTGATAGGAAGCGACGACCGCTGACAAAACGAGAGGAATCATTGGTCTCTTTCAACAGACCTGAATTCCCTTACGGCCATGATTGATGAAGCGTGGTATGTGCAAAACTACTGAAGCTGAAATCTCTTGGATGAGACCTTTTGGCCAGAGTTACTCCACTCCATTTCGCCAATAACATAACAAGACAGGTCCCATCCACTTGTCACGTGGATCTCAGATAAGAAATACCAATACGAGATGAAGTTATTCAAATAGAGCACCCACAGACAAAATTTGGTACTTGTCGATTGTGAGGCGACAGATGAAGTACCGATCTCATTTGCTGGACAACCACTTTTCATGTGGAGTGTTAGTGATCATTCGAAAGCTCAGATTTCTGATCGCAGCCCGTCGCCGATTTCCGAAAGACACTTTTGTAACGTTGTAAAATCCACACGAAACTATGTCTCAAACGCTCGTATTTTTTGCCGGACGGAACTCTTTCTTTGAACTATCAGTAATGATTCAGTAGCGTGATTGTTGATGACACCATTCCTTCTTTAACAACGTCAAAGAAATCTTTTTCTAAGATTGGTCACGTAGCTTTAGCCAGAACTCTAAAATTTCGAATGATCACTAACACTCTCATGAGAAGTTTTTGTCCAGCGAATGAGATCGGTTTTTCATTTGTCGCCTCATCATGGACAGGTACTCACAAGTTTCTTTTTCTGAAACATATGCTGACCAAACCTTAATTTTGTGGCTTTTAGTGCTTTGCTTTCGGGATTGGAATAATTTCTCGCATTCATCATAGCAAAGATCGCCGAACATTTCGCGAGTTATTTCGACTGCTGCTTATGGATTTCGCCTTTCTTATGTGTATCGTAAAATGCTGGTCGAGACGAGTCTCGTTAGAATCGTGGATATGATCGGACTAGGAGTTCTCAGTCGACTCTGTAAGAGAGTGTTAAGCTTAGGTCGGAGCATGTCTTCTGATCACTATTCACTCGATCATCGGTAGCAGCTGACACGCCCTTCTTGGATCATAGACGTATGATTACAACGAAGACATCTAAAAACAGTCCAGTACAATAACATCCTCGGGTCATGACCAACAGGTTCAACTGGAAATGAAAACGGTTTTTGACCACGATAAAAACCAGAAACTAGTCCATTCTGACAGCTCCTGTAGCATAAAAGGCGTAGGAGGATATCTAGTGAATACAAAGAGATTACGATTAAAAAGAAACTTTACGCAGTAATCAAAAGCTGTATTGAGACCAATGACAATGACTAGATTACCTCAAGCCAATCAATATTTTCCATTTCTCAGTTTCTTTCGAACATGCGAACTAATAATGAAATAAGACACAAAAAATTCCTCTGAAACTTACTTGCTCAGCAAATTATCCTCGTTGAGTTTGTGGTGAATCAACTGCTAATGCGAGTTTCTTGCTGAGGACCTGAATTTCAAAAAAGGGAACAATCGATTATCCTCTATGAGACAACTTACGAATACTCATTCTAATTTACCGTTTTTTACAACAGTATTATGATGTCACAACTATGTTCGCAGTAGTGTCGAGTGACATATGAACCTGGCGCAGGAGTTGAACCCATGTCTCACTCTTTGCAAAGAGCAGGAGCTTCAGTTGTGCAGCGATTAGCACGCGCTTCCGAAAAGGGTGACACACAAGTTCAGTCCTGTTCGAGGTTTGAAATTATGCACGTCACTCTACATCATTTGTTAAAAGTAAAACCGATTGCAGTCTGGCAGTTTCAGACTGTTCAGTGAGTCATCATTTCAGCGTTTGTAAGAGACCGATCAATCGATCGGTCACCCCGCCCCGCCAGTTAGCCGATAAGCAAGCTCGTCGGAGATTCAAACTCGATCTTGATCTCCTTGCTAACAATTTCTCCAGAAAATAACCACATCGTTGGGATCACTGAAGCTTACGCTACCGAATGGTTACCAACAGTCTAAAGAAAGAGCTCTGTCCGATGAGGTGTAAAGCCCAAATCTTTTCTTTTTCCTTCAGCGTTATTAAAAGAACTTTTCCAGAAAGCAAACACATATTTTAATTCTTCGAAATCTGTGTTATCGAATGACTAATAGCACTCTAGAGAAGGAGTTTTGTTCAGAGAAATACAAGCGAGGTAAGAAAAAACACGTGAGTCGTGAGAAACATAATCTTATTATGGATTTTACAGCGTTACAAAAGGGTGTTTTTAAAAACGGGCAACATGCAGCTCTATGCAGGTATTTAAGCTTTTGAATGATTACGAACCTCACTATGAAAAGTTCCGGCACAGCGAATGAGATCGGTTTTTCATTTGTCGCCGGCCAATATATAAATACTCTTTATATTACAAATATATATTTGTACACATATACATACGTACATATGACAGAAAATTGTGGAAACAAACCTGGAATGATTCAACAAGATGTGAGTCCACGTTCGCTGGAAGCACAAATACAATAGAGAATATCGTGGATGACCCTTCCGAAGATGTCGTGAGCTTAAGTGCACAAATCATGACTAATTGTTGGGGAAAATCCAATGAATGCACTGATAAAGACGCATAATACAACAGGAACTGTTCTACGCAGGAGATCAAAACCATGAAAGTACCCTCACAACCACAAGAGCTCTAAGGTGTGGGAAAAACCCGAAATCACGGGTCACCTTGAAACCAACGACTACCTTTCCCTGGCGGCTTAGGTGCTGCCCACCACACCAACCAAGCCATTTGCTTTGCGCTTCCCTCTGCCTCACCCATGTCTTAACCCTACCAGTGCTATCCGCAATGGTCAGTTAACAGGAATAAGCGATCTGAGGAGCCCAAATCGGAACTGAATCAGTTACAAAGTCGTCTGAAAACAGATGATGTTCAACCTTTTTAGGATGTCCTGCGAATCGTACATTATCCACTTTCAACTCGAATGGCGCGTCAACAACCGGATCCTTTACGCTAAGTATGTTCGCCAACATATAAGTTGAGAGTCTAAAGTGATAAAGGTTAAAGAAATGGATAAAAACTATTGAACCGTGTTAATGAAAAGTCATAATAGAGGAATTAACTCACATAAACTGTGTTGCAAATGACATCTCTCCTGACTTTTTCGTATTCCTAAAATAAAAGAGATAAGCACAAGAGAGATACGTAGTAAGGGAAAAATAGTAGATAACACCATGTGTGTACTTTAGAGAAACTCCAGTGATCGCTAAGATAACGGACTAGGCCTGAAAAAATTACAGAAGCGAAAAAAAAACCATGGGAAAGATACAAAACAAGTCGTAAAGCTTGTGGGAAGCCGACAGGAGTGTATGATGCAGCGTTTAGAGAAACCGGGCAACGTACATATGGTTGCTGGTTCGATCCCTCGACAAAAGCTCTAGAAACCTTCCACTTTTCCGCGTTCGGCGATCTGGTACCACACTTGTGAGTCATTGTGAAGGCCAGATATGCAATCATCACCTCTTACAATGCTCAACGAAGTCGAACAATTGGCAGGCTCTTCAGGGATTGATCAACATCCAGAGTTTTATTTGTTTATGGGAAGCGCACTGATTGAGTGACGCCGCGCAGCACACAGAAGTAGTTCGATCACGACGAACAGTTTAACTCCCAGCTATCCATCCAGGGTGAACAAATTCGTACCAGATTCGGCTGGAAAAACTCCTCGAAACCGCAAGTCTCGACGATCGTCTGAGCTGAAGACATCCCAATGCTCAGGTAAAGCCATCCTGGGATCCTAAGAGGAATCCTCTACTCCATCCGTGTTCAAAGACACTCATGAAGAAGATAAATCCTCAGTTGCGTCCAAAGCTACACCGAAATACGAAGACTAGAGGAAACAGCTGAAAGATAACAAAGCGAAAAAGGGTGTGATGTCCGAGCAATAAGCGGAAGGGCTACACCAATAGGAAGAGACATGCTGAAAGAATACAGAACATTTACTATATGGAAACTAACTGTATTGCCATGAAAACTGGCAGCTGAGTGGACGTGGTAGGAACTGAAAAGACCCAGTTTGACCAACATAAAAGGACAGCAGAAACTGAAACATATATGGTCAAACCCGATGGTCTAAGTCGTGGGTCACGCACAGTTTTTGAGATTGAATCCACCCACGTGTTAGCAGTGCTTTCGGACGACTTGGCTGAAATGTAGGAAGGGAAAAATACAATATCAACTATTGAAGTATTTGATCAGTTGCTTACTCTAGTGGCAAAAAGTGCTCAAGTAAAGGACAAATTGCAAAATGATGAGCGCTCGTGTGGCTAGGGATGCTCTGTATCACACACGTGGTTAATCAACCAACGGCTCGATCCCGCGATTAAGTCTCACCAAGCCTTCCATCCCTCCGGAGTCGGTGAATCAGACTTGTCTGGGAGGATGACAGCACTGACGTGATACATCGCGTAGACCATCGCGAGTCATCATAAAGGCCAAATATGCATTGAATCACATTGAACGATGCTAGATGAAGACGGTGTTTCCCTCAAGAGATAAACCGCTGAAAGACTCATTCTTTGTCCTTTGAGTTGCAAATTCTGGACACCTTACACACTTTTGAAGTTGCCTCGTTTCGGTTCTGATTTTGCCACATTGTTAACACAAAACCTCGAACTATTACACAACTTACTGTAGTGAACCCAGCACTTCGCTCACTCAATCTGTCTTCGCGCATTGATCCTCCGAAAAGGCTTTGTACACTTCACGTAATCCTTCACTTGCTGCTTGAGAATCCCACCCTCTTAAATGATGTGGCGGAATTGTAGTCGAGCAAACTGTCCTTGAAATCTCAGAGATAGTCGAGTAAAAGCTCGATGATTGGATGCAGGGGTGCTCAGGAAGGAAATATATCCGGCGTCTTGTTTCCTGATACACGGCTCCAGCAAATGAGGTGGATTTTCATTTGTCCCCTCATAACCGAAAAGAACCCGGTGTTCTATATGTCACTTCTTCATTCAAGGTGTGTAGCGCAGTGGTCATAGGTGCCTCACTATGCACATGTGGCGCATGGTTCGATCGCGCACCCATGGCCACCAAGCCCTCCATTTCTCCGAGGTCGGTGATTTAGCGTGAGAGTTGTCTGTGAAGATAGCAGCACTAACCTGATGTATCAGATATGAATCAGTCACCTCTAACGATGCTAGGTTGGAGACAAATGTATGGCGCATTCCCAGGGATTGCGCGCGTGATCAACGTCGACAGCCTATACGCTTTCTGATATGTCACTCCAAAAAAGCAAGACCATATTTACTCCTCTATGCCCTCAACTGATTTCTTGAAGATTTTAGCCTCCAATATAATCTTATCAGACTTTTTACTTGGGGCTTGTGCACGAGATCGTTCGTTCGATTCAGCGCTCTTAACCTCACCAAGGCCTCCATCATTCTGGGATTGGTGGATAGGCACCGAACTTGTAAATGAGAAATTATCAATAATATATCCTATATCTCACTATGGACACCGCCCTCTACAGACTGCGTTGAATAGGCTAGCGGATGTTTACAAAAAGTCTAGAAAACTTCTGTGCAGCAAATGATCCATCGGAAAGAATATGACATCTACTGGTGTCATGTCGGTCACACGCGTAATCTCATTAGGACCCTATAGGTGCCATTCGTCGTGAGAGCTTTACCGCATGGAAAGGACGGCCAGAACAAAATCCGAAATAGACACAAGCATAAACTGCAACACACTACCTTAAAACTTGTAGAGAGGTGGCCGTATGATGGACCATAGCCTACTTAAAGGGATAAAGGGTTAAGCCCTCGGCGTTGATCAATCCCTGAGGGATGTGCCATGCACTTGTTTCCATATACTTCTTTACGAATGTTTTCTTAAGACCACAACTCAAATTTCAATATGCCACATAATCATTTTTGAGCCACGCATGTCATGTGGTCTGTTAATGGGCTGACTTATAGAGCGCGATACACGTGTTCCGACCTTGACTTCCGTAGTGTTCCTTATTGGCTGCCGGAAAATGTTGAGGAATGGAATCCGGCCCCACGCGCTCTGCGACTAGCATCGCAACCACTCGGCCACAGATAAATAAATAAACAATTAAGTAGATGTAGATTAGCTGCATCGACCTTCCGACTGTCAAAAGGTCGATGCTAGGAGTATCTCGTATTTCGCAAATGAGAGAAAGGATCCGAAGTTATGACCTACGTCAACGATCGAAAATCAGAAACGCCGTTTTACACGCCAGGATATCGAAAATAAGGTGAGCCGGACACGTGATGCGCTTCAACGACAACCAATGGACGAGAGCCGTTACCGACTGGATTCCTCGAGACGTCAAGCGCTCTAAAGGAAGACCACTGACCCGTTGGTCCGATTTCTTCACGAAAGCGATGGAAGAAAGATTTGATGCTCAGTGAATCCCTAGAACGATGAGGACCCACTGGGCTACTCTTGCACGCGATAGGGAAAAATGGAAGAGTTGCTGGTACCAGCTCGAGTCACTCGACGATCAACGGGACGACAGGTGATACAGGTGATGGATTAGCTGATACTACTCACCACTAACATTTGATGGTGATGGAGGATACAAGAACAGTAGGCGATCACCAGCCGTACCCTTTATAGTCAATAGCACACCCATAGGTATGGCTCTATTCGTATCCTATAAGTCTGTCGTCATAACCTCTGCATTAGATAGAAACGAATCAGGCTTCACATCCTTCACATAACGTCTTATGGGGAGCCTTTTTTCTTCAAAAAAAAAATCTCAAGTTAAGCTCAAAAAACATCGTCAAGAGTGAAGGATAATTCTGCCCGGATTTTGAAGGAATACTTCACAGAAACCACAGGACATTTAGCTGACGAGGCAAAATAAAGGAAGAGGGTTGGAGTAGAAAACTTGGAATTTTCAACTCCTCAAATCCCGTAAAAATCGAGGGATTAACATCAACTGCTGCATAACCGACATGAGGTGGAGGAGGAGGAAAAGGAATAGGGGGAGGGAAAAGGGAGACGAGGAGAGAACGAGGGAGGAGTGTCAAAGCAAGATTTCCGAGATATTTGAATATCACGACATAGAATGGGTAGAACATAACAATAGCTCTTTAAGAATTTATGGAAATGAATCAAATACACTAAATACCATCGGAGAAGCATTCCACAGAGATCGTTTGGTTTTTTTTTTCGAAGACAGAAACATGACATTCAATTACAAAAAGAGCAACATAGATGACTAGAAACGGACTGAAACATGTATATCAGATACCTTATAGAATCTTGAAAATCTTAGATACAGATGAATAACAGGCATCATGGAGGTAATGGAACCATTAACACTTTCGGTACCGCGTGTGCCATACAGAGAACACCGTTGGAGGCGTCGCGTCTCGGCTTACTAGGGGTTACGGGAAAAGAGTGCACGCCACCAGTGCAAACCCGGTACTCATTTGATTAATCCGTCCTTACCACTTAGTTGATTATCCTTACAACATCTATGGCCAGTAGCTTTACAAAACTCTACTGAGAATCGCATGCAATCTGTAAGAATTTTTCATAACAATACACTTAACCTTCTCCCAAAAGGATTCAAAATGCTTAATTGCATCGTAGAACATAAATTCCTACAGAGTGTGCAGTACGATTTTTTGACAAACAAAGGATTAATTTATAGTTCGTTATGAAACATTGGTGTTGTTCCAACTAGCAATGGTATTTTGAAGATCTTTCAATTGAATTCCATCTTTTAATGACGACAAGACCTCTGATGACAAAAAAATATTCAAAATGTTTTAAAATGTGAAACATTGCCGTTCGAGCGCGACCCTCCAGCCAGTCGACCGTGCCGCGTGCCTGGCAAAAAATCAACGCGGTACCGAAAGGGTTGGACCAAAACACCTCATAGAAGGCTTTCTGAGTGTAGCAATCTGGAGTTTGAGAAGAGATTTTGTCAGTCAATATCCTCATCATTTAAGCACTCTGAATCCGTTGTATATGTGCCGTTGGTTAGGTCAATATGTTGCCTAAAATAAAACAAGTATACGCCCTTACAAAAGTTAAGAGTCATGAGACATCCCAAAAACTAGCAGATATAATATCTCACCTTCTTAAAAATTTCTTGACAGAGTCTACATCAGTTGCACCTCTTAACAATGACAATATTTGTAGGAAATTTCGAACCAAAACACCATGCAGATAAAATTGCAGTGTTGGCAGCGCTTGCTCAGACTGAAAAAAAAACCGAATTGACAGGAAAAATCAAACATTAATTTATGTGTAACTGTTAGGTTTGAAAGAAAGTTCTAGGGTACTCGTAAAAAACTGGAAATTCATGCATCATTCCAAAACAATAATTTCTATCTTCAAAATGAAGGCCATCGCTTTCTACGACTTTCTCCTATCGGTCTGCCAAGTTCGGGTGTTAACTATCAAGCATTTGACGACGGTTCATCTTTAAAAGTAGCAATTCAACCTTCGTTATATAACTTTGTTGAAAGTCTGAACGAGGCTAGTTCTCAAGGTCAGATGTCCGGCATTGAAAAGCCTTGAATCCAGCGTCCAGCAGCAGAATCGCTTGCTGTGCCTTACCCATCAATTTCGTTGATATCATCGACTGCACGTCGCTGTGATAGACCCTTTCTCCAATAATCACACAGTAAAACACGAACTTCGATTGCATCGTTGGACATGGCAGAGGCTTGTGACAAAGTGGAAATAAAGACGGATATATCTGGGCCTTCAATAGAAAAATCCCACATAAGAAACTGTAATACTTCCATGATATGCATGGGAGTTATCTCATGCTTATTTGAGTTCCCCAGAACTTTCTTTGCAACCGTAATAAATTGATAAAGAACTGACAAAACCTTTGCTCATCTCCAGTAATGTACTCTTCGCTTTTACGAATCTCACACAAGGATAATCCACTGCGAGAACCTGTACATGGTATAAATGATTATCGTATAAAAGATAAGGAGTGCTTGGAAGTAAGAGAAGCAATACTGTATACCTCCTAGAAAAGCAAACTTAGCGATATACAGGATAAAGAATAAGCCTTAGCGCTGATCAAGCCCTGATAGATACGTCATGCATTTGCCTTCATTGAGCATCATTTGAAGCGAATGTGTGTATGCATAGCCTTCAGAATGACTCGCGGTAGCCTACCGATATATCAAGTCACTGCTGCTATCACCCCAGACAAGTCCTAATACCAATTCACCGACCCCGGATGGAAGGAAGCTTTGGTGAGCCCTAGCTCGGGATCGAACCATCGGCTATCTCAACCACGTACATGTCGCAGAGCTCTAACCACTGTACTGCAGCATTCCAATCAGTATTATGTTAAATATGATACATTTCCTTTTTTTCACCCTCTCCCGACGGCGTGTACCGAAAACGATGCCCGTGTGTACGCGTTGTTTGGACGGGTTACAAAGAGGCGTGCGACCCAATAGAAAAGGGAACTTATATGGCAAATTATGATCTTTGAAAGCTCTATCTTAAATGACGAAAGTTTAGTGGCGATAAGGTTTCATTGTACGATATCACTACAGCGTGTGACGCCAGCCGCTCTTCGTAGCCGTTCGAACCGCCCGCTGGGCGAAAACGGTCACCATAGAGAAAAGGTTAATTGTCAAGTGGATTCAATGAACCGAAACACAAGAAAGTCACCGATTTTTTCTACGTCGGCAGCCGGAGTTGTTCGGCGATTCAGTTAAATTGGAGACACAGATAGCACCACGTCTCCCTAGCAAATTTCAGTTGACATACCGCAACACTGCTTTTAGATGTAAAGTATTAAACACTCTCATTCCACCTTATCCAAAATCTATTCCACCTTTTTGACTGAACTTCAACCCTGATCATATAAAGGATGGAATATAGAGCTCTTGGCATTGATCAGGCTCAGAGGGATGTACCACACATTCGACTTGATCGACGATCGTTTGAGATTGTTGAAGCCTTGAAGATCCTTCGACGCAATATCGAACCATCGACCACGAGTTGGTCGTAGGGGGTACTTCTAACCAGTGCGCCCACGCGCCCATACATACCGTCCAATTTTGAGTGTAGTTCAACATGACGTGCGGCATGCATTCAGCACGATAGACTTGCTGTAAAAAGAACGGCGACAATCCAGTTTCGGCAGGAATAAATCAATTCATTTCAGTTCTGCTGAGTGAATTGCAAACGAATGGAATCTGTAGAACTTTGCCAATAAAGTGCAATGTTTCTTTTATTTTAAGACGAAATTCTACTTAAACACCAAATTTATTGACCAGAAGCAATCAAAATTGCATGATTTTGGTACAGTTTAACCGCGCATTTTCTTGCAAGTTATTCTTGGTATACAACATTCCGACATTGCTCTAAGATCGAGCCGTAGTGGAAACAAATCCGCTTGTTACTCAAGCACGAATGGCGCGTCGGGGAAGATGCTAGTGAAGTCGCGCTCAAGATTAATGGAGCTTTTTGTAGACGACCCGAGCGCGACCGATCCCCCAGATGCTCTCTCCAGCTTTGTACTTCGCAAACCACTTCTTAACCGTTCCTTCCGCAACTTTATCATCGCCTCAAGCTCCTTTATTCTTGCGCGCTACTCCACTGACATTTTCCCCTGCGCATAATTAGTGCATGGATAGCAAGCGAATTTGTTCCCACGACAGCTTCATCTTGAAGTGAGTATAGGCAGGACATCGACTAAGATGTTCGCAAGAAAATGCGCAGTTGAACGATACCAAAATTGAGTATCTTCTTCTGTTTAGCCGCTCCGAGGTGTTATTGATATTATTTATTGCTTCGCTGATATTCAATAAATAATATCAATAACTCCTCAGAGCGGATAAAAAGAAGAAGATACTCATTTATTCATACTAAGCCGAGGTTAATAGATAGTCGGTCCTGGGATACTGAAATTATGCAATTTTAATTACGTCTGGTTAGCAAATTTTTTTATTAGTTTGGTGCCAAAACTTATGGAACGACCTTATATAAATGCTCCTTGGTAATTGTTGGTTGATGCGATTAGAATGTTCGGAATCAATCTTTTAGGGAATACATCGACTGACATTTAGGTTCGACGTAGGTCGGACTTCACTCAGACATAAGGGTGACAAGTCGGGTTAAGTGAACCAATATTAACCAATTTCCGAGTAATTTAAGCGCTGTAAGAACTACGCACTATATAATCAGATTGTGATCCTAGGTACTACATAATCAAAATCTGATTTGATCTGATAAGTTGTTAGGCCTAGTGATATGCAGACACCTGTTTCGTCATATTGGGACTCATCAGTACCACCCTCCCTCGGTTCAGCCGATCCCTGAGGTTAAATAATATTCTATAAAGGAATCGACGCCAGTAATAAATCGACCCAAGTCATATGATGAAGTTACCTGACATTGCGGTGACCGGCAGTCGAGCACGTAGCCGTTATAGTGAATCATACCTTTTCTAGCGACCGCTTATTCATAGACCCGCAATGTCACATAACTCCATCATCTGACTTAGAGTAATTTATTACTCGGCGTCGATTCCTTCACAGAATATTATTTAACCGCAGGGGATCGGCTGAACCGAGGAAGGGTGGTACTGATGAGTCCAATAGGACGAAACAGGCGCCTGTATACTACTAGACCTAACAGCTCAAAACACGTCAAATCCTTATCAGATTAGATCATTTTGAGCGACTACATAAAAAGCGCTGGAAAGAAGAGGTATATTTCCTGAATACTTTCTGCATAGCCCTCTCACAGCTGATGTTAAAAATGTGTCGTCCTGTGAAAACTACGTACAACGCTTCTTGGTAAAAACAGGTATAGAATACGATGGTTATGAGTGCCACGCAACAGTCACTGGTTCGATCCCCTGCTTTGGTGAGACGACAATGAGAAGAGCTGGAGACTCGAACGTCTTGACCACAATAACAGTGCTTCCGGCAAATTGGACAGTACTTCTATATGATTCACTTTTGTGCAAAACATAGTGACTGGTTCGATTACATTGGTTCCAAGATTCCCTGAACCTAATTTTGACGAAAAAAAAATTTAGTACTCACCTTGCAAACGTGAGTCGCTTTGTCGCACATCTCATCATCGGGCTTGTAAATCAAGATACAAAGCAAGTCAGCGCACGTGTCCATGGCTTTTACGAATTGATCCTATAATTTTCATGGTTGAAGAACAGAGCAGCAAGTGGCTTTCATGACAAGAAGTAGACGGGAAGCGAAGAGTGGTTGGAACATTGCCAGCCAAGAAACGTGAGAAATAAAATGTTACGCAGACCTTTTCGATTATTTCTACCATTCTGCCTGCAGCTACCTTTCGCAGCTCTATGAGGCGACGGTTTCGAAGATTTTTTAGAGTTTGTTCTTCTTCTCCTTGTTCCCTTTAGAGATCAGATATTTGGGCCTGTATCGAAAAGCCATCAACACAAACCGCCCACTGTATTAATCTGTTAAGTAGTATAGATGATATTAACAAAAAAAAAGCCTTCCAACCACACCACAAGCGCTGCACTCAGTTTTTTTTTGGGAGGGGGGGGGGGGTGGCCGAGCGGAAACGTACCTAATTTTCGCCGTGCACATTACAGATTACATCTGATTCCCGTTATCCCCTACATTAAAGATAAAAGGATAAAGCTTCCGGCTTCAATCAAATACTGAGGGATTGCCAAGCATTAAACTGCATTAAGCATCTTTACAGGAGACTCAATACATATTAAGCCTTTAGAATGACTCGCGGTGGCCTACCAATATATCAAGTCCGTGTTGACAAGAGAAAATCTGGTGAGCCTTGGGCACGGAATCGAAATATCGACATGTGCGTCATAGAGCACCTCTAAACACTTCGCCTCACACGCGACCTTTTTCCGTTATGATGTCACATCAAAAAAGAAGAAGCTAAAAAATTCAAGTACTTTCTTCATTAACACTTCTCTCTGTACTCTCTGTCCTAATTTATAAACAGCAAAACGATAGCCTTGAAAGTTAGACAGCTCTCTCATTCTATGATATTTCACTAATACTGTCACCTTAGTACCCCGCTGGTCTGCCCTAGCTTCTGTCGCAAAACGAAGAAGGTCGTCAAGAAAAGCACTCTTCTATGGAATATCCATGAAAAACTGGATTTTTTTACCAAATCCAAAATCTATCATGTGTAGGCAACAAATTGATTGAAGAAATGTAGCAAGATGGAAGAAAAGCTGCAGAAATAATAGGAAAAGATGAACCACACAATAATCGTTCGATGACGAATGAGTCAAAGATGAAAATATCAGTTCATAGAGCGCTTCAAAAAGTGTAAAAATCAACCAAGTGCAGATTTCTGTGCAAAATAAAGTGTAACTGAATTTGATATAACTTCCACATTTTTACTTTAAGACTTCTAAAAAAGGCTTCTTCTCTCGGAAAACTCGTACTAAATGCAAAACATTGATTTTCAACTTGAAACCTAAAATCTGGAACCTGGAGCTTGAACATGAAAACATAGAGATAACATAAAGAAGTGGAAAGATATTCTGCGCCTTAAAGTAATGTTAACAAGTAATTAAAAAAAACCTATTGAGCTCCTGAAGTTCTCAATCACTTTGTTCACCATAATCACTGTAGTTATCAAGAAGTTGGTACGTGGTCTCATTCAATAAATATAACAACTCCCAAAAACTAGTTCATTTTGATGAACACGTGTAGCGTAGTGGTTAGAGGTGCTTGGCAAAGCAAATTAGGTGGCTAGATCAATTCAAAGTCGAATATATCGGACAGTTACCAAGGAGAATTATCAAAGTTTAGAGCCTTACTCATTATCTTTTCAGATTATTAATAAAGCTTGACGAAAGCTGTTGTATGTATTGTACTCGATATGACACTACAAAAAAGACAAATTTGTAAAGAACCCCCTAAAATGAAAATAAAGACACTCGAAAGGAAACTGTAAGAAATTAAAGATGAACTAACATTTTCAAGTTCTTTTGCTGAGCCCTGTAGCATTCCCTTCTGCGCCATTCTACATATCTCTCTATCGTTGGCTTTTCTCTTCTCCATAGATCGCTCTTGCTCAGCAGCAAACTCATTCAAAACACCTTTGACACCAGTATTAGTGCTTGGAGTCTTCATGTGCCGCATAACATTCGCCTTAATACTCAAACCTTTTCAGATAGAAATTTCACGACGAAGCACGAAAAAACAGGACTACCATTATTTCACCGAAACAAAAAATTAAATAAAATGCATTTTTCTACCAAACTTCTTCGCTTTTTCTTTAGACTCATAGCAACCACTCGACAACATTACTCGGCGATCTCAATAAAAGTTTTTTTTATACTTTTCCATGCGACGGCATGGGGTGAAAAACCGATTTCTTTCGGCGGAGAAAACATTTCATGAAAGTGTTAGTAACATTCAAAAGCTTAAATCTCTGGATAGAGCCGTGCGTTGGCCGCTTTTCGAAAAATACTTTTTATAGTGCTGCAGCATCTAAATAAAATTATGTTTCACACACACCGCGCGTTTTTTGTGTTTTATCTCGCTTATGATTCGCTGGACAGAACTTCCTAGACTGTTAGTACTGTTTCGATAGCACAAGTCTCGAAGAATGTTTGCTCAAAAATGTGTTTGCTTTTTGGAAAAGCTTTTTTGTAGCGTTGTAGGAGAAAAAAACCAATCATGTTCCACACGTCGTCGGACAGAGCTCTCTTGTTAAACTATTAGTGATCTACCGATAGCGTAGGTTTCACTGAATACAACGCGCGCTAATTTTCTGGGAAAAACCGTTTCACTGCAGTGAAGCAGGAAAATCATGATCGAGTTTCACATATTTGGGGGCTTCTTAGCGGGTAACCTATGAGCAGAGGGTGATCGACCAATGACCTGACTAGCTGGACGAGCTGGACATATGAGGTGCAACTTGTTCTTCAATTGGGCATTTTTTCCCTCGCTTTGAAAGAAAGCCCACATAAAACGATTGACTCAGATACTAAGAGAATTACTCTACACGTTCACATGCTTTTCGTGCTTCCAGCGAAGTATAAGCGTGACAAAAATGAAGGAGCGCGGCGGGGTGTGAAACATTATTTTATTTCGTATGTTACAGCGCCACAAAAGGGTCTGTTCGAAAAACGACAATGTAGCGCTGCAGTCAAAAATTTAACCTTTCAAATGTAAACTAGCACTCTTATGGAAAGTTCAAGTCCAGCGAAAGGGGTCTTTTCTTTATCCCGTGCGGTCTAAATAATATTTTTCTTAATTAGACTAATTATTAAAAACTCGATAGAATATTCATATATCGTCTTTAAGACGTTTTAGCCGTCTTTTCGAAGTTTGGTTACAAATTCATTCGCGGAAAATGTTCGACAAACACGCATGTTGCGACAGTTCTGCCATCATCAGAGCCGGTTTCTCGGCCACTTGCCCTATCATAGGGATTGAGCATCGAAGAATTATGAACTGATAAAAAAGGTATTACATTGCTCATACCAGCCACAAGGCATCGACTGTAGATAAGCAGTCAGTGATAATTTCACCTGACGACAAATTATCATTCTTCACCGCTCAATCCCTATGGTAGGTAGCGATTGGTCGGGAAAACGGCACTGATGATGGTGCAGCCGCCGAGACTCGCGTGTCTGGCGAACTGTTGCCACGGATGAATTTGTAGAGCACCGCAGCAGCGGAAAGAAGTACTCCGAGAATTCTGGATAACACGTTCAAGATGCTCTCTAGATATTCTCCTCCTAAGCAAACAATATACTCCCACAATAGACTTTTCATTGACCACTAAATCGCCTATTACGCTTGTCGATACTTTGTGGTTACGAAGGAACAAATGAAAAACCGACCTCATTCGATGGACAGGGACTTTTCATAGGAATATTAGGGGACACTCGAAAGCTGAGATGTCTGGCTACAGCCCCACGTTGGCCAGGTCTTCAAAACACCCTTTTATGAGTTCCTGTCTTGCAAATAAGGTCGGCTTTGCATTTGTCCCCTTACAACCACAAAATACCTATTTGTCATCTTGCTAATCACACACAATGCTATAGCATGATATTCATCGCTCAACGAGTTTCTTTACCGCTGAACTAACAAAAGTATCAAGCCAAGTAAACTGATTAACAATAGTGACTCTTCAGTCTCTGAAGGAGAGGGTATTCGCCGAAAAGTTAGTCATTGAAAGATGAGCATTTTGTTAAGATCTTCATGTTTGCATATCAAGCAAACGACAGCAACGTACTCGTAAGTAACTATGTATATATATATATATACTATATGTAATATATGATATATACATAAATATATATGTATATATACATACATAGTTATATATTAATAAATACCATCAAAGATTAGATAATTTGGAGTCCCTGGTCCCAAAAATTCCCTAAGATAAGACATAAGAGCCATGTCGA
>JAHQIW010004882.1:0-377741 GCA_019055375.1 Parelaphostrongylus tenuis | reverse complement strand
TCTACTTGCTACCCTTGTGAAATATATTCCCTTTTAAAACATCTTACTTGCCAAAACAAAGTTTTTTTGTCGTCGAATGAGTTATGTGTCGTTCTTTTTGTATGCAACATATAAATTTATTTCCTACTATCTTCAGGACTGAGCACTTGTCGATGATCTGCCACACTACCTTTTGTGTGCATGTTCGAACGGTTTGAACAAAAGAAGAAATTTCCTTTCAAAATTTTACGACTGGCCCGAAAAGAAGAGCTCGTTTTCGCTTGTTCTGTCTAGACTTGCCACACCGTACTCCTTCTACGTGACGAGGGACGATACGAATGGGAAATGTTTACCTAAGCCATAGATTGCGAGCGGAATAAGGAAATCCAAATGGGGACAACAGCCAATTGTCGACCCTCATTTATGGCGAGATAGTACGTTGAAGATCGGTTTTTGCTGGATGATTAGCCGTACATGTGAACTAATCCATCTATCAGTTAAAACGAGCACAACTGTCATTGGTTTTTCGGTGCATTGAATGGTAGCACTCGTTTGATGTGAGGCCATTCCGTGTGAGCAATCCTGTGCTCTTCAAAAGATTTGGTTAGTATACAAAAAAAAGCCCCATTACCAAGGTCGATGTGACGCGTACAAAATCGAGTCGAATCACTTGTTTGTGATTACAAAGGAGAGAACTTGCAGCCGTGAGACATATCGATGGATGATTAACTGCTGCAGGCTTGTGAACTGCTCTATGACTTCTTCTGCTGCGACTCAGGAGATTTCATCCTTTGAGCATGCAAGTTTAGCAACTGGAACTATATCTATACCACGTCCCCTCTTTTATACTGACAAAAGCCTTGTTATCGAATCAGACAAATCAAAGAACTTTATGTCCCTAATGAAGAAATAGTTGAACGCTTGCTCACAATTTCGTAAAAAACATCTCAATCATGATAGTGATAATGACCATTATTATTCTCAAATAGCTTTATAGGGTATGGCTTCTTGCTTATAAATTCAAAACTGTGCTCACGATTTCAGATGCAGTCTTTGCCATTTACATTAATATTTCACTAGTTATTTGCTGATAAACACATGAAGAGTGCGAGTGAGAATCGGATAGCTGACCCCTAAGGGACAGTTATGAAAATTGATGGGTGCAAAGCGAACCTGAGCAGCGGAGGGCGATTTTTGTTGTTATGGTTGAGGTTTTCTTCTCCGTTTTGCAGAAATCTTTAAACCACCTTGATTAGAACAAGATTTTCTGTACGCCCTCATACGTTTTTGGTTCAGATATATGTACCATGTATAGAGCAAATTGGCAATCAATCAATTGTATCGAATTGTACACAATATGGTCACAATGAAAATCTTTAGTTTTGATCTGCCCTAGTTTTTATACAAGATATAAGAGTCATCACTGTGAACAAAAATTAGAAAATGTGTATTTCACCAAAATGGTTATGCATGTTGTACGCGACAACAGTTCATGGATTAACCAATATGTGGACTGCTGTGCAAAAACGTTTGCGGTCAGTCGGGATTTTGAACCCAGATCTCACTCTTTCCGAAATAGAGTGTGCTGTACAAAACGAGCGTCGGTAGTGGCAACGGCTAGCATACGCTCCCGGAAAGAGTGAGATCTGGGTTCGAATCCGGCTGAAAAACGTTTTTTGCACAGCACTCCAACATATTGGGTATATTATAACATCATAGCACTGCAAGTGGCAGTCAAAATAAAAAAAATTTGTTCATCGGTTACTTTCATCAAAGCTAAGTTTATATCAGTCATTCATTTAATTTTGCAATTATTCAAAATTGATGTATATGAGAAAAAGTTGAGAACTTGTGGGTAGTGGAAGAACTGAGCGTGGAGAGATAATTGTATTTGAGTGAAAGGCTTAAAACATTGGCATTGTCCAAACTGTGGTCAAAAATGCGTGTCTTCAGAAAGGTATTGATCCTATATTTACCCATATTCAAAGGAACGTATATCTTGCTTTTCCTAGATAGTTTAGTTGCCATTTAATAGCTTAAATTTCGATAATTTGAATGGCATGCTATTTCTTTGAAAGGCCTTTATATTAGGCTGCAACAGTGAAAGTAAATTTTTAATTCGCACTCAACTTTTCCTCGAAGAATTCACTAATTATTCAATAGCACAAATTTCGACAAATTTGATAGTCTTTTTGGTTTTCAGAAAAAAGCTTTTTCTTGCGCTGCCACACTGAAATTAATAGTGCATTTCACTTGCGGGCATACCTTGCATCCTTAAGTGGATGGATTTCGCAACACTTGCAGGCATGCCATCGCTTTTCAATGACCAGTCGACAGCTCAAATCTTGACGATTCCTAGAGTGTGGTTGTTGACAAGAGATATCTTAACGAGCTGTAGCAGTGACATGTAATTGTGTTGCACATTTATGTACTTTTCGCTGGACACAATCCTTATCTCAGAATTTCACCAACCATTCGATAGCAAAAATCTCAATGGATTCAATGCTTTGCTTGATTTTTGAGAAAGCCTCGTCAATGCGTTGCTATAGCCTAAGGAATATTAAATTTCGCATAGACGTGTATTGCACACCGCACATGAACTGCTCTGCGCGATCGACATGGCGCGGAGTGCGAAACTCAATATTCTCTCAGGTGTAGCAGCGTACTAAAAAGTCCCTGAAAACCAAGCATATCATTGAAATTGCCAAGGATTTTTTTATGCGGTTATTGGAAGTTTGAATGAAAAATCTTGTCAACGAAAGATGCTTCAGTATAAATGAAAATGTCCCTCACTATTACAGCATGATATAAAAACCATTTGGAAAATAAGATATAATTTTTCAATTCCAGATATTTAAGCAATCAGGTGATTGCCAAAATGTCGAAACGAAACAAAGATTACGTTTATTTGAATAATAGTATCAATAGTGGAGAAATATCGTGTATTCTTCGCGATAATGATGCGCGCGCTCTTCCTACACTCACTCTAGCTAAATACTATAGTTATCTTCACATAGGTCTCTACTTGAGGTGTTCAGTTGAAAAAGATGTGCTTTCAAGCTATGTTCTCGAAAGGCAGACGAACAAATGCGCAATGAGGGTTGAAAGATTGTTCTTTTTTTATGAGGATGTGATTGTAGCGCTGAAAATTGAATATTTTCAAGACAATTAGTAGTTTTTATATCGAAAAAAAAACTCTTATAAATGGGACCATTCGTGATAGTCCATTCTCTAAATAACTGATAGACACCCCGACGTTAAAACTTCACTCAAAATTACCAATAAACCACTCATAAAGTTCAAGCAGCTGGGCACCATTTAGGCCGTGAAATGCAATTTCATGAAAATTACGTCGTTGACCTCCTTGAGATTTTGGTTATTGAATGGCTAGTAAAACTTTGGTAAAGAGCCATATCAAAACCCATAGCGCCAATGAAGCAAACTGAGTGAGAAACATAATTTTCTTTTTCGCTGCCACGACGTAATAAGAAGTCTTTTCAAAAAATCAAACATATCGTTGTAGTAGAGATTTAAGCTTTCAAATAATTGTCAACTGTCTGAGAAAAAACTTTTATTCGGCGAGAAAGGCCTTCAAACAATCGCAAATCATACTTCATACGCGTCGTCTTTTTAGGGTTGAGAATGTAGTTGGCCAGGGTCACTGAAACCATTCAAAGGTGGTTTTCTGAATTTACAGACATACCGCAAACTTTTTTAATGTTTCAAATGCTCAGTTTTTTGAATAGAGTAATGTACGGGCGTTACTTCTTTGTGGCTCACTGCATCTGGAGTCCCGAAGATAGACGTGTCACAATCATCTTAAATTTCCATCATAAGCAAACATTGACGATTGATGATAGAAGGGAGATTGGTCTTATGACAAACTTGCTTTAAGATGGCAGCATATTCTAATTTTGGTATGCTCTCTTTAGTAGAACCTCATCCGTTGATTAGCCATATCCAGCATTTCTTTACGTACTAGGAGCCGGTTGGAAGATGAATCTTTATGTGACGCCACAGCTCCACGCTTGTAAACCACTTATTTCCAGGATGAGAAGATAAGCCTCAAATTAGAAGAGGACAATGACAAAGTGTTTCACCTACCAACAACGGCTTCTCCCATGTAATTCACTGAAAAACTTGGCTTATTGAATCTTGCACTGTCATACGTGGTTTCAGTGATTTTCACTAATCAAATATGCTGTTGCAGAATTACTGAACAGAATTTTTGAATTCTGAAATGAATATTGGTGGTCATACTACCAGGATTAAGCATATTTATTGAAACAACAATCCTCTATACACATCTTCATCCAATACACTTGATATGATAAATATAACTGTCTCATTTGCTGTCGATACAGTTACTATCACTGTTCCGTTTATTGTGATTCGGGCGAGCCAAAGGTGTGATACTCCGTCTATAAGAGTGTTTAGGAGCAAGAGAATGATGCCGCGTTTCTTCAGTAACAGAGCCTGGGGGTGATGTATCTTCTTCGCTCATCCGACTTGAAGGCAGCATACGTGACTCGCGCTGAACAAAGAACTCTAAGTAGAGATGGGTCTTCTTGTAATAACACATAACAGCTTGTTGGTTTACAGAATTATTGCTCATATGAAGATCATAGCTGCAACGCAATTTTAGAAAACCAGGAAAAACAGTATTATTCTTAATATTTAATGTTGTTTTCAATGTTTTCCTCCAAACCTATTGATCCTGAAGAACATCTAGGAGCCTATCTTGGCGAGTTTGAGCTCACTAGCACTCCTTAAAGGCATTAATTGAGTATTGCCATCAATTTGTCTTAGCTAATAATGTCATTTCATGCACCGCATGCGCTAAAATCGGCAAGAAAAGTTGGAAGGCCAAAAACAAGTCAGGTTTTTTCTGTCTTCAGCAACATTACGCATCCCGCTTTACCGAATCACAGGTTGACTGGCACCCCACTGAAGGTGAGTAATTCAAATGCGCATCTTATGTGCATCTGAAGCCTTCGGAGTTGACCAGTCTATGGTGGATACGCCGTTCATTCAATTTCATTAAGCACTCTTTGAGGTGACTAAATGCATATTTGTCCTTCACAATGACTCGCGGTAGCTTACCGATATTTCAAGTCAGTACTGCTATGCTCCCAGCCAAGTGACCCGATACACTGGTAAGCCACCACAAATCACTGTAAAGCGCAGACATGCATTTATTCACCTCAAACGAAGCTACATTTGGAAGACGAATCATGGCATATCCCTCAAGAAATGATAAACGCCAAGAGTCATCACAGCTCTAGTTTTAGTCAGTATTCAGTAAAAGAGCAATGAATTGCCTGCTTGCAAACATCGTTCTTTTGTTTGATCTCTATGCAATCAATGAGCGCATATATAGAAAGCAGTACACATGGTCATGAAATGTCGCGAGCGCTGGGGACACTGTAAAGAACGTGCGAAGTAGAATTGGCTGAAGTATTTTTTTGAACTCCGTATGTGCCACTCCTTTGCTTCATAACTGTGCTGCCGACCAATTTGAGCACATATCGGAAAAGATTTACACAGCTGCAATTTTTGAAAAACTTCTTCGCCCCACATGTAAAGTCGAAAGCCGCAAACACTAGTCCGTCGGATCGAATGTATTGAAATAACTGGAGCTTACTGAAGCTTACATGGTGAAGACTAAGCACTTATTGTTCGCTGCCAAAGCAGAAATGACCAACATAAGAAATTGCATCCTTGCTTCAAGAGCTGATCTCTGCATACTAGCAACGAGAAACTTATGGTTTGAGAATTATAAAACTGGGGTAATATTCAAAAAAATTATGATGCACGATAGTTGAACGCATCGAGACCGATTTAGTTGCTTAATGATTCAGTTTAAGTCGAGGAGTAACCTAATGGCTTATAAATATTTGATCGTGTAAACAGCTTAATGAGTTAGTGAGTTTAGCTCTGTTTTAGGTGAACATTAGACGTTTTCTGCCGTGGTATCTTGTCACTAACACAGTAATACTGATCAGTCGTAAGTGCTCCTACATTGGCTTTCTATCAGTGATTATTTCAAAACCATGAAGTGGAATATTTAGCACGAATAGAACGTGGAAGACTATTTCACTGAGAAATATTCAATCTAATGCCTTTGTTCTGCTATTCAAATAGTAAATCAGTCTTTTGGTCCATAGAGAAGCTGATGCCTACATGCATAGAGAGTGTCACTTACCTTGAATGCTTCCCTTCGGTAATGCTCCTGTTTAGCAGTTTCTATCCGAATCCAGTATGGTACGTCAGGCACTGCCAAATCGATGAATTTCTTCGATGCGAGGATGAAGTGTTCAAGCACGACCACGATTAAGATCTGAATACTTCTTCTGAAGAAAGGGGCACATTGAAACCACGTTTTAATTGTTCTTCTAGCTCCTACTCTTTTTCATGGCAGGATATGATGTGAAATACAACCGCAATATTGCTGAGATACGAGCAAAACTCAGAACCTCAAGTGAGCTTTGAGCCTGCGACTACCCTTTCCGGAATTCACGTATTATCACTATACCTTTCTCAAATCGACATTTGATAACCTCTATAGTGGTCATTATAAATGAATGGATGGCGCACTCACAAGGATTGATTAATGTAAAAGTTTCATCTTTTTTCTGTTGTTATTAAATAATACTAAAAAAATCAACCAGCCTGTCCACCCCAACTCAGATCCGGCCATATCCGTTGCACCAGACCAGACTGACCAATGAGAGCACAGTTCACCATAACGCCAACTATTCCTAACAACTGAAAAAGTTCACGCTATTAACAGAGCAAGCAAACGAACTCATTGCGAAATTCATAAGCAAATAGTTCTTTCCGAACGAAGAAAATCCTATAGAAGAACTTGTTCTGAGAAAAAAATTTTGCTTGCCAAAAAATACTGACTGCTTAGATCCATCAATTTCTTTCTTTCGAACAGTAGCCGTCGATACATCTGATTACGAATACATGAATGCACCGTATTATCCTTGAATGTGAAAACGGACCTCCATCGCTTTCTGCCAGGCGCCAATATCTTTCACTTGTCTTGCAAATGGTCGTTGAACAGTATTGCAAAGTTTGAAAGCATCCACACGAATTTCAACTACGTTATTCAGTACGACGCACAATGCAGCCAGTGGAAACGCTGGCGAGAACAACAGCACGTAGCCGAACTGTAAGTGAATCTGCAGTCTAAAATGACTTACTAAGACTATTCAGTGACCTCATTTTTCTCGTTTCTTTACTTTTTCGTAATGAGAAGTGCCTGTCTGACATTTCCTGAAGTCATAAAGACGTTTGCGCGATCAAGATCACATCATGTTGTGCACTAGGACATCAATAGTTGTCCAGCTTCATTACATTATAAGATAATGCGGATATTTTCATGATCAATTTTATAGTCAGGAATGAAGGCCAAATGATTTCTAAATAGATGAGGTGGCGAACTGCTGCTGAATATTATGTGAAAAGCTACAAATAGCAATAGCTGATAGAAAACTGTAAACGGTTGGCATCCTGACAAGCCAGTATTGGGGACGTGCCTATTCTGAGGGTCAGGGATGCCTTCCAAGACACATGTCGTAGTTCGTTCAATCTCGCTCTCAAAGCTTTAAAACTCAACAAATCCTTCATTATTCTGGACAGGTTATTTTTCATCAACTTGTCTGGAGAATAAAAGCACTCACTCAATCCATCTGACAACCCAAATGTGCGTATTGGCACAATATGAATTCCAACACATCAATCATGATTGGTTAAAAACTACATAGTGCATCTCCCAGTGTTGGCCAGCGCCAAAAACTTCATCACTTGTACTTAAAAACACATTCCGAACCGTCTCAATGGACCGAGTCACTGGAACGCATCATCATGTCGACCACAATCACTCTATCTGTCCCGCGGGAATCAAGAAAATAATGCCCATTGACGTTTTGAGACAAAGTAATTTACAAAGAGTGAGATTTAGAGTAGTCTCCAGTCGTTTATGAACGCTACAGCGTTCGTATGGTGCGGAACGTGTTGACATGTTCTCAAATGATGCCGGTGATCGACAGTGGAAGTCGATGAGGACAATAACTGCAACGTTTACATTGCTAGAGTTGCAGGAATGGAAACATTGCGTTTACATTGCTCGCCATTATGACTTCATAACCAAGTTGTGAGTGACAATAAATGAAACTAGCCAATAGACATTGTGAAATGGCTTATTAACTACTACAGTATTTTCGGCCAAGAAGCCTTATTTGAGTGAATTCGCTTTTTAGTGCCAAACCATTTCTATATCTAAGGCAACCGACCTTGACTTATGGCTCTCATATGGAACGAAAAGAGAACTTTTTTGCAGAGAAGGAAATATGGTTGTTGAATCGAACGAGCATAAATTTCATGATACCTGAATAAACATCTCAAGATAATCGTCTAGCGGACGATCGTAAACGGCCATTAGGCTTTCCAGCTCGGCTTGACTAAGTTCTGGACCTAAAAGTTAAACTGTCTTAGAAAAAAAAAGTTATTTTATGCTAGAGATTTTGACTTGTACTATTGAAATTTAAACACTGAATACCAAGGTGACTTCTTTTTTATCTTGTACGATGGCCCCACAATTAAAAAGTCTCTGAAGCTTGCAGAATTATCTAATTAAACATTATTGAGTGTAAACCTTCTGTGGACGATGGTTTGAATTCTGGCAATGGCAGTCGTGGACAACGAAGTTGAAATTCCTCATTAGCAAATGCTTGATTCAGATTCTAAAGAATAAATTTCACTTGATGCTGCAATTAGATAGGGTAATAGTGTGAGTTAATTGCAGAATATTCTGATAAAGAAATTTCACTCGCAGAGCGCTCAAGAACTATGCATGACTAGACGAAAGAAGAACATGAATGATGGTATGCTATTATTTGTTAGTGGAAATCAAAAATTGAGATGAGTTCTTCAGCATAATATTCTTCATTTGAAGACAAATTTGTAGGTCACGGTTGATTACGCACTGATTTTGGCGAACCTCCAAAAGATGCAGCTCGTTATCCTGTCCAACCATTCGTCTTCGCGAAAACCGTCTTCGGATTCCTTCGTTTGATGGCGAACCGAGTGTAAAATACGCAGTGGGACCAGGAGTACTCTATACACAGTAGTTCTATGTTAACACTCGCTTTATCCGTCACAAGAATTCACCTTACTGTCCAAAACGTTCTTACGTCGCACTTCTTCGACATGCCTTCGAAGGGTCCCGTCACTCATGCACCTGAAACTAAGACTGTACCGGGAGTAATGTTTAAGAAAAGTGTAAAGCAGCAAACTTCGTCATTTTATAGGTAAGACGACTGAGCTTCATCTTCTCCATAAGAAATGGTACCGCTGTCTCCATTACGTTCTGTGTTATCTGACGAGTAATGAGCAGTGTTGCGAGAGTCTGAAATCAGAGGTAACTTGTTCAATGAGCCAATCTCAGAAAGTATTTCAGAGAATCAAGCGTTCGTGCATAGATTAAATGCTAAGTTAACTCGTTCTTTTATAGCGAAGCATCTTATGCTTATTGGTACTTTCCCATTTTTTGAAGTTTATGATATCTTCAACAGTGAAGAGGGTGCAAAAGAATTTTTTGTAGCCACGATATTACTATGAAATTATTTCAAAGAGTTTCATTTACTACCCTTCTTCTGGTGCACTACAATGTTGACTGAAATCTCAAGAACGCTAAAATACAAGCAAAACTTATGACCTGAGTTGACTCAACATCCGTAATTACTCTTTCCGGGTATTCACGTCTTACTACTATACCTCGATGCTCTTGCTATATACTTCTTTAGTCTATTTTATTATGCTCCCTAGGCCATTCGTGGCGGTGATGGGTGACTGCTTATTGCACCGCTACGATTATTGCTGACAGAAAGGTAAAATGAGGGTCTCGATGAAGCAATAAGTAACACGTGAATCCATGGAAAAGGTAACCGCTCAATCGAAGTCACCTCAGATTCCAGGTTTTGCTTCTTTCTCAACATTCTTGTGGCCCTATTCCAAAGACATTCCAATTTGAACGAGTTACAAAAATTATTGAGCGTCAAAATGAGGTAAGGGCACAGTGCTCAAAACGGCGTTGGATTGTTGGATACTTTTTCTGAACAACGTATGTAAACTCCTATTCAATGAAATTCATTCTTATCACATTCAGTTCCCCTAACATCAACATTCCCTTTCTCGCCTCTTAGAGTTCCATACAAGGATAGGGACGAAGACCTCACATAGCAAAGAACAATGAGATGAATTTGTTCTAAGTCAACACTTTTCCACTAGACCGATTGATAATCATTCTAATAAGGTATATCTCCAATACGAAAATCTAGATTTGAATTTGGTGCGACGACGACTGTGGGGAAGACAAGCAGAGACAGGCGGACGGTAAATTGTTGCGAGCTCAGGAACAGAGGGACACAAATTTTCAAGATCATCAATCAAAAAGACATGAGTGCTCAAAACCTTATTACGTTTTAGTAAAATAGCAAAGATGATACCTCCTGTAATCGTTTCATATCCTTGAGATAGAAAGCGATATAAAATAGCGAGCCGAAAGCTGTGACGCATTGAAAAATGACGATTTTACTGATTAAAAAATCTTCGTACTCGTCATCTGTGCGATAGTTTTCTAAAAAATGTTTGAGATCGAATTTAGTACGTTTACAATTTCCATTCTGATTATTTATGAAAGTATAAAAGTTCTGTAAATTCCGAAATGAAAGCCTGTAACTGCATACATCGGTGCTATCACAAAAAAAAAGTTTTGAGAGAACGCTGGGATCCGCAAAACGCGTCCGAGAATCGAATGGTCCAAGTGATCAAAAGCGATTATCTCGCATCAAATATCATATATAGGCAACGACTGCAATGAATAATCTATCAGAGGAACAACGTCATAAGCACTAAAGAGAGCATTTTTCATGTGCATGTCATCGTTTCTTTGTGAAAATTGACTTCACAACTATGCAAAAAGACACTGGGTCAATGGATCTACAAACGCATTCAAAAGTTACGGTGATACTGATTGGCAATTTTGCATATCTAGACGATATTGATGTAATTGAGAAACCGACTTCTCTTCAACTTCAGAAATTTCAAATCTCTTCCCAAATCAACTTTGTGCTTCCGCTTAATCAGCAGATAATACAGATATTGAGCACCTGTCTAATATGAGGGACATGTGAAACCGCTCTCATTGACTGGACAAGAACTTTTTGAGGGAGCATAATCATTCGAAAGCTTAAATATCTAGCTACAGCCCCACGTCGCCGGTTTTCGGAAAGACCCTTTTATAACGCTGTAAAATCCAAGACAAAACTATGTCTTACACGCGCATATTCCTCACCGTACAGAGCTCTTTCTCTGCACTGTTAATAATCACTCGACAGCGTAATGTTTGCTGATTCCAACGCTGTGCTTATTTTTTAAAAGGCTGTTTCTCTGCAGTGCAATAGGCAAAATAAACTAGCTACACATACTCGAGCAGAGTGGTCTTTGGCCAATTCACGTACCGTGGGTGTGGCGACCACGTGAACTGTCGGTGTGATATTGATCTATACGTTCATATGCTTGGAATTTGTCAACCATCGCGTCAGCCCATGTGCCGCCTTGCCAGCGGCACGTGAATTGACCAAAGACCACTTTGCTCTCGTATGTGAATTCAACATATTTTGCCTACTGCGTTGCAGAGTGACGGCGTTTTGAGGACATAAGCACAACGATGGAATCAGCGAACATTACGCTATCAAACGATTATTATAAGTCCAAAAAAGAACTCTGTCCAACGGGACATGTGCTCGTTTGAAATGCAAGTAATGTCCTTCTGTAACAACGTCAAAAAAGGCTTTTCAAAAATTGGTCAAGTGGGGCCGTAGTCAGGAATCTAAGCTATCGATCAATTACTAACATTCTTAAACAACTCTTGTCCAGCAGTTGAGATCTGTTCTACATTTGTCCCTCATGATGGAACCTGAAATTGACGTATTTTGTCATTTTCGAAGCGTTTGTGTTCAATGCATCGATATTCGAGCAATCAAAGGTTCTGACTTCGTAGTAGCCATTGTACATAAAATTCAAGGTAATATAATCCTTTGTGCTTTGGAAAGTCTAAATGTGTCCTTTGAAAAGATTTCAAAGATAAAACCATTGTTCTGGTTATTGAGCGTGTCAATAATTAATGAATGTGAATTTTGAAGATAAAAACAAAACAGAAAGCAACAATTTTTTTCGATTAGTGTTTACATGACATGACAACGTACCGAGATCGTTGAGAAGCAAAGCCATATATCGATAGAATTTCTCGCTGAGTATAATCATCAGTGCGTAAACGACCATCGGTACACGACAGATCAACGAATACGGAAAATGCGACCCAAAATAGCTGGAATAGATCAGTGTTAATCTCCAAAACGCGCGATTCCGGCCCATGTCTCATCTTTTTCACTGCTTGCCATGAACACGCGCCAATACATAGCTTCGTTTGCGCGATTTAATTTCTTATGTTCTCTGTCTCTTCAGTTGAAAATACAGGCCTTATTATCGCACAATGAAGTAAGCGTTTAATGTATAATTCTGAAGTGCAAGCATACACAAACAATGCTATGCAAGGCGTACTGTAAGTGTTGGTGTTTATTAACAGAAGACTTTTACTAATTAAAGAATTGTTGATTATACGAACTGATTAGGTCTCAATGGACACTCTGCTATCCAATAATGATAGAATTGTGTATGGGAAGTTGAGTAAGATAAACGAGAACTTACTAATCGGCCATGTCCTGCACTTGAAACATGAACAGCATCATGACGAACGTACAGATCACAAAGAGAAAACTGAGAGGATAAGCGATACCTCAAAAAAGGGCGTCTTGACAAAGACCTGAAACACTTCAAGGACGCCGTGATCTTACCGTATCTGATGAGAGCGTGCTTCCATGCTGGATAGAACGGTTCCATACGTCCTGATACAGGATTCGGTGCAAAGTAGTCACCCTGAACAGAAGTGAATTCGATACCGAGTCAGACTTTTTTTCAGTGAGATTGATTTTGCATTTTGGTTCTAGTATAGATGCATCCGTAAATCGCATAGGCGAGCTTACTGATTATTCTGCAACTGAGCTTCTTCTACTGATGATTCTGATATTAATTCATGCTTACATCTAGTTCATTGTACTTCAAAAATGTCTACAAAGCGACTGCTTCACCATTTGAACGATAAATTAACCATTATCTAAGTTTGCTCACTCTTCAATTTGCATCCGTGTAAAAGTAGGGGATACAACGATACAAACCCGAAATTGTGGTCGTGGATCCTGAAGATAGGAATCAGAGTTGCTGTCATACGTTCCCCATTTGAATGCCAATTCTGCCTGTTTTCGTTTCCACGACTCCAAATAGGCGGTTGACCAGATACAATTGAAGAAAGCGAAACATACAAAGCAAACATCAGAAAACAGCTAAACAAAGATACTCAGAGAAAGAAAGACTAATTAATTTGAAAGATTCAAGGGTGTAATAATGTTTGGAAATTGTGGTCACACATATTTTCATAGGCAGCAAAAATCTGATATTGAAAAGAGTTAGTTGAAGAGCGGCCAATTTTTATACGATCTATAAGATTAACATGGCGAGCAAATTGGGCGTCAGTAGTGCAACGGGTTAGAGCACATGCTCTCGGATTGAGGAGATGTGGGTTCAAGTCCCGCCTAACGCGAAAGTTTTGCATTTCTTTTTACAACACTGGATATATTTGGCATATTATACCACCGCTAAAGCGATTGAATAAAAACAATCCTATAAGAATAACCTTGCACCACATTACGTTGACAAAAGATGTAGCAGTTATGGACATAAGAAACTCGATGCAAAAGATTTGGATTTGTTCATCTCACGAAAACATTTAAGAAGGCAAACTAGATGATCTGAGGCTCAAGAAATTGTAATGAAAATGACCTGGAAAGAATCAAGCTTCATTCCGTCGTCGGGCGAAGTTTTGTACTTGAAGCTAGCCACGAAATAAAGAAGCAATCCTGAAGTGGACATTCCTTGAGAAAACAGTAGTCCGTACAGATTTATAAAAGCTAAACTCTTTATGAAGATATTTTCTTGTCTTATTATCGGGGATAGTCAATTTTGCGATTTATTGTAGGCATCACGATGTTGCTATCAATTTTTTTGGGCTATAATTTTAGCGCCATCGCTTTTCTTCATCGTCGTAGTGTTACTCAAATTACTACGAATATCTGACCTCATTCAGAAGTATTCCTAAATTAGGGCGCTCGCTTTGTTTCCACTATACTGGATCCGATTCTATGAACTATAGAGATACACATCGAAAGAACGAACAGCTATGGAACTTCAGCTTACATCATCGTGGAACTGAAGCAAGCGACGGCGCCAAAATGTTAGGTACAGCTCATAAGACAATTCGCTTCGAGTGTTTTCTTAAGACCGCGGTCAAATTTCAACATATCTCGTAATTATTATTTGGGTCAACATGCTTCAAATGGCTGACTTATAGAGCCCAATACAGACGACACCAGCCAAGAGCAATCGAGTGTACAACATGTGTTTGGAGATAATTTCAACGGACGTAGAGTGTAAAACGTTCGTCGTTGCCTGCTCTTAGTATAGGAAACTAGGAGCCCCGAGAGGACTGGCCAAAGACGAAGGGCACCGCCCGACTGATGAGACCGTCAATGTTGAAACACGTGTATCGGGCTCAATAAGTCAGCTTATAATACATTTGCTTGAGCTATTGAGAAAACCAAGTCATATTCTTGGGGGAAATACACTTTCATGCAAACACTTTCATTTCACTGATTATTTTAGTTGGCATTAATAATAGGATTGGAAATGTTCCCGATGTTTATGCTCACCTAATACAGCTGGGCACCATAAAGCTGTAGTCATATGCCCAAGCCATGAAAAGTACATAGCGATCTCGGTGCCAAAATAATCACGTATTTCCTCTAACGGTTGTTCTCCTGAACGAGTATGCATGATGACACGCTTAGAAGAAGTACCGGAAGATTTGTGACATTGCAAGTGCGGTTACAAAAGACACAAGAATAAGCTCAAACATAATTATTGAAAAAAGTCAAGCAAGGTAATATTGATGGAACCAGTAAACTATTCAATCAGCGAAAACTTGGAACATTGTAATTTTGACTAAAACTTCAACATGACTGACTCAATCCTCATTTGTGCTTCCCAGATCATTTCCGTTGGATGACTGCTGATAGCACTGACAGAGAAAGATATGGGTGGATAAAAGTAAAGCAAAAACTTAGGCTGGTGCGGCGAAAAAGGCGTGAATTCCCGATAAGGATAATCGCGTATTCGAAGCTCAAGTGACGCTCCAAATTTTGGTTATATCTCAGAATCTCAGTGGCAAAATAAAGAAACGTGGCATGGTGATCACACTAAGCCTGCAAAGTCCGCTAGAGGAAAAGTATGATGGCTATTCAGTGACCATTGACGAATGTCGATGATCAGTTCGTCTCTCCATCGCAAAGCACTATCTACAGAATGGCCCAGAAGAAGGAGGATTTGTGCACACTGAGACAGTGTGATCCGCTGCTGAACGAAATGAAAGCCTGTGAAAGGTACACTTCGGATGAATAACAAAGCTGGGAGCCATCCAGTCACTGTTTCAAAAACATTATTGCACTCTAGCGTTCATTTCTAAGTAAAAAAAAAACGTGGAAAATACTGAATAGCTAGGACGAACAAGGGCCATCATTGCTTTTGTGTCCTTAAAGAAATAAAGAAATCAACGGTGATGTATGGAAAATGAGAAGGATGTTTCTACAAACTGTAAACGCTCTGAAGAGAAATAAAAGAGACAAAATGAAGTAAAACTACCTGTTGAGAGTACCCATTTGTGCTGCAGATGTTTAAGGAATTCGGCGTTATGCAGAGGTAGAACGTTCTCGATGAGACCGGCCGAAATTAAACGAGGTACTGAAGAAGTTACTAATTACAACACGATTCTAACATTCTAAATCTTCAATCAAAAAAGGCAACACCACTCACGCTGCTTACCACTTTTCTACGATTGGAAGCTTCACATTTTCATCTCTGACGATTTTAATGGCATTTTTTCTCATAAGTGCCAGAAAATAACACATTTCCACTAGTAAAGCATAGTGCCACATGTACTTGTTTGTCTGTTTTCTATATTGAATAAACTTAATTTTGAATTAAAACCTTTACTCTCTTCCCTACAATGTGGTCATAATTAGAATGCGGTAACACGGCTGTCAAAAAAATAATGTAATGACGTAAGATGTAAGAGTTCACCTAAGGCGAGAAGTGGAAACACACACCACAACGGGTTTATACAGCTACTCAATCATGAAAAAGTCATAATTAGAATGAGGTAACACGGCTGTCAACGCTGGTGTCGGCCATTAAGAACATCATACCTTTGTTGATGGCATAATTCTTCACATATCAAATGTCAGTTAGGCGGAAAGTTATGTACTGATTGGCAGCATCACCCTGTATCACCTGTCGTCCCTTTGATTGTCGATTGACTCGAGCGGGTATCAGCAACACTTCCATTTTTCCCTATTGCGTACAAGACTAGCCCTAGTGAATCCTCCTCGCTTTAGGGATTCGCTGAGCACTATTTCGCCCTTCTTCGCCTTTTGTGGAAAAATCGGACTATCGTTCGGTGGTCTTCCTCAAGAGCGCTTGATGTCCCGAGGAATCCAGTCGGTAACGACTCCCGTCCATCGGTTGTAATTGAAGCGCATCAAGTGCCTGGCCCACCTTATTTTCATATCCTGGCGTGTAGAAAGGCGTTTCTGATCATGGATCGTTCACGGATTAGCAGCTTGTGGAAAAATTGTTCATTACTTGATATTTACGCGAACAACATTTCTAAGGAGAGATTTCAGTGCTGAGTGATTTTGTCTTTCACGCGAAAGGAACGATTACGTTGAGCTACTCGGTTGACTAACCAACATTGAGAAAAAAAATGCTTTCATAGACTTCACATATGTTTGGACAGATTATAAAAATCAAGCATCAGTGAGAACTGTTGCACGGCAATAGCAGGTAATTTGGCACCAAGCGGCTCTGAAGAGTAGGGTCCGGTCTGCCGCGAGAGCGGTATGAAACCATACACTATGTGTATATTCCAGAGCACCTTTAACTGTTTCGCCATACTCGTCCAAAAATTGTGGTATTTGAAAAGAGTTTTGTGAAAAGAAGCAGTGGTGACTCAGCACTCAAAATAGCTTTTTCCTTACCGATAGCCATTCCTCCTCGTATATTGAGTGTTTTGTTGAGTAAGGTAACTGATATTCCCCCATTTGGTGCTCGTATCATGTCGACCATTTGCTTCACTTAAATAAGAAATTAAGTTTATAAAATGCAATGTACAAGTACGCACTTCTAAAACCACGGTAAGATTAAATCTAACGTTGATCAAATATGAGTGTCATTCTAATTTCCTAAAAGAACTACGGTATGAAAACATCCATAGATGATTCGCAGCCGATCGACGTGTGGACGGACGGCATCTGTACAACGGTAAGATTCAGGAAATCGGATGAACACCTGCCGACACATCTTAATTCCCTATACCCTTTGGGAAATATGAGATATTTTAAGTATTGGTTCACGTTTCTGTATTCTGTGGTAAATGGAATTTTCACTTTAATGCTTACCTCATGGCACAGAAAAGTGCATTGTATGCTGCACATGTATAAGGGGTGAAGTGGGTGACATGCATCGTATTTGATCTACTTTATTTTCGCTATGTTTATTGCGCTAAGTAGAACTTTTTACACTCCATCCCTATTTCGTCACATTGTTAATCTGATAGCATGTTTTGTGTTCAAAAGACTTAAACATGCTATCAGATTATATTCCTTTACTTTCGACTGTTTAGATAAGATAGATTCGCTCAAAAATACTAATCTGATAATCTGACAACGTGTTTTGAGCCTTTTAAAGTCTGATATAAGACTTATACAGTACTAGGCAGCTGTTTCTCCTCAACAGGCTCATCAGTAGTACGGTGCCTTTTGGTTCAGCCGACTCCGCAAAGAGACATACCTCCCTCTCCCCCAGTTATAAAGGAAATGACACCAAATCATTATATCACCGCATGGCGAGTGACGTTTCCTCCGACACTGCAGTGACCACGTTAATGACCAGTCGAGCGCCTGTGGATGGTAGAATGAATCACACCTTTACTTTCAACTATTTTTATAGACATCACTCAAAACAATAATGTGATAATTTAATAACATTTTGAGTTTATTTAGCAATGTCGGGGGATTTTGACACTCGACACGCGGTGATTCAAATGATTCGATGTGAATTTCTTAATAAGTAGGGGGTATATCTCCTGCAGTGGGTCGGCCAAACTGGAAATCGCCGTGATACTGACAAACCTGCAAAGGCAAAACAAGTGTCTAATATTCTATAAGTGCCATACCAGACCTTGTAAAAGGCTTAAGAGATGTTATGAGATAATAACATCATTATTGCTTTTGTGCGAGATGTATATGAACAACCAAAAGTAAAGGTCTAATAGATTGTTTTGGAAGGTCGACTCACTACATTTGTGCAGCTGCAATGAAATTGAGCGCCGCTTCATGCCAAATCGGTTATAATCTCGTATAATTATGAAGGTTTTATCATATTTAGGACTGACTAGTAATCGGAAAAGACCACTAACATCAGAAATAACTATATGTCTCTAAGCATGTTGGTTTCTCTATTCATGTTGATTTCATAAACTATCGTCTGATTTTTTTCGCAAAAAGCTTCAAGTAGTTGTCACCTATGATTGCTCGCTCAGTGTCTGTGAGGAACGTATTTCGACCTTCGATACCGATGAAGCACTGCGCTTCTTCAAACGAGAACTCTCGAAGACCACCACCGAAGCAACTTTTTACCGGTTTCTTTATGTGACATAGCTCTGCTCCCTTCAACAGACTGAAATATGATATTAGATTAATTGAATAAATCTGATCTCTTAAAAAAAAACTTGAATTCAATTCCTCTCAGGAGTAAGATCGTTACTGAAGGAGTTACTGTATGTGCATGTCGGAAATTTGAGTAAGAAAAGCATAAAATATTATTCTATGCAAAATAAACAGGATAAAAACAGTCGTCATATTTTGATATCGCTATAGCAAAATTGATGTTAGCAGCATCCGGTATCTCGCGAATGAGACAGGGAATCTGAAGGAATGACTATCAAGAGAAACACAAGAGATGCAGATGATAATGGTGGTAGCACATAGAAGAAAGCACGAAGACGTTCACATATCGAAACAACCCATTTTGATAGTAAAATGATAAAGAATAACCTATTCGGAGATGATATGACAATGTTTTGAGAACTTAATGAGGTCTGGTATGGCGCTTATACAGTACCAAGAAGGTCGGTTCCGCTTATCCAGGCTTATTAGTAGTACGGTGCCTTTCGGTTCAGCCAGTCACACGGAGATATGCCCTTACTTACAAAGAAATCGACACCGCACAACAAATACATGCTCAAAAATGTTATCACATTCTCAGATCTCTATTGTTTTCAAAGTAGGTTTATGAAAGCAGTCAAATGAACAGGTAGTATTCGAAGATGAAATATCTTTTGAGGATGCGCTATGCATTCGTTTCTACCAGGAACCGTAGAAGTGAATGAACTTAAGATTTGGCTAGTTTGTCATAAAGCGGGGTCCACGTGTCAATTGTTGGGCACTCTTAATCACTGCGCTATATGTTTAATACTAACATCAGAAAAGAAGTTCTTAGCGCAAGCACTTAGCGCTAAACGAGCTGCTATTGCACGTTGACATTGGAAAGAGACAAAGTTCAAATCCAAGGAATCGAAACTGTTCAGGACTACACTGTTTTTTTCCAGATAAAAGTTCTTGCTTTTGAACAAGCGCATTTTGATAATATCATTTTCGATGATGTATTGAACATAGAATTTGTGAAGATTGTCATAAGAAACGGTCAATATCGATCGACCTTTTGTAACCGGCAGTCAGATAGAGTGCATAGCAATCTTTGAGATTGTGATGTCGTATCTCAATTTTCAACTGAGGCTCGTGCGTTTTGATCTGAAAAATTGTCACTTTTTCTTACGTACGACTTTCATCAGATGCGAAGAATAGATGACTGAATGGAATGAGTTAAACTCACTATATCGACCAGCCATACAACCACCTGCTTCATTTCCGGTTCGTCCTGATTCGACTTGAGCGTTATCAGCAAATCACAATGCGTTGTCGCTTTCGCATATCTGCAACATAACGTCTCTTAACTATGAAAGCTCTTGAAGACTATAGAATTACTTTCCGATAGAACCTGCACAGGTACAAAATAGTAAGAGAGAACCTCAGTTTTCCTCAGGAGTTTAGTATTGTACGTGGCGCTTTCTTAGGGCGCATATAGCGCAGAAGTTAGAGGTAAGCAGCACACACCGGGACAATCGCTCGTTCTCATCTTTCGCGTGAGCCAAGTCGTTCATTCCACAGTGGTAGTTATCTTGTGATCTAATCAGCCTGGGAGGATGGAAGCAGTAAATAGATACACTGGTAAGACCGCAAGAACCAATATGTGCATTACGCATCTCTGAAGGGGTGCCAAAATTCCTAAACTTTATCACTTATCGCTTTTCAATTTTCAGTACACTCGGTATATTTCGATACCGTTGGTAAGAAAGTGCAAAAGAAATTTAGTTCATCGGGAAATGACATGTGTTGGGTGATATGAGTGACGAACACCTAGTAGAAGGATATTGACTGGTCACATGTCTTTTAGAGCTACAAGAGAATGCTTCCATTATTTCGAATCCGTATCTTACTCAGGTACCGACACAATAAAAATGCTCAAAACGAGGAAATTTTACTGTTTTTTCTCAAGATGCCACTAATCTTAGAGGCGGCGATACTATGAGACCATGCAAATACCTCGGACGCTCACTGAAGTCAGGTTCTTCTCATATTTTCCTCTCTTATCTCACGTATTCCTCCTTTACACAGGCCCTCGTCCTTGTGTGGACTCGGAAGAGCGTCGAAGGATTGGGAGGTTCTCTTTACGAACGTAACTGAGCTGAGGAAAGAGAGTAGATCCTCTCTTGTAGGATAACTATACTGAAGTGTTATCGCGTGGTCACCACTGAAAATCACCAGGTTTGCTGATCGGAGGTGGCTTTTTCAGACAACTGTGAAACCATTTCGTCAACACAGAAAGGACAGTAGTTTAAGTGACGCTTGACGAAACCACCACGTATTGTTGAACGGCGCCTCTGACAGTGCCCACGGTGGGATTAATGTTTTAAAGTTAGAAGGAAAATTAAAGATCATATTGTGGAAGTAAAAACTGCACCAAACACAAAAAACTTAGGACAGAATTCATCATCTCCTACCGCCGAAAATTTTAAAGTGTGTGGAAATTTTAAAGTGAGGCTTCCATCAAAGTGAAAAATGATGAATAGCTCAAACCACATTTCACGGTATCTATATATGTTCAACAATAGATGAAGCAAACATCGTAAGAAGACATCGTAAGAACAAATGGAAGACTGCAAGTGTTCGAAATGCGACAGCTACCATACCGCCATTAAGTAGGAGAATAACTTAATCAACATAGTGTTACAACTCTCAAAGTTTGGAAGAAAAATGATATAACAAGATGACAAGCATAGATATGACAAAAAAACCTTTACATCTGCTGAATACTAATGTTCAAAGAATGAAAATAGTTGCAATCCACTACCTCCAGAGGTCACTGCTAAGTGCTAATCGCTGCCCTTTGACGATACCGTCCTGGATTAAACTTCCAACATTCATTCGAATTGAATGTAGTATTCCTGCAACATAAAAGTATAGAATGAACAATTGTAAACTGTGTCTGTGAAGAAATTTTTTCTTTCTCGATATAAAATTCACCACAGGCACAGTGTAATTAGATATTCAAGGATGCAGAGTGATAATGGGCGATAATCATCGTACCACACGTGCACAAATGTGGTCCCCAAGGGACTAAACTTGGGGCTGATTGATAATTTTATCTGATCAATACGTTGACAGATTTATCGGCTTGCAGTAATATAAAATATATCTGACTCGAGGTTATTGTTACAAAACAGTGGTAGCAGAGCCACGATCCCGCTGGTGCAGTGGTAGCGCGTGCCCAAGTATGGTTGAAACGTGGGACCAACTTCCGCCTGGTGTCGGAAGTTTTCATTTTATTTTTGATCAATATAAATCAGCATTACTGGGGATATAGATATAACATCAAAAACTGTCATAAGAGTGGCAAAATAGAAATTCTTGTAGATTAGAGTGTTATTTTTTTCGAATTATCTAAAGAGAAGTTTCCGCAACAAACTTTACTGAATTAACTAGAAGGATATAAAAATCCATGAAATTTGGATCATCATTCAGATATCTCGGACTCTTCATACTTCTCTTGACTGCCAAATGAGGGCTAGTATGATCTCTATCTGTCCCACTCATGCACCAGAATTAACTGATGGATATTGTGCCTCTAAGGAGTGCGAAAACCATTATGCTTTTCGTCTGCGATTTTCACTCGTTACCAAGTTAAACAATGAAGCAGAAACAACAGATCGAAGTGGTGGATGTGGTACCGAGTGTTTCTTCATTCCCATTTGCACGATCGATGTTACTCTCTCTTTGTGCTAAGATCAGCAGCTAATCCGTCCGCTAGTATAATTTCTCGACATAGACACACACAAAGTAAAATTTAGAAGATTGTTCTACAACCATAAATGGCGCGAAAGAAATTTGCTTTGTGGAACTCAAGATAACCGTTTCAACTACATAAGTCAAGAAATTGATAAACATTCGGCTATCCTAGATGAGACCATCGTTAAAGGTACCGGTCGCGGATTTTTAGGTCTCTCCATTTCACTTGCCTTCATAGACAGTAATGATGTTTTCCTTATTTTGCTGCCTGTATCAGAGTGATGCAGAGTCTTTAGTTGCTTACTTACTACGTTTTCGAGCTTTTGCATCAAAAAGAGATTGAATCGCATTTTGGCAGGCAACCGCTAAGACGAAAAAATCATTGCCATATAGACAGTATCAACGATATATATAAATATATATATGCGTATATCTACATTATATATATATATATATATATATATATATATATATATATATATACTATATATATATGGAAAGACAGAATTGGATGCAGTATATATAGCAGAATATTCATAAAATAGAATGTAGGATATAAGAATACAAGAAATAAAAAAGAGTATGAAGGATATGGAGATCACGATACAATATATATGTAAAAAATCGTGTAAATGACATGGATATCTAGGATTTAGGATGCATGGTAATGGTACGAATACTGAAAATGATTCGGAATCAATCTCGCGAGTGAATTTCTCTAAGAGTCCTTTGCATAAAGAAACTACTCCATCACGGTTTCGTAGTCTGACGGTATCCAATCTAGCATTCCGAGAAATCCCAGTGACCGTCGTGGAGCTCTGCATTCATGGATCATCATAAGGAGGTCATACTCTTTGTTATTTGTTTGAAGCCGAAAATGATCACTTTGAGCCATGTTAATCATGAAAATTCTTCAAAACTCTGTAGCTAAAATGTACTCATTGCTACGCAATGTCAGAACAAAGACGGCAAACAGTATTGAGGTCCATGTTTTCAACTGTAGACATTAGTTCTAGTCGTTAGTAATTTAGAGGAATTGGTATTCATTGTCAAGCTCGTATTTACGATGTTAGCCGACGTAAGGTGCTCTGTACTACTTGCGTTTGGTGGGGAAACCGATGCACTTGACAGTCATGCAGGAGGAGATCCAAAGCTTTGATGTAAACGTTGCGAACACTTCCCCTCTGTTCCATACTATCTTGACCGTGGAGTTTTGACGGAATCGACGTGAAGGTTAGGAACAGAGAGAGTCTGGCATTAATCAATCTTTGAGGGTACTGGCATACATTCGACTCCATCAATCATCGTAATGTGATTAATTGAATTTTTGCGTAAAGTAAGCCCTATTAATCGGGTCGGTGTTTTTATCGTTCCAGACAAATCTATCACTATTAGCCTGCTCTACACAGGTGGAGAATTTAGGTTATTCCGTGAATGAAGAATCGACCCATAAATCATGTACGCGCTGCAGGGTAACCTCATCCACAGCACAACAGGCAACCATTCAGATCCTTGTACACACAATCACATCGAGGCATGGAGTCGATGCGTATGATCACCTGTTTACGAAGAATATATCAATTCAACATAGCAAACACCAAGAGTTAATTTAACGAATGGGTTTGTATTACAGAGTGAGTCAATACAGTAACTGTTAACTCCTTTTTTGCTTCTCGTTCAACCGCTAACCTGCCGCTTGGGGGGGGGGGTGGTCTGGGAACGACTAGCCCAAAAGTAATCATTTTCACTCCACAACTTTTTTGATATACATCACAGAATTTGTTTTCTTTTTCTCGCTGCGCGAATCCCAGTGCTCCTATCACTCAGTTTGTGTCTTGGCGTTTATGGCTTAAGTGAGGATACCTTCTTCATAAACGCTATGGAATACTGACTGAGTATATTCTTCGTTCAACCTCGACAATAGCCAGGCTGGAGAGCCCGTAGTGAGCCTGTTACTGACTTTCGTAGGGTGGTGGGGTGAAAATCAACGCAACGTCGAGACGTCGAATATAACTAACCTCTCAGCCGGTTCATTCTCCCTCCTTCTCCCAAGAGTAATCACATTGAAAAATTTGTGGTCTCATCGTATCTTCACTAAAGTGTAAGAGAAAGCTCAACATGATTATACTAATCCATTCTGATATGAGAGGTAGCGCAGTGGTTAGTGATGTTGTGTAACAGGAATCAGAGTGATTAGCAGACGCTGGTTTAACCCGCCGCCAACACTCCTCTTGCAATCAATCAAGTGAACGCCTAGCAAGGTCTTTGTTCGGGTACGTCCAAGACTGTAAGGAGAATAGTCTCCAACAGTATTGTAAAACATAGATAAAGATGACGAAAACCTCAAGCAGCAACCGAAGCAACGCATGAGATATTTGGAGTCTTTAGAAGAGGATAAATGCAAGAAAACGAATTGAATGCAAGAAGTGCTGGTCTCCGCACAGTCATATGCCATTGCGAATGGTGTATAATTCGAGAAAAATTCCACAATTTTAAAAACTTCTCGAAACTCACCACCGTCTCATTTTATTTCTGTGATCTGTTGATAGATGTTCTACATAGGATTGAGGCACAACTTCGAAAAATGTAAGATCTATAATGGTGACAAAAACTTGTCAGTACTGCTTATTTTTCAAGCATCACCTCCAATAAAGATGCAGAATAAGCTAAATTTTTCAGTGGCACCTTATCTAACACGAAATTGACTCTCTGTTATTGCAAGATTTACTAAATCTCAAAAACATAATGGAAGAATATAAGTATTTGTTAAAATTCGCATTGACGATAATAAGCCTTAAGATGTGGCGGAAAAAGAAAGGAGGAGTAGTGCGTCCTGAGAAGCTATTTGAAAACATTCTGCTACCTTCCAACAAAACCGACATTTTATTACTTTCAGAGATTTTAACCTAATGCTAATGTTAATATCTACCAAAGCTTTGCCACCTTAATGAACGACATGAGATTACTTAGTCATACTTAATTTCGAATTAGGTCTAGATATAGCCCGGGTTGGAAAGTTCATAATCGTACCTAAATACTTAAATGGCCGGCTTTCACGAGAAGTGTGAGCCACAACACATCTACCACCCGTTTCTCAAGCAACCGTCGTCCATTGTGTTGATCTGCATCAAACATGTCGGACTTCGCTGTTGTCGGCGAATGCAAGTGATTGATGTGAGCAGCGAAGATATCAGCGAAATGGGTAAGATCTCAACCCAAAAAGCGCTTGCATCCCCTTGGACTCTACTCCGCAGTTCCGCCGTCTTTTCCTCTCATTATATGACTGGATTACTAACAATGTGTATTCTTCTGGATCTCAAAAAATGGGCTAATATTGAGGATCTGAACTGAATTTTCTAATTAGACTTACGAGTGCCAGTTAAATCTCAAACGACATCGTTCCAGCTCTCTGGGAGGTGCACACAAATTTCTATGTGGTTGGAACAGAAACCAAAGCATCTGCTGCGTAACTCAATAGTGGGAGGCCCAACGAATCGAAATAATTGAGCGCGTAGTTCGTGGTCCGTTTATCTGGTCAAGGCTTCTCTGAGAGATCTAACGTGAGCCATCGAACTTCTTTTTCTATATAACTCCTGCGATATTCCAGAATTAGAGAATTAAATCATAAAATTGATTGAAACATTACTAAAGACCGAACACAGAAAACACTACTAACGTAATAACCTCTTATGATTTCATCCAACATTATAGAGACATAATGACGAAGATTTCTGGTAGATGGAATTCTGATATAGATACTTTCAATTTCCCATACTTGCTTTTGTGAAAGCTTTTGCTATTCAAGCAAAACAATGCTTCTCTTTCTATAAAGCGATTGCACTTTATTAAAAAGGGAGTTGCCTGAAAAAATGTTTGAGGCAGTTTTTTTTCTGTACTTTTGAATAACTTAAGGGTAGTCAAAAGGAAGAGAGTGCATCTTACATACAAAGTTATAACCATTGCAGTTACAAGATATGGAAATAACGATAAGCAGGGAAGTAACAGTGTAAGCTGATACGTATAGAAAAAACCGAGCAATCTAATCACTTAGATTTTTCTAATTCATAAGTTCACTGTCAAGATTTATTGGTTTATCTTAAGATCCACCGTTGACATGGCGTCAAACGTGCGATTTATTGGACAGCGCAAGTTTATTACCAAAAACCAAGGAAAAAGAAAACGGCTGGGTTATCCCATTCAATGACGGATAGGTGCGATTAAATCAGGCGACATCCGAAATTAATGAAACCACTGGCAGCTGCTGCAATTTACAGCCGACACTGTTATGACTAGAAGCGCCACGAGAGAATGCAAATCGATACGGCAAAGGCTGTTATTCAAGCCTCAGAATCCATACGTTGAGGTTCACATTGATGGATTCGCTAGTTTAGATCCATTTCCATATTGTGGTCATCAAATAAGTGCTAGTTAAATATCGTCTACAGAAATCTATTTTCGCAGAACAGTAAATGAACAAGTATTTCTTGTCTATTCAAGAAGTTTTACAAGAAAAAACCTGATACTTGGCGCTGTGCTTCTGAGTAATTCGAATCGTTGGTTAGTTGCGAAATCTTTTTGTTACTTGCATCACTACAGTATGTTCGGTTATCGTCGTACTTTGGAATCGACTCATTGTTTAGCATTACTTCACATGCACGTGAGGATCGAGTGTCTCTTCTGAATCAAAATCCTGAAAGAAAGCTTATTTGTGGAACATTCTCTTTTTTGAGCATGCAGATGCACTACAAGTGCAGCAGCCATAGGCTATGTCTTGAGAACATAAATAACGGTAAAGGTGAAAAAACTCAGGGGACGAAAGCGAGATTTCCATGAGATTTGTTTTACAGCACAGTTATTATTAATATAAGAAAAAGTGTACCCACAACATATTTAGATCTGAAACAATAATGGTTGTAAGAAGTGTGAGGTTTCCCACCTATGAACAATCATAAATCCGGTGGTAGCAACTTGTGTTTCTTCCCCACTAACTGAACTCGTTCCCCCAAGAAATATGCCGACAAAAGCGACAACATTCCTGCCAAAGGTGTTTGTAATTATATAACATTCCAAAAAGAACACATGGAAATCTAGGCTGCTAAGTTATTACAATCAATCGGACTGTCGTCTTTGTGGTTTCCATCAATAAATGTTATTATTATTCGATGAATGTCAAAATATTTATTCACATGGCCTGTAATCCCGTTTCTTGTGCAGATGCAAACACTCACTGCATATCATTCGTTTCCTTACATTCATCACCTTAGAGGTCTCCCACATCTGTTTTATTTTTTATTTTCCATTCATTTCTCAACAGTTTGGGTGTTTTTGCTGCTCCTGAAAATTGCGTCTTTTTTATGAATGCCGTAGAATGCTGGTATGGCCGATTCTCCTGGGAATCCTAGAGATAGCCGAGCTAGAGCGATCCCACGTGGGTTCCAAGAAAACGCGGAGGGACAGAGCAAAAACAAGGACCTTGTTTATTGGTGAACTGCATCACCAACCACTCAGCTATCCACCTCACCTTCTTCTCTGGTTGCATCTAGAATTACTTCAGCAAAATCAAGAGAGATAAAAGGAAAATCTAAATTTGAAATCATTTTATTTGCTGTTCCTCTCGTTCCTTCAACCAATCAGCACCTTATTCTCGTGTAGGTATTAACAGCGAAAGTTCAGAAAGATCTTTGAATTTGATAACGAGTCCAAAACTACCATGTTAAAGCATATCTAACAATAAACTCTTTGTCACGTGACAACAAGTTACCGACTCCAAAGATATACTGCCTGCAGTTTTAGAGCGATGAGACCCATTGGGCGGATCTAATATACAATAGCAACACTGCTGAAGAATATGTACAGTCTACTTTACACACCCGATCTTTCGAATTCTCCAAAAAATGGGAACGGTGCTTCTCAACGTTTATCAAGAATTTCACATTATGGTGATATATCTTTTGTTTTTGTTACATACATCAATAGCGCACGATATTCATTGTACACAGTCGCACGTGGTCAAAACTATAAACAGTACTGAAGCAGTCCATAGTAATGTTTATCAATTGAAATCACCGCTATCAGAATCTATAAATAGTTCATCAAAGAATATCACGTTGGTGCAAAAGTAATATCGGTTTTGCGTCGTTGAAATTTTTAACTGACATTGGAATGTATTGTAAAACTTAAGTTACAGCGAAACCTTGAATGTGAAGCCACTGTTGCTTCTGCGCCGACATAATATGTCTTTTCTACTGCAGCAATGAAAATGTAAAGCTGTGTAGCTAACGAACTTTCATTTGCATTTTTTCATGAGAAGAGATTGAAAAGTTGAGATTTTCAGAACAGGTTATGTGCGCATTGTGTTTTCGAATGTCGATCTCACTTGTGTTTGAGATGGAAATTTCGCTCTCAAATTCTACGATTTTACATTATTATAATCAATGGTCAATCATTGCACCATGATAGCTTCGCTGCTGACATCGCTCTCATAGCATTAATTATTACTCAAGCAGAACGGATACCACTTTCGACAACCCTTGTACAAAAAATTGGTCACCGGCTAAATGTAATGAAAGCGATATTCGTGAGGAACAAATGGTTTTGCATGCCTCATGCACATTTAATGAAATGAATTTCTTTGAATGCTCAAGTTAATACTATTTAGATCGGAAAGTCAATTTGATCAACGACTTAGCTTAAAAGTTCAATTGGATGTAGCGAGCGGCTTGGGGAGCGCTTAAAAGCTCAGGTATGTAGTGAAGAGTACAGAGAACATCTGACTTCGTGACCACCTTTTCAACTCAACGATGCTCCATGCTTAATATATCTACCCAACTTGATCGCTATCTGAGAGGATGAAAGATCAATCGACGGTATTGAACGTGCGGTCGATAGGTAGATGCCAGAAGTATTTCTACATGGCGATAGGAGAAAGGGTCTGAAGTTTCTGAATCACAGCGGTCGAAAATCAAGGTATCGTCTACAGGCCAGACTAGCGAAGATATGGTGGGTCGAACACGTAGTGCACTTTAACGACAACCGATGGACGGGAGCCAGTACCGACTCGATTCTTCGGGATGTCAAGCGCTTCACACTAAGCCATTGACCAGATGATCTGATGTTCTTACAAAAAGCCTAGAAGAAAAATTGATGCTCATCAGTCCTAAATAGAGGGAATCGCCCTAATCCACTCTTTCTTGCGATACGGATAATTGGTAGTTTCAGCGGTGCCCGCTTAAGTCAACAACGATCAACAGGACGACAGGTGACAGGTGACGGTTGACACTTTAACACATTTGCGACAAAGCTGGTTTTTCGAAGACGCCAATTTTCAGTCATTGGAGAGACTTTGCTCTATCACATTGAACGCATGAATTCTATCACATAAATTTACACAATGCCCCTTTAAACTTCACTCTGTGTAGAATTCAAGATTTCAAAAAATAAAAAACTGGAAATGAATATCAAAAGTTTCAACGTTTCTAACGCAAGATGGGATATGTAAACATAAATGATACATTAGAGAACACCATTTATCCTGCTGGACGAGTTCTAGTTGTCTATTTGCTTTCGTGTTCGAAACATGAGCTTCAATGCATCAAAGTGGAAGATGAGCCTTCAGAAAGTCATAATATGATCGTGGTAAAGCAAAAAAAAAAACGTTTATCTTGTAAGCAAAGGCTCCCAGACCTTACTAATTGTTGTCGCAAACAATGAAATTCATCTTAAGCTGGCATATGCTGATTTGAAGTTCGAAACTATCAACATTTTTACATGCTATATTGCTTATGATGGTCACGCTGTCGCGAATGTCCTGCATAGATTCAAAATTGAAGAAGGTCTCAGAAAATTATTTGTATTAGGTTAGTGCTAGAGAAATGGTGGTTCATCTTTTTTACCAGTGCATGTTACCTCTGCTAGTATTCTCCATTTGATGAATTCATTGGAGAACTCATAAGAACCCCCTGAAGAAGGCGCAATTGCCGAAACGTCACTCCTTCAATTTTACGTTAGGCATGCCAATCACGTGGAAGTTTTGTTCAATCAAAGGGCAGCTTGTACTAATGATGACGTAGAGTCTTATAGGACAGATATATGAAGGCATGAATTATACACGTATAGCAGCAATTACGTAACGAGTTTACATATCTACAAACATTGTACTAAGAGTGTATATCTACGCACGCGCTGGGCAAGAATATCATAAATATGAAGTTGTTCTAGCAAAGATAGATTCTGTGGAGTAGCAAAGCGCTGTACAATCTAGATCACACGTCACACAATTGAATCCAAAATCATGGATGGGTTAGGAAGCAGTACAGTAAGTAAATGATTCATTTATACTTGATAAGCAGGTCTGAGGTTATTACTAGTATTGTTAGATGCAATACTACAATACGATAATGATACGGTGGCTGATGTTTCGGTTGGGTTCGCCCTCTTCCGAGCCCGAAAAGGTCAAATTAATTCGCACTCAGATCCAACTAAAACACTCCACTAGTTCGGAAAGAACAGATAGTAGAGAAGAATCAAATGTAAAAGTCATCATCCTCGCACAGAAATTAATAACACCTGCGCGAATAACTCTCGAAGTCTTATGGATAAATAGTAAAAATCCAAAAATGACAGCAATGAGGAGTGCCTCGTAACTCACGGGTGACTAGCACCATACCTCAGAATAGTTTTCGCGACCTGCTTCAGGCATATTCTTACCTATGCAAGACTTCGAGTGGCTTGTCTCAAATGAATAATTGAAATACCCGAGAAACAAGCGAACGGTGAACGTTTCAAAATGAAGCTTTTCACTATGATCATCAAGAATCCGTTTATCACGTCTTTCTGCTGGGTTATGAGAAAATATGAAAAATGAGTAGTTTGAGAATCATTTTGGTCTTCGCGGGCTCCGAAGAAAGCGAAACTAACCGGAACATCAACCTCTGTATCACTGTTGTGCTGGATTGCTACTATTCAATAAATACTATTATTACAACTGCGAAACTGCTCAACAAGTAAAACACTGATTTTACTATGGCGAGGTAGGCGGAAGTCGGTCCTGGAAATAAAAGTAGTGATCTGGCAAGGACAATTTATAAAATACTTATAGAGAGTGCCAGCATTTGTGACAATTGTCAGGTGAACAATGTGTAGCGGTAACATAACTGACGATAACTCTACTATGTCGGTGATGCGAGAGTGCGAGATTTAACTAGTATTATTTGGTCTAAAAATCAAACGAGCAGTCGAGCGAAGAAGATCAAGCGGAGGATCAAAAAGATGAGGAATGGCGGAAGATATCTTTATGCATCGTTTGAAGGCATTGGCACAGTTATGTGGAGTGACTAATATTCAAGTGAAAGTCTCGAGGTCAGAGTCGGGATTAAGTTATCAAGTGACGCTATCGCGTGTCCGATGGTTAACCTTTTCACGAGCGTGGCCATTACTTGTGGCACACCCACTGGACCGTGTCTGATTTCCGGCATTGCGGCCTTGATGGTTTTTCGAAAATAAAAAGTAATTTTGCACAACCTATAAGGGTTGAGAAATTGTGAACAATACAGGATTGTAGAGAAGTCTTTACTCTATTGATTTATTAATATCAATGGTATTTATGATGGCGGTTACTCTAGGATACTAGGTTCGCCTGAGAAACAAACCTGCTACTAATTTGAAGTGTTTTGTAACTTTGCGTCTCTATTTCAGTGTTTTTTGTAGCCGCGTATTTTACACGACAAACAACTATGATTCACTACGGGAACTGGAATTGGAATAACAATCGATTACGTTTTCGAAGTTTGTCTATTTAACTAATTCGGAAAAAGGTTTTTCGTATTTCCTCAAACTTCTTAGTTCATAAAAGGCTCTTGACTAGCTTTCATTTGGCCAACATTTCGACGCCTTCGTCCTCAAGATTAACTGATCCTATCCGATAGTCCACAGGCAGGTTTTTTTTCTAAATTTTTGAGTGCAGATTTCAACCTTTACCGACCGTGATCCAATACAGCACCTTAGCTCCATGAGCTATTAGATTCGCAAAGAGCGCATGTGGCGCAAGCCATTGGATTACTACAAAAAATGTGGTGAGAAGCTCTGTTCGAAGAAATAAACCCTTCGAAGACATGTACGTCTAAATCAAGATGCACGGTTCAAAGCCTACAGTAGGAAACTTAGTGAAAACAATGCGCATGTCCATGAAACCTCTAACTCTCGCAAAAACATCTGATTTCAGTGTAAGACGCCTAATTATCGGATGTGCTCACTGAGACACTCAGAGATATCACATCGGTCACTCCAATAGCGCTTATGGGCCGCTACTTTTTATAGTGATTTCCGTTCCATGAATCGGTTTCTCTCTACATTTCAGAAGAATATTTCTGTACACGTCTTATCCTGTGTTCTTTCCACGTTCTTTCATAAACGTTCCACGTTTTTTCTGCATATATAACTCCTGTGTGTGAAAAATGATTCAAGCAATAATAGTGAAATCAACAATTTTAGAAATTGTGCAAGCTGGAATAAATTGAAGGGTGAAGACATTTTACAGATAACGATCTCTGTAGGACATTGAGTGTCTCACTGAATATACGAGAAATAATTTATGTGCTGTCTCTTCAGTCGACTACTGAATTCTGGCACTAATATCCGCTCATGATAGAGAGTATACTTCAAAAATAACATACTTATATATCCTTCAACTTAATTCAATGACTTTTAAACAAGATGCCAAACCACAAGACAAGCCTCCAAAGTAACGGAAATTCAAAAATTCCATTGGAGAAACTTTTCATGCAAGGAAAAAATAGTAATAAGTGGAAAGAAGGATAAGTAGTTTCTCAAATGGCATAACAAAAGCTGTTGGATGCACGATTAAGCTAAAAAGCACACTGATCGGAAAGACGCGAGTCACATGAAAAGAATCACAACAAGAGAACAACAAGCGACGCCTAAAGCAATTTGACAACATCACGGAAATCCACTAGAGTTGTCGTGGCCGTAGCTCTCATAAGAAAGGAGTGACACTATTTCAGAAAACTTAGTTTTAGACACTTCTGACTCCAAAGTAATGTTCGTCATCCACATCCAAAGGCTTAAGCTTTGCTTCTTTTCCTATTGAAACGCATGAATCAACAGAGAACTAACTCTTGGTGCCCATTAAGAAGATCTCAGGACGTATCAAAGTATCCTGAGAGAGTCAAAAAACTGGGTTTTCTGCAGCAGGAGCATACTGAAGTCTGGTGGCGTGCAGTTTCATTTACTTTGATAACATTCAAAAGATTAGGACAGCTATTTCAAGGAAAAGAACAATGCAGCTACTCATTCGTTTGCTCTGTACTCATAAGACGTTTCGAATAAAAAAAAGCCTTCATAAATCCATCAAGAAAGGAATTTCATGTAGAAATTGTTAGAGACGACTGTTGATAAGCATGTCGAAAGATGTGGATTGTGATCAATCAGCGTCTACGCAGAACACGAGTACAGCATTCAGTTGGCATCGAACATAGAGTTGATTGAAAATTTCCTGTTCGCTCAATCATTTGGCTTTTATAAATCGCGATTTCGCTGCTGGGGCTAAACAAGAGCAGCTGTACGCTGCGTCTCTCATTAACAAGTATTCTTTGTGATCGTCGGATAATTTCCGGCTCGACTTTTCACAACGGAAGCATCGTAAACAACTCGAATACATGACTGAATTATACCGTTCGTTTCGATATTTTCTTCAGATCACGCTCAAAAAAAAAAACAACATACCTGATAATTATCTTTTGAGCCAACATATCATTTGGTCTCTTACACGTATTTCGAGCTTGACAGCCTCGACAGTTAGGCACACCATTCGTCTCAGCCAGTCCACTAGAGTAGGGGGCCCATGCTTCCTACACAGAGTAGGAGACGATGTACAATTTACACGTGTTGTCAAGTGAAATAATTCACCAGATCGGCAGTGCTGTAACATTGATCGCTCTTGGCTGGTAGCTTTGAAAGTTTATATCGTTCATTTCAGTGTTTTCTTAGGGCCTGATTTATTTCACTTGAGGCCGCATGTGATTTGTACGTCGTCCCCTACATTGTGTAGGGTGATAGAAGACTTCCAGAGGATTGGCTATGACGAAGGGTACCGCTCAAGTGACGAAGCTCTCAAGGCCGAAACACGTGTATTGGGCTCTGTAAGTGCCCATTAGAGACAATATGACATGTTGGCTCAAAAAGTAATCATCAGATATATTATTAGGTTGTTCTGTGTTACGAAAAGAATGTTTTTACCGTAAGCTCAGTTACATTAGACCCTTCTGGCGTTGAGCGAACTCTGAGGGGATGTGCCACGAATTTGACTTTATTGAGCATTGTTGGGAGCAAATATATGTATATCTGGTCCTTAGAATGACTCGCAGTGGCCTACCAATCTGGCACCAACTAGCCGACCTCGGAGGTATGGGAGGTTGGTGGGCGAGAAACCCACAGAGCGCGTACTTCTTTTCAAACTAATGATCACGTGTGTTGGAGGACATATCTAACCACTGCGCCACACACGCCGTACTTGCATTATTTCTCCTGAAATAAGTGCTTGATCCTTAACAAAGGGTGTAACGAAATTTGGACCCGCCACTTTGATGACAATGAGAGCCATGTGTATGCCATAAAAACTTTCATTTTGCACAATACGAACCATGGACTTCGATTCCGAACATTACGAGCCATACACCGCCTGAACTTCTCCGGATCGTTTATTTCACTGTTTGAAACTTTCTTTTTAAATTTCGACTGGATCAGCATTTCCCCATACATTGATGTAGTATTACGATATGATCTAAATATTAGGTTCATACACTTTATTATGTATAATAATTCTAACCGCTAAACTTCATCTAGTTCATCGGCCACTCTGCATGAAACAGGCTGAATCCTTTCTAGAATCCTACAGCATTTTTAATTTGCTCGGTGACGCATGGTCAGAAGTCAGGGTCGCGATCCATTTGAGGTAATGCTTTTGTAAAATGTCTTTATTCTCACCATCTGAACGGATAATTTAAAATCAATACCGATTAGGCTTTGTTTTTCGGCGGCATGAACATCGCCATCGGTTTCTCTGCACACTTCAACAAACACCCGCCTAGGGAAGAGAAGTAACAAGATGCTGCTATTAGATTTGATGGACAGAATCCGAGACGAAGAAACCGCCTTCGCTTTCCAGCAGAGCTATGGAGTGGTTCATAACTCGAGAATTTGCGTCAATGAAGGCAAGCTTCGTAGAGAATCCTCGTTGGCTATGCAACAAGGCCAAACGTCCTACGAACAAGGGGCTCTGGGTGGGCGCATTCTTTCAGAACTCTGACTTGAAGTTCCGCGTGTCGGTCACCTTTCTCTATTTGTGGGCATACAAGAAGACTGCCGTTGAGTTCTTTCACACCTCACGGGGCACTGCCGCACAGACCATGGTTGATTGATCCAACTTCGTGAGAGACATTTGCGCGGATATCGTCATCAAGCACGGATCGGTTTGCCGTCGGTGGCGAAGGGCTGACTGTGGAAATTGACGAATTCTTGTTCTTTAGGCGCAAGAACCACGTCGGCCGTGTCCTTCTCTAGCAGTTGGTGTTTGGTGGAGTGTGCAGAGAAACTGGAGAAGTGTTTTTGAAAAATGTTCCTGATCGTACAGCTCAGACGCTTCTGAAGGTCATCAATGGCCGCATCGTCCCTGGAACGATCATCATATCGGACACTTGGAAGGCGTACAATCTGATTCAAAAGAAGGAGAACAATGATTATGAGCATTTTCGCATCAACCGTCGCCACCACTTCGTCGATCTAGAGAGCGGTGCCCATACTCAGAGACGATCGAAAGCACAGAATCAAGGTAAACGACGCAACAAGTGGCAGTGGGGGACGAGCCGCACTCTTCTCGACACCTATGTGGCAGAATTTGCTTGGCGATGCATCATGGTCAAAAGTCGGGGCCGCGATCCATTCGAGGCACTTCTGGAGGACATGGCGATGTTCATGCCGCGGGAGAACGAAGCCTAGTTGATGTTGATTTTGATCTATACGTTCAGATAGTAAGAATAAAGGCATTTGACATTATCATTACCTGATTTTTATAGCAAATTATGATGTTTAAAAGTGCTGTACGATTCTAGAAAAGATCCAAGAGGTTCATCGCCTTGTCACTTGGTTCTGAAGAACGGCTATTATCACATATGTGAACTTACAAGAATCTAGGTGTCAGTATAGAATTTTCGAATACCTCAAAGTTTTTCTTTGCTTGAATGATGGTGAAAATCAATAAGCCACATGATGGATATCGCGTTGTGAAACATCTGAACGCACATAAGCATTTTATCCATTACCCGCTCCGCATATCTCGATCATAGTGTGGCTGGCAATTCCTTGGAGGTGCGTAAACTAATCGTTACCTTTATGTGTATCAAAAGCAGTACGTATCCGATAATCAGAAATCACTGAAGGCGCTGCGATCTGGTTCTTTGAGATCATCGTTGTATGGTCAATTCGTCTTTCGTGTTTTATTCGTGGAACATGTTCTGGCGAGAAAGACACAATTCCACCATACGGGAGCAGCTATAAAAATAGCAGCGCATGATAAACTTTGTACAATTGAGTTTTCTTGTGAGTCCCAAAAACTTGTACATTTCCCATATCCTGAGTATACTCTATGTACTTCTGACATTTTCATGCCTTAAGTACATACATAAATCTTCTTGTATGGCTGAAGAAAAGCATTCGCCCACTATCCAATCATGCTGGCTAGTGGCATTCAGTCAAGTGTAACCAAGTTGGGCGAAGATTACTGCGATAGAATATCTTTATTTTTGATATACTTTCAAAACCAAAAAGGTATATGAGTAACTGTGGACCGGGAAACAATGAATGGTTAGTAAAAACATAGTACACGTTCCATACAATGTCACTTCATCAGTAACTGCCTATAATTTTTCGATTGATAGTGTGCTTTAGAAGTCCGCACGTCTAATTAATATAGAGGAGACTTTGCTGTATCTCTCTATGAGTATTAAATTTTCATAGTCGCTCTTAAGTACTAAGAACTTGATCAACAGGTGGTAAACAGTGAGGATGAAGAGGTCGGTGTCGAACCGATGACAGCATGGAACACTGCACTTGTCACATATGATGACTCTAGGATAGCTGCTCAGACAATGGAGAATAGCATATTTTGGAAGATGAAGAGTAATCGGCGAGTGGGTAAGGAAAGTACTTTCACTAAATACTCTGTCTTTGATAAGCGACGGGAACTTACCACTTGATGTTCAAGACGACGTAATGCTCAAATGCAAGAAGCCAGTATACTTCAACGATGTATTCATAGCCGGTGTTTCAAAGATGATTGTGAAACAAACGGATGTCTATGTCGCACAGAAGAACGCTAAGAAAGAGAAGATGACTGTCGGAGAGATGAAGAGATCTATAGCTGTGTGCCTTTGTATGAGTGTTATCAATTTGCCACGTCTATAAGATTACTGGAGCTGTAAGCCGCCTTTTGGAAATAACACGATTGCATTTGGCAGACAATTCGAGGCACGTTGAAAAGAACCTATTTACACGATTTAGGACTGCTAAACTTCATCAATGGCAAGTGGAAGGTTGCATATAGATATGACAGAGATGTGTCATCAACGATGTTATTTTGAGAAAGAATTGTATTCCACCAGTGCAAATCGAGCAAAGGACATAAATACGGGTTCAGGATGTCAAATTGCGCTGTGAAGGAGGGCGTACCTGAAAACGGTGGTGCACACATGTTCAGGCACAACTGTCAGACCAGTTTGACGTCTCGCAGATAGTGTTGTATGAGCTCGACGCACCACATACTAAATGAATGAACTCACCTCTACGCTGACAACTGGTACACTCACGTTTCTAACTGAGCTAAAAGTTGATACAAAGGAAAACAGAGGAAGAGGAGATGTTGCTTATGCTCTAGGAAATGCTGAAAAAAGCACGTATAGGTATAGCCAATGCAAGAAGCACATTTCTTTAAACTGTTTCAACACAGATCAGAAGAGATGTTTCCCATATAAGCGTTTAAAATATTTGAAATACTAGTAATTACTAACTACTGTTTTTTTTTATTTAGAGACGTATTAACTGTTGATTATTTGTAAGTGCTGATTCTATGCAAGAAGACCATGTTCATAAGAACTCATTTTGACAGATATGTTTTCTCAGGCTTAATTGTTAATCGATGCTGATAGCATAAGCTGCCGATTGTTGAATAGATAATTCAGGAAAAATATTAACAGCATCTCAGATGTTACGGAAGTATGGAAGTGTTGATCAGAAAATGCATCTTTTTGATACCATCACGTAGATTTCTTTGAAATCCCTATGATGTACGTGTGTTTTCAGTAAGACTCTCGCAATAGAGGCCGTAAATATGAGCCCCAAGACCGACTATCTCTTAACCCCGGCATTGTTCAATAATTGTTGTTCATTTATGAGATCTGTTATGGCATTTATATACTGCAAGACACGTGCTTCGGCCTTTCACTCTCATCAGTTGCACGGTGCCTTCCGTTTCAATCAATACCTTGTGAGGGAGACCCCCTACAAGTGAAGGAATCGACGACGAACAACTCACTTTGCTATACCAGCTACGAGCAATCGACTGTAGAACACTACCCATCGGGTGGTTTCTCCACCTTACGACATTGTAAGTTGTTTGTCGCCGATTCCTTTACATGTGGAAGCCTTCTCTACAAGTGATTGGCTGAACGAAAGACACCGTGCAACTGATGAGGTTGAATGGCCAAAACACGTATCTTCTACTATATACCACTTTAACCTTAACACGTGCCTTAATCATATAAGGCACAGAATGCGTTATTAAATTGACTGTTTTGAACGAGGTTCCAAAAACAATCAAAAAGAAAAGTATGACATCTCGTTGTTTTTGTCTGGGCTTAACACGAGGCTCTGAATATATTATTTATTTTAACAGCTGACGTTTCGGCAATCTCGCCTTTTTCAGAAACTGAATAGATCAGGTTGTTTAGTGCTTGATGCGACTGAAATTCAGGTTTGGTGATTTTATCTAATGAAGTGGTGGTGTTCGACTAATGGGGTTGTGGACAACCTGGTCTTCTCAGGCTCTAAAGAAGGCGAAACCGCCGAAAGGTCAGCTGTTTGAATAAATAATATCCTGAGACATTGTGTAAAGCTGTAAAGATACATAAGTTCATAAAAAATGCAAAAGTGCACAAGATCATGACTTTGTGTAAAGTTGTAAAAATACAATAAGTACAAAATGATTGAAAATATGTCCTTTCTGCAAGGATTTAGTTTCTAAAGAATAATCCGAATCTTCAGAAAGTACGGCGATGTTTTTTTTACTTAAAGTACCTATATAGAATCTCTTTGGTAGTTTTCCTTTTTTGTGACAAAAATTGTTCCCATATGTAAACTTTATCTTAAAAAAATTACCAGTGAATCAGCTGTGAAGCTGAACCAATAACTAATTACTCCGGAGGCAAAATGAGACTTTTTTCTTTATTACAGCGCAACAAAAAGCCTTCTTCAAGACAAGTGTTAAAGCTATCATTATACGGAATAACTACTTGAGAATTAATGAAAAAGCTCCATTCGACGATGGAATGTCACCAAATACCAGTGTTCCCATAGGGGCACACGCCGTCCCCAATGGATTAAATAGAGGCGAATTCTAGGGTAATCAACAGATGCATGTGTCAAAATCCATATTCGTGGTCGTGGAAGGTCCTGCACGCTATGGACAATGTAGTATCCATATTAAAGTGCAGTGTGTTGAATCATCATCAAGGATTATGCTACATGGGCATTTTTGAAATTTGGTTTTAAAATAAAATAACGCAGTTGTTCACATAAGTGCATTTTTCATTAACACAGTTCTCTGACATTCTTACAAACTGACAAGATATCTTCACTGCTACTCTGACATAAGACATTCCTAGTTCATCAGTTCTGATGCACTAAAAACATCTAGAAAAAGATATGGATGTCAAAGTAATTCTCCTTGACTGATGCCTCACTTTCGCTTTATCATGGGCATATGACGTTCTGTAAAATGTAAAAGTTATCAATGTGAATGATGTGATAAAGTAATTCGTTAAAGATTACACATTGCATTACACAGTCGAGTTGTGATCTCATACAACGAGAATCCTTAGACGACTTCTGTACAGACAAACCTACAACATGTTAATATTCTATGGGGTCACTTAAATCAGATTGTGTAATAATTAAGAACTTCACGAATGCTCGCCATTAAGGGCAAAACTGACAAGACAACTACATCAAAGCGTGAAAAGTGGGGAATCGTAAAACAGAGATTGCAGGTGCTCCTATACAAGAAAAAACCCGTTTAATATTTTCATGTCTATCTATCAAGTCTTAAATAGCACTAGGTACAGCAAAATTCTTATTGACAAATAATCTTCTGTTTATGACAGTTCGGCATTCCGAGCAAATTAAAGCGAATACTCCTAAGATACAGTGCAAAATCACATTGAATTCTCTAGTAAAACTCAGCAACGATCTATCATAGGTTGATCAGAGAATCATGTGCATTTTGGTAATACTTCTGGAAAAAACTAAAAATAATCCCTAAATTACTGTATAGTATGAATTCATCGGTGACTCCGAGTGCTGCTCTAATTGTCAAAGCTTTGTTACATTAACCCTTTACGGAGATGAGAGGCATTTTGACCCTTGAATTTTTATAGGTCTTTTTTTGCTGAACAATACTTTTTACCTGAAATTATAATAATTGTTCGAAAGCCTTAATTTTGGAAATTCCGACAAGTTGCTTAGTTATTGAAAAGGCCCTTTCCAGTACGCTGTAGCAGCAACAGTTAAATGCCATGGACTGTTCTTATTAAACCACACTAAGTTTACCCGATAAATCAAATTTTGGCGAATCTGCGGCTCAAACTGGTTCTCGAAAATGTTTTCTTAGCGCACTCCAAGAGCGAAATAAATTTACGTTTCACATTCGAAGTTTTCCTTGCACATGGGAGTTACATATGCACAATAAATGCAAAGACTTGTAGAAAAAATCATGTTCAATCGGAGCCTATCAGAGTGGTGCAAAGAACTCGGACTTTTTCTTTAAGCAATGGAAAAAATCTTTGTTGAAGAACAAAAATCGAGCGCCATTGGTGCTGTCGCTTATTCTGCCATCCGCAAAGGGTTTAGATTCGATCGACCACAGATGGTACTCAGCAGTTTGATGATATGGTGCTTGCAGAGTAAACTTGATAAAGGAAATTTCCGCTCGAAACATGATCATCGAATTCCTCAAGAAGGTTGAAGGTTTGCGCAGAAGACAAACCTTTCCACACTTCAAACGTCCTAACGATGCGGCATCGGTGGATACGAATAACATGTGTAGCTTTGTATAATATTCTAACCACAACCTCATTGATTAGGTGAGAAGAACCGTGTTCCAGACGATTCGTAAGGTCCTGATGAAAGATATCGAAAAATATGGTTAGGCACAGTTCTGGCAACTGCTCTGAACAAGCGTAGAAATTGCCAGATCTTCTTAGGTCTTTTCTTTATATTTTGCAACTAGAGAAATAAACACCAAATTTATTAACCAAAAGTAATCAAAATTACATGAGCTTAGTACCGTCCATATGCGCATTTCCTTGCAAATATTTAGGTACGTAACTTACCCATAGCTGCTTCAAGATGGAGCTCTCGTGAGAACTTTACGCTTGTTACTCATGCATGAATGGCGCGTGAGGGAAAATGCTAGTGAAGCGGTGCGCAGGATTGATGGACCTTGAGGGGATGATATGGTTGCAGAAAGTATGACTAGGCAGTGGTTTGCAAAGTTCAAAGCCGGAGAGAACAGTCTAGAGGATAAGTTACGCTCGGACAGTCCACACCAAGCCTCATTAATCTTGAGCGCCGCTTCACTAGCATTTTTCCCTACGCGCCATTTGTGCATGAGTAGCGAGCGAATCTGCTTCCACAGCAGTCTTATCTTAGAGCAAATACAGGCAATTATGCAGTAAAATGTTCGTAAGAATATGCGTAGTTGAACGCCGCTTGAGTCATTTAACCACTTCTTTAATAAATTTGGTGTTTATAGCTCGATATCCAAATTTTCGGAACGACTTAATATAAAAGTGTTAGAGTTAAATTGCAAAACAATCCTAAGGATCACAGCAGTGAAAAACGCAGCAGAATGGTAAACTTTACTGAATATATATCTCCTAATATGAATTAGAAAATCTGTGAAAGTAATACAACGTGCTCTATAATGACAAACTTTTGAAAACAAACAGAACAAAGAGGAGCATAAACACCTCCCTACAAACTTCGACAGCTTCTTATCGAGAACAGAGAAAACCAATGAAAATCATAGAACATAGAAACATGTCGACAATGAAAATGAATACGGTGAAGTGAAAGGGACATAATCACAATCGATCAATGAGGAAACGAATATAGTTCCCAGCAAAATATTCGTTCCACCTACCGTGGCTTTGTGAGTCTAATTAAAGCAATAAGAGAATACATTGAAAGGATGGCACTGGCAAAAACTCAAATTACGAAGTGGATTTAGAAAATTTGACCTCAATCGTAAACACTTGAAAACGTCGTACAGGATACTTAGAACAATCACAATCGAAAAGCATAAAAACCGAATCTGAACCGACTCATGTAGTTCTTCTCATCTATTAAATAACACATGATACACGAATTCCTAACAAAAGTTGGATATAAAGGCATAAAGGGATCTCAAGCTACATATATCCAAAAATCATGATAAATAAGCACAAAACAAAAAACGAGCGAGATCAGGCTGAAACAAAAACACTTTTGAATTCATAGCTATGAGTAGGATGCTCTGGTGATTAGTCACAATATTTAAGATTCTGATAGAAAAAGTGAAAGGAATACACTAACGTGAAATCGGTTCAGAATAAACATTACAGCCGCCCTGTGCTTCCGCACGAGTCTGTGTAGTGGTGCTGAGGTCCGACGGAACCTCGCTTAGAATCCATATTTCGACCTAAAAGACAAAATAGTAATTGAATTGTCAAGAAATGAGCGAAAAGAAACTTTTCCCCAGAACGCGCAGCATATCACACTAGACAGAAGTGGAAATGACTAGCACTAATTCTGCACTATATTGAATATATTGATACTGAATAACTTGTTCCACACATTCACATTATCAGACATTTGCCTTATATATGTTACCTCACAGAACAGGAACCCATATTGTGCAGTGGAAAGCAGACAGCTCCCTAAAGCGCGATATGTGGCGGGTTTAACTCTCATCGAGGTTCAGAATTCTGTATATCACTCAAAAAGCCGAACATAGTCAAAATCAATAGAATTTTCTATAGCATTTTTATTGAATGGGGGAGCCGTGGCCGACTAGCTGTGATGCTTGTCGCGGCGCGCGTGAGGCCGAACCCCACCTCCTAACACTCTCCGGCAGTCAATAACGAACGCCATATAGGACGCCGCAGCCATGCTATCCTCGAGATTGCAAGGAGACGCGCTGAACCAGTATTCTTCGACGTTCAAGAAGAAGACGAAAAAGCACTTGAACGCTAGAAGTAGTGGGATCCGCACAGTGACAGAAAAAAGCTTTGAAGACGGATAATAAAGTGTACAACTTTTTGTTAAACTGATCAGTGAGATGATAAACATTAAAATCAAGAAGAAGTTCCTTTCACTATATTCCCCAACATGATGCTGGAGCTTTGAGATAGGAGTCTGACATGGCGGCTCCTTGGTTTTGTGGGTAAAATTGAAACTCCTAGAGAGATCTAATTCTAACTGCCGACCCTGATAGGACAGCAAACTCAGTAGGCCCAAGGCTGAGAAAAGCCAAAGTATTAGGGATACAAAACAGCACCACCACTATTATGGCGCGTACGGCGCAATGATTAGGCGGTGCTTAGCGACACCCGTTGTCGATTAGTCGATAGTCGATAGCTCGATCCCCCGCTCAACGTTACCGAGCCTCCCATTCATCTGGGATCAGTGAATTGATAAAAGATTTGCGTGGGAGCATAGCACCACTGGCTTGAACATTGGTAAGATACTGCAGAGTATTCTAGAAATACACTCAGTAATCACTTCGAACGATGTTGATGAAGATGAATGCATAGTGAATTAATCCATCATGGGTTGATCAATGAAAAAACTTTCTTCCTCAATCTTTCTATCATCGCCTTGCCACTACACACTTTAGTTTACATAGAACCTTTCTTTATGCGAAATTGTTCTTGTATGCGACAATAGTTTCGTGCTACTTGAATAGATCAATGCAGAAGTGGTGACGGATATAGTGACATCACTATTTTGCTGGTCACATAGGGATCGTGACGTAACTGGAAAAAACTGGGCACTGCTAGCATGTATCAAGCCTGTGTTTAGAATAAACCGAGTCATAGTCCTTTGTATTCCACGCTTCAAATGAAAAGAATTTCAACTGTTTGAAGTACAAAAGCAGATGTGTAGTTAAAATAGGTGAAAATCAATAACTCTCAAAGAACGCCACGGTAATCCTTTTACCGCACAACAAGTGTAGATAGTTCAAAGCCAATTCCTCTATATAGGGGATAAGCCTCTGAGGAACTGACTAAACGAAAAGGCATCGTGCTACTGATGAGGCTGGAAGCCTGAAACACGTATCTATCACTTTACAAGTGCCGTAACACACCTCATGAAAAGCCCAAAACACGCTAAAAAATAGAAAGAATGGATAAAAACGAAAAGGCGCGTAGTAGTCTATTAATAGTTATCAGAATGCAAGTGCCGGTTCATTGACTCTCGTCAACGTCCTCATGCAACATCTCTAAAAGCTGCTTTGACTTGGCTATGTCCATGATTGCAAAGAGAATCAACTCGACCAACATCCTACGACATTCAAAATAGAACACATCCTCAAGTAAACGAAACAACAAACGATATGTTCAGAGACCTCTATGAATGACAAATGCGAGGAAGCAATCAAATGCAAAGTCCTAGTATCAGCACAGTATTCTTCGAAAACGACAGAATCATCTAATTCAATTATAAAAATTCATTATACTTTCGCAGAGGAGTGGCGAATTACTGTTAATTGATCGAATTTTTTGTTTTCGAATAGTTGTAGTAATGCCATGAACTAGCCGTATATTGCTTTACAGATTGGAAATCCTGAGCATAGATGTTTGAATTGAGATCAGATCTTAAGAAATATAGAAATGTCCCTTTCTCATAAAAAGGACAAGAATGCCAAAAGAGCAAAGCATAACATTGTTTTCAATCTTAACAGATAATTCTGAACGAATCATATAGATGTATAAAATGGTGAAATGCATTCTTTGCGTCACATATCATTAAGAAATAACCTCACATTGCGTATTTCTGCAAAATCATACTCAATGAACACGTATATGAATGAGGTAATGATACAGTTTTACATGCTCATCGCTTAGAATCGAGGAAGTGGTGAATTTGACTATACGGAGTTCCATGTCCCAAGTTTAAGGTACGACAACCACACTCCAAACGCTATTAGATAAAGAATATCTAGAACATTAGCATAAGACATAGTCAACGCAAGAAACATTTTATTACACAACTCAGTATTTGGTCGATTCAAAAATAATAATGGACTCTTACTTGTAAATTTCACGAATACATGATGTAAGGAATTCATTGCTTAATTTGTTGCTGTACGCCATATCAATGCCCATCTTTGTTTGAAAAAATTTCTTCCTCAAAAAGTCATATAAGGTATTTTGCCAATAAATCAGTCTAGTTTAAGCAGTGCCATTAAAGTGACAAATTCATAGCCTTTGCTTTATGGTTAATCGTGCTCAAAGTATCATGTAAACAACTAGACGTCTCATCAAAATATAATCAACGAAAAAGCTTCCAAATAGATGATTCACGGAAGGTTTGAAGTGCTTCGCAAGAAAATATTCTATTACGTGATAGAGGGAAATATTACACACCAAGCAACAGTTTACATTAACAATCTCAGGACGGTTCGGAAAATTCTCAGAAAGATACCGACAAGAGGGGACACTAAAACATTGGACGAATACGGTTCCTGGTCAAACTAATCATCTAAGTAAGGATTGATTACTTGAGAAGTTGAGGAAGAATTCAGTTCTAACCTGTCAACAATCACGGTTTACCGGCAGGTGAGAAATTGAAAGATCCGAGTAAAACGATACCACACGCAATATATGAAATACAATGAAGTCGCCGGTATGAAGTCTGACTGCGATTCCTTCACTCAACAAAACAACTCATTTTTCGAATACATTGCGAAAAGTTTCTCACACGAAATCAGCATTCTACAACGCCTTTTACAGTTAGCGCAAGATTCAACGAATGAGATGGGAGAGATTGATCCACCTCATCGACTGTCCCTTGACCTCCCCATAAGCATTCAATATAGTCTATAAGAATGTTTGAAGTCTTACCGAGGTTGTTATGTCAGAAACCATATATGTGCTTCGGAGGTATCGCTCTCTTTATCAGTGGTCCACGCCCCGCACTCAACCCTACTTTGTAGCAGGGTGTGGGGCGTATATGGCGATAGCACAACGTATAATGGACACTTGTTATCACCACTTTTCAGTCGATGAATTCCGGCCGATGAAGTGAATCAATTTTATCAAAATATATCTACACGCCGCAATTCATCGACTGGAAAAGTGGTGGTAACACAATGTCATTATACGCTGCGTCACCTCACATACTGTACCTGCTACAAAGTAGGGCTCAATGTGGAGGCGTGGGCCACTGATGAAGAGGGCGATTTCTCCGAAAACACGTGTATGGCTCTGACGTAACTAGCTCGGCAAGCCTTTAAACATTCTTACACAAATATATTGAGTTGAGATACAAATCAACAACTCATTCACAAAGCCCATAGTGTATTACTAGTATGAGAGAAGTTAGACAACCAGAAACATACAGAAAACACATTACTTCTGCTCCTTCAATCTGAAAATTCTGAGAACGGGTATGACATGTACCATATGATATGAAAAATGCACATTTCAATGGTTTCCGATCTTGACTCATAAATCTGTCCACAAAAATACTGTATAGATGTTATGGTTTATGATCTAGAGAAAGGTGTTAAGTAATGCACAAAACTTTGATCCCCAGGGGAAATTAACCAATGTTTCTCCCGTACCAGGACTAATAGGAGCTTACTAAACCAAACTCATTAACGATTAGTTGTTGACAGCTTCGATATTTACAAAGAGTGATAGCGGAACAAAGGTTTCGGTATGAGAAAAACGCGAGTTAAATCCCCTCCTTGGATGGAAAGCTTCATATATCACTCAACATCCTTGGATTTATGATGAAATTAGTTCCTCCGGGATACAGTACTTCAAAATTGCCCATTACAAATGACCAAATCGCCATTAGTTTGTAAGTAAACGGAAAGTGTGAGATATTAGTGAAGTACATCGATAGATATCTAGCACAACAGTTCAAAATAATGTCCAATTGCGAGTTAACTTACAAAATGTAACAGAAAGAACTTCAATTCCATAGAAACAAAATTTACAGAGGAAACGATATACAGCATGAAATATAATTACAAAAAAAAAGTTCTTCCTGATTAGAAAGGCACAAATGAAAAATGGACCTCATTTTCTAAAGAGGAACTTTTTGCGTGCTAGTAACCCGAAAGCTGAGACTTGAGGATACAGCCCCATGTGGCTGGTTCTTCACAACACCCTTTTATAATTTTGTAATATCCAGATCAATAATCATGTTTCACACTCGCTTTTGCCTTCATTTTTATCATGCGTATAAATCGCTGCAGGCCGAAAAGCATATCAATGTGCAGAGAAATTTTCGTAGTATCTTAGTCAATCGTTTTATCTAGAGTTTTTTTCGAAGCGTAGGAAAAATTTCCAAGTGAATAAAAAAATATCGACCGTCAAGCCTCGCCCCGCCCCGCCCTCAGCCTGTTGAGTAGTCCGGTGAACAACATTTCGAAAAATGTAAAATTCGGTGCTAAACCATCTTTCCAGAAAATAAGCACATCGCTAGAATCAGGAAACATTACGCTATTAGAAAATTATTAATAGTTTAGATGAAGAGTTTGCTTGGCGGGTTTGAAGCACAGATTAAAAGATCAGAAGAGATCAAAACATCTAAAAGGGGTTTCTCAGAAGCAAATACATTTCTGAGTTTCTTGAAGGTTATACTATAGTTTGAATACTATCTCTTTAGGGAAGGAGTTTTGACCAGTAAAATGCAAGCGAGATAAGAGAAAAAAAACATGAGGTTCAACGAGACATGATTTTATTTCAAATGTTACAGCGTTATAAAGGAGTGTTTTGAAAACCCGCAAACGCGAGGCTGTAGCCTCAGGTCTCAGCTTTTCAATGTTATTAACACTCCTATTAAAAGATTCTCTCCAGTGAATGAGATCGGCTCTTCGTTTGTCCTATCCTAATCAGAAAAAACCAAAAAAAAAAAAAGAAACCATATGTGAGAATCGTACTGTCGGCGATAGGTGGGTCCACAAACCCTTACGAGACAGTGAACCCACGGATTCTGCATCTGCAATTGGCAAAGCTGGACGACCTGCTCCACCTCCTCTGCACTTCTAACCGCCGGTGTACCATTGTCAGACGCAGCACGCTGGGGTCAGAGCTGCAGAAAAGTGGAGCAGACCGTCAAGCCTCGGCAATTACAGATGCAGATTTCGTAGGTACACGGTCCGAAAGGTTGGGTCATGTCAACAAAAGGAAGAACGAACCATACGCATATAACAAATTCATTTGATTTCATCTTGAAGTATACGGGGAAACTCAGTATGAGAAAAAGGTCTTATAAATATAAATTTGAACAAATCGAGTGATATGCAAAACTTTGAACCACGAACGGGATCTGAGCCCATAACTCACCCTTTCCGCGGTACAAGCGCGTCCCGGAAAAGGGTTGAATGCGGGTTCGACTCCTGATCCCCGTTCAAAATTTTGTGTATCAGTCAACAATATTGGATATATAGTGATAGCATCTATTGGATATATAGTGATAGCATCATCCCACTCCTAAAAAGTGGTTAAATAAGAAAAAAAAAAAAAGAATGGTCATACATACCGTGCGTAGACCTCGCTGCATTGGATTGATAATGTGAAATCCAGCAGGATTATACGTCTGTTGATTCTCCTGCTCAATATATTCACTGAGCATATTCATCTGAAACAAGTATTCGACAATATTCCACTCTGAAATATGACAAACACCAAAAATCGACGACCTTCTTTTGGTAGATGGTGTCGCTTATCAAACGAGAGCAATAGCAGGTAACACAAACCGAGCAATGTTTCGAGTACTGTTGCGAAGCACACCTGAAAATCAGAGAAAGTCATTATAAATAACAAAAACACTGGCACTATCATAAGCTAAGGCAAATCTGCAGCATATAAAATGAACCTTGAAGGGGGGGGGGGGAAGTAGCGTAATGGTTAGTGATGATGCAGTGGATCAGAAAACGAGGTGATTAGCCATGCACTGCACTGGCTCGGTTCCTTAATCTAACACTCTCTTGCAATATGTCGCTAGAAGTTAATCAATGCATATATTATTTTACAATGACTCGCACTGGCCTGTCCATATAACACGTCTTCTACATCGACGCTGAAGGGATGGAAGACTTAGTGACCCCTAAGCACGGGAGTGAATCATCAACAACCAATTGACCGGCTACGTTTGTATTGCACAGCCCCTCTAACCACTGCGCCATATGTGCTTTAACTGAGTTTCGTTAGGCAAAATAATAAATCAATTAGGACAAATTCTGACAGCATGACAGACTATTTCAAGCTTTTATGAAGTCTTTTATGGCACTTGTAAAGTCCTAGACACGTGTTTCGGCCTTTTAACCTCATCACTAGCGCGGTGCCTTTCGTTTGAGGCAATCCCTTGCGAGGGGATACACCTTCTACATCTAAAGGAATCGACGACGAAGATTTTACACATCATGCGCAAAATGAGAAAAATCACTTCATAATAGAGAGATAACAAATCACTCGTCGAATTCTTTATATATAAGGGGTTATCTCCTCACAAGGGATAGGCTCAAACGAAGGGCACCGAGGTAATTATAAGGCTGAAGGGCCGACACGCGTTTAGCACAAGTGCCATATCAGACCTTATGAAAGGCTTGAAATATTTTATCAGAATGAATTAAATTCAAGGCAAGGTCTCAAAAAAAGAAAACATTAGAATGTAACTATGATAAACTTTTGGAATATCTTCTGTTGTACATCCATACCAATATTTCAAATTCAACGAATTTTAAAAGAGAGATTCCATATCTTTCGTTTCGAGTGTTTTCTTAAGATCACAGCTCAAAATTCAATATGCCTTGCAATCATTTTTGAGCCACGCATGTTAGTGGTCTGTCAATGAAGGCTGACTTATGCGTGACTCAAAAATGATTGCAAGGCAAATTCCATGTATATAGTTATTTGTATAAATATATACATGTATATATATATATATATATATTTGAGCTCATTCTGTGAGTCCCTGCTGAGTATATGTATGCTCAAAACATAAAATCTACGCTTTGATCATAGGAAAAGTCTACGTTGAAAAAACAAATGATAAGATTTGGCATAGCAATATAATGATAACATAAGAGTTTCATTCATGATTGATTTAGCTATTACATCAGATTGATAACTAGGATTGAGTCGGCTGACATTCTAAAGCAAACTACTACTGATGACGTCAAAAACGTTAGCCAGATAAATCTTTTTTATTAACTCAGTATAATAGCTAAATCATTTAAGAAGCTCGATGTTTTTCCGTTAGTGCGCACGGAATGAAGAAATGACCTCTATCATTAGACAAGAACTTTTCACATGAGCGTTGGTAACCATTCGAAAGCTTCAATTTCTGGCACTACGTGCTCGTTTTTTAAAAAGACGCTGTGGCAATCACAACTGAATATTTCACATCTGCCGCGCGCTTTTAATATCACTTCGATAGAAGCGCGAAAAGCAAATGAACATGTAGAGGAAATCTTGTGCTATCAGACTGATTCGCTTTATCTGAAGCTTCTTTCAAAGAGGGGAAAAAAATCTCAAATCAAGTAACAAAATCACAATCCACATGTGAGTCGCAGCCAGCGCGATCGATCGATCGCCGAGTCGAATCCACAGCTAGCATATAACCAACCGGAAAATTGGCCGATAAACAAATGAGCCACATTTGTGAAACTCGATCTCATTTCGCCTGCTACACTGCAGTGAAACGGTCTTTTCAGAGAATAAGCACATCCTTGGAATCGTCGGAACTTACGCTCGAAGGCTACTAATAATTAGAGGAAACAATTCTGCTCTTCAGGAAATATGCCTTTGTGAAATACAAATGTTTTTTTTTTGCTAAAGCATTAGAAAAACCTTGTTCAAAAGCGTGTATATGACGGAATAGCCAGAAATTTAAGCTTTCGAATGATTCCTAGTACTCTTATGAAAAGCTCTTTTCCAGCGGAAGAGGTCGTTTCTTCACCCCGTGCCGACTGCAAGAAAAAAAAAAGAATCCTTCCAATTATTCAAAAAAAAAACTATTATTGATTGGCAATGCCAAAGCTAAAAAAAGTCTGCTTTCGAACAATTAATGATATATTTTGAATACATTATTCACCAGTCATAAAATAGAAAAATTTGTGACGAAATATCAATAAAGCAAATGTTATGGTTCCGATTCGATGAGAAACCGGTTGAAATCTCTCTGAAGATGAAAACAAATAGTAATGAACACAAGACAGAGATCACATCCTGGATAAATAGATAAATACGATTATCATATAAAATATACAAAGTAATCTAATAAATATGGCAAGTAAAATTCATGAGGATCAAATGTCTACAGGAAGTCTGATAGACAAGCCCAAAAGGTCCAGCACGCTATTTCGATTGCTAGACGTACGTTTCTACTTCCTCGCAAGCCTCATCAGTAGCACATGCACTGCGGTTCATCCCTACAATTAATGGTAGCGGAGCCAACCAAGTATCACTCCACGTCAAGTGAAATATCACTCGATGCAGCGGTCCAGAGTGATTTTTTAGCGTATGGCTCACGGCTGATAAGACGGCATATAGCAATACCTTCCAATCGACTATATTGAGCTATATCGAAATTTTGAGCGAAGTCTCGAGATAGTCAATTGGAAGGTATTGCTAAATGATGTATACAGGAAGTTAAACAGTTCAACAACAGTTCCACACTCATATTTTCAAGTCATTACAAATGTTTTGGCACTATATCGATATTTACTAATTTTATTGACCATAAGTAATCAAAGTTACACGATTTTGGCACCGTTCAAGTGCACATTATCTCGTAAACATTTCGATGTACAGCTTGCCTACACTTACTTTACGATGGAGCTGTTGAGAGAGGTAATGTGCTTGCCACTCATACACGAATGGCGCGCAGGGGAAACACTAGTGAAGCAGCGCGCAAATTAATGGAGCTTCGTGTGGACGGCTCTAGCGCGACTGATCCTCCAGACTGTTCTGTCCAGCTTCGAACTTCGCTGATCATTCCTAGCCGTTCTTTCTGCAAATGGATCATGGCCTCCAATCTCCATTGAGCTTACAGCCTCACTAGCATGGTTATCTTAAACGCCATTCGTGCGTGAGTAGCAAGCGGATTTGTTTCCACGACAGCTTCCTCTTAAAGCAAGTACAGATCGCTCGTATACCAGAATGCTCAACAGAAAATGTGCAATCGAACGATACAAAAATCGTGCAATTTTAGCCAATCCTAGTCAATAAATTTGTTGTTTTCTGATATAGTGACAAAGCCAATGGACCGACCTAATAACAATCTTTGCCAGGGATTGAAATCCCACTCCCAGCGGCCAATTTTGTTTGGATTTCAGAAAACTTTGCGAAAAAAAAGAAGAATAACTTCGTGCCGGTGCAAAAAGGAAAATGTCAACGATGAAAACACCTTTTCTGCCTCGGCGAATATTGAGTTGATTGTTCGTATCGTCGAGTCCCATGTAGTCTCAGATATCTGGAAAGGTCGGATCAGTAGATCAAAGAAAAATGAAGGAGAACAGAGTGATCTACAACCTTTCCACGGAAAGCCATCGGAAACTGCGTCTCAAAGTGAACATTGAGGCCTTGGGAGTAGTCCCGTGGAATGAATATCTTACGGCAAGATTCCATATGGATTGTCCTCATCTCATGCACGGTCACACCATTTTTCGCCAGCGGTTGTGGTGGTGAAGCCACAACCATCTAAACGACATTTACTAAGACAAAACGGCGATGTCGGACCATCGGAACACGAATAAAAAGTGCGGATCGGAGACGAAAACAAGAGATTTATGAAGTGACGATCAATAAATATAAAACGAATAAGTAAAATTAACATAATGAACAAATCAAAAGTAGCGTTCTTTCCGGCTATAAAGAGACAAATAAAAAACCGATCTTGTTCGCTGGAGAGGAAATTTCACAGGGGTGTTAGTAACCATTCGAAAGCTGAGATTTCAGGCTACAGCACCACGTCGCCAGTTTTTCGAAACACCCCTTTATAACACCGCAAACTCCACACAAAACTATGTCTTAGACGCGCAAATTTCTCACCGGAAAGGGCACTTTCTCTGAACTACTAGTAATCATTCGATAGCGTAATCGAATCTGATTCCAACGCTGTGCTTACATCCTGAGTAAACCGTTCCTCCGAAGCACAGCAGGTAAAATAAGTTGACCTCCCATGTCCGATCAATGGCCTCTTTGGCCAACTCACGTGCGGCTGACTAAGATGGTCACGTTCGATGGCACGATGACCATCGATTTTTCGGTACAGCTAACGTGGCCGTCTCACGCACACGCACGTGAATCGAGTAAAGAAGTTACTGATCGCAAATGGGAATTCAACTTATTTCACGTGGCTACGTTTCAGAGAAACGGTCTTTTCAGGGTTTGAGCATAGCGTTGGAATCAGAAACGATTACGCTATCGAATGGTTCCTGATAGCCGAAAGAAAGAGCTCTGTCCGGCGGGAAACATGCGCGTTTGAAACATGGTTCTGTGGAGAGATCACAGCGTTATGAAAGCGTCTTTTCGAAGACCGACAACGTTGGCGCTGTAGTCTAAAATCTCGACTTTCGAATGGCTATTAACACTCCTATGAAAAGTTCCTGACCAGCGAATGATATCGGTTTTTCATCTGACCCCTTGTAATCAAAAAAGGGCCAGAAATAATGGTACAACAATAATTTCTGGGAAATCGCGCTGCACGCATCGAATTCAACGGCTTCGGCAAATTGAACCCCTGGCTCGGATACGGCGCACGAACCAAAAGTGGTTAAAAAGTCCAAAAAATATGCAAAATACTAAAAAAAAGAAAAATCCCGACCAAAAAATCAGATAAAATTGGTATGAAACAAAACAATCCGCAGAGAAATCAAGAAAATTCTTTATTCCCTTTCATATTTTCCCCCACTAATCAATAATCTATATATCTGAGTACTGTAGATCAAATAAGACCGCAAAAAAAAAAGCTCAGAGCAGAACGAAGGAATTCAGCAGACCAGGAGCACCATGAATCACAAGGTCAGTCGGACATTGCCGAAGTCTGCACAATAGCCCGCGCAGAAACTCGTCCAAGCCCCGCCTCCTAGAAACCTTGCGGTCAATTTCACAGTAGTGATGACGGAAACTCGGATGATATTGGCTCGCAGTAATGAAATCTGATGGAAAAATGAGCTGCTGTCTAGTTCGAGAGAAGACTTAAGAGAGATCGGTGCGGGTGTGCGAGGCTTGACCTCGCCAATCGCGCCCTAGCCTGACGGACAACTCGTCCGCGCTCTGGGCCGATAAGTCAACGTCCGTCAGAATGCTGGAGATTCGGTAGTGACTAGAGTGGTTGTAGTCATTGATAATAGTAAGATGAGCGACGAAATATATTGTCATACAGGCCCACAAGTACTTGCTATATTAAAAGGGGTAAGAGATAATGAGGGTTAGCGCAGTAGCTAGTGATGCAGATTGTCAGAAGGTGAGGCGATAAGTTATGTATAGGTTCGATCCCCTCCCCAACAAACTTTTGCATTCAATCAACTAAACGCCTGAGAAAGCCTCAGTTCGGCTACCTCTGAAATCCAGAGGAAAATCACCTTGAATAGCATTTCATGACATTCATGGAGAAGATGAATCCCACCTCCCTCCCCCCCTTCCATGCAGAATCCGAAGCAACGCACAAAATGTTGAGTCCTATCGTGGAGCCTGAAAGCGAGGAAACGAGTCGACGGCAAGGAATGATGGGATCTGCAAAGTTTTTTATGATAGGGATCCGTCTGAGTGAAACAGGGGGATATAGCTCTCGGTGTTCACTAATCCCTGAGGGTTATGTCATGCATTAGAATCCCTCGTAGCATCGTTGGAAGTGATTTATCGCATACCTGGTCTTCACAGTTTATTCGCGGTGGCTTACCGATGTATCAGGTCAGTGCTTCTATCCTCTCAAACAGGTCTGGTGTTACTTTGTCAGCCCAGATAAATGGGAAGCTTGCTGGGCCTTAGGAGCGGGATCGAACCATTGATCAAGTGTGTGTTGCACGGCACCTCTACCGCTGCATAGGGCGCACCCGTATCACCCATATTGCTCAAATTTATTCGATGTAGGGGTGTCGCGGCCGAGCGGTTGTTATGCTCGTCGCGGCGCGCGTGGAGCTGAGCTCCAACCCCCAACACTCTCCGGCAGTCAACAAGAACGTCCTATAAAACGCCACAGCCAAGCTGTCCTCGAGACTGCAAGGAGACATACTCGACCAGTAATCTACGTCATTCAAAGAAATCCAAGAGCAAATCGAAAGTTAGAAGTACTGGGTTCCGCACAGTAAAAATTGTAATAACGCGTCGTGTAAGAAAAAAATCGATGTAGAGCTATCAATATCCTCTTTACTGATAAGGACGATTGTCATGTCGTTAATGGCGTGTAGATTGTCATTCGGTAATATATCGTCCTAAATTTCCTCCGAGGGAATTTTTTTTACCATGAAAGCCCATTAGTGATCAAAGTCAATGGTGACTTCTTACTCCACTTAATAAATTGTTCAGAAATTAATGTTGCATTTGCGATTTCGTCTTCTCTTGTATATGTTTTTGCAATAGTTTTGTCTTGAATTCTGCATTATTACAATGTCAATGAAAAGCTTATTTCATGCGCCATCGCTCGGAATAATTGGATTTCGATGTAAATTCTTTCTTCGTAAATTTTAAAGTTTGGAATCTCAAAAATTGGAAAATAAGTCTGGAAACTTTTTATTTTCAAGAGTTTAAACTCGGATTAACGCAAATGGCTCGGAGTTCAAATGAGGACCAACGAAGTGAAAACGAACAGATCGTACGACTTAAGTTTCAAAAAAATCCTCATGGAAAACTCGACTTGAAGATGGCACAGCTAACCGACGTTCTTCCGATAATGATGTCGCTGAATTGAAATCTTCGGTGAAAGCAATTACGTACTCAGCTCTACAAGGGCTTCCAAAAGAACTCTATAGAAGCATTTCAGTCGTCTCGTAGAATCTAAATACAGTTGTTGAGTCGAAGAAGCAAGACAGTGTATACCGCAGAAACTGAACGACAATCAAAGACGCCGTCGTTTGTGACATCGTCGGCGTTTCTTCTCTTCCACAAGATCGACTCCATTTTCGAGTTAACAGCATTTGTCAAAGCCGAAATCTTCTTAAAAGAAAATCTCGCTGAGCGTTTGGTGGTCAGCAGCTGATTGATTTCGTCACACCTCTGTGGATTTGTGTAGAACCACGAGGCAGAGAGTATGTCAAGAATATCGTCAACATCCACCAGGAACCTCAACGGCTGTTCCTCTAATTTGTCAACAGAGCGGGATTAATGCTTCTAGACGATAGCACGCCGCCACACGTTACACTACCGACGCTGCAAAAATTGAATGACCGGTCAGCTACGGCACTATGCGTCATCCACCATACTCGCCAGAACTGTCTCCAATTGACTAACTACCATTTTTTGGAACATTTCGATAGTCAACTGTTCGAGAATTACTTCAGATACTAGCGTTGGGCTAAAAATGCCTGCAGTTTTTTACTATCTCTAGGAGCCCCGAAATTTGGGCACCCAGTACAAATGAACTAACTTCTCCAAAAATTTTATTCTAAGTGACTTATGTCGCTTTAAAAATATAAGTTGAAGCCTACCATAGACTTCAACGGCCTAGTACTTCCTCGATTTTCAAGTAAAGATGGTGAGATTAGGAAATAAATTTACTACTATGTGCGTATACCACGTTGAGTACTAAACAAAAAAAGTTGATTTATTTGAGTTGGCTAACCTTAACAATTAACCCTTTCTGAGGAATCGATCACATGTTACTGCACTGCATGCCTTGGAGGTCAGCAAATCGATCGTGCTTGAGTTAATTCGATTTATTCAGCCTCTTCTTACGAGCCGTATGCAGAAGTAAAACGGTACTGCTTTACGGTATGCCTATATCAACGTGACCAGCACAGGAGGCGCTGATTCGTTGTGCTCTAATCATCTTGTCGACGATCTCCTTGCCACTGCTTTAGTGATTGAGCAGTAGAAAAGGCCAAATGATTTTATCTGATCAGATGTTTAATGTAAATGTTTACTAGTATAAACATGAAAAAATTCTGCACGTTGCTTATGTTGAGAAGGATTTACCTGAGTCGACGTGGAGTTGATCCATGAACTTCTCTTCGGTTCATATTTTGACTATATTTTGGATGCCGATCGTCATTCAACGCATTAGCACTCCTGCAATGTCGCTGTTCTTTTCTTCTTCGTTTTCATAGCTCAGTAGCCTGGATTTGATGTTTATTTGCTTTGAATGAGATAACATTGAATGTAGCCGTTGTTAGTTTCGTGCTTTTGAATCCAAAAGCAACACTTTCCTTCCGCTCGAGTAATAACAATCATTGTGAAGCCGCGATCTAATTATACTGGGGGCCATGGACTTAAAGAGATGAGTGCAAAGTGGACCTCCATTTTCTTCCTAGGATCCTCAACGCCATTCTCATCTTGCAATAATTCTCTCGTATAATTCTGAATTGTGGTCCGAATTGCATAGCTGCTTCGACTGCTCCTCAATCCTCAACATAGTCCCAGTTTTTGAATGTAAGATTTTTTGCGGTTTTTAAATTTATGCCCACAGTGGAGTGACTATGATGTTTTCACTATTCAGCAGCTACTCTAAAGGAACAAAACGATGTACTTATCACAGATTGAAGTGACAGAGACCGAATGTAGCGCCATGACAGAAGTTAGCCTGAGTTCGAGAAGGATCAAAAGAAAGGTAGGATTTTACTACGCTACAAGAAGCTAATGCCTTTGTCGTGATTCGCACAAAAGCTTCATGTGAAGACATATTTGCGTGTGGCTTCAATCGCGGCTTGAGCTTCTTAGATCTCTGTGGTCGACATGTCAAGTAGTACTTGAGTGTGATTTTCCGTGGAATCTGGAAATTCGTACACATATAATCACGTGTACCGTAGTGGTTCGACGTCTCCTAAGATACATACGTGACTCTACCCACTAAACTGACTAAGCCTTACCTCCTTTTGAGGTCTACAGAGAGGTTAACTTTTTCTGGGAGTAGTACTGGCACTCAGTAGGCCACCACAAGTTCCCTTATCAGCCCGATATACATTCAGTTATCTCTATGGCGCTTGGTGATGTTGAATGTATGGCTCGTCCCTCTAACAGCGAGCGCAGTTATCATTAATTCCTTTATTAAGACCGGAGAAGGCAATTTGTCAAAAGACATGACATGCTGTTTTCCAGCTATTGCGCCGAAGGTCTTCAAGCGTATTTAGCGAAGCAGTTTTTGCTAAATGAATTTATCGAAACTCTTCATTTTCGTTTATGTTTTGCTCATTTACCGGATATTTCTTCTGGTTGATTCGCCAACGCAAAAAAAAATTTATCAAAGATTTCTAGCCCCTAGCCCTAATAAGTTTTTAAGACTCTATAAGGCCTTTATTTCTCAAAATCCAACGGAAGTTGATGGCATTGTATTTCTCATATAACATCTATCTAGGTCACAAGACTCATTTTCTATTTTAAACATTGACGGTCAACCAGTCAAAGCGTCGCTGGTCATCACATTGAGATCCGTATTTACTTAGCAATCACTAATCAATAAAAGATAAAAACTTTTTAGTTGTCGTTTTATCTTCGGTCCTTAAAGTGGGAAAAGTGCTCAAAAAGGACTTATGAAACTTAGAGATGATCTGAAAGGACCTCATTATCTCCCGCATGTACACAAAAGTGCATGCATGGTTGCCAATGGGTTAAATTCGACGTTGATTGATAGGTTCACTTGGCTTTTGAATGTTGAATCAGATCACCGCCAAGTAGTAGTTTAAAAAGACCTAACATGAGATTATCGTTATTAGATCGACGCAAAAGTAATGGCGGCTTATACATAGTTAGAGTTTGCCGTTTGATATTGGAATATATAGTCAAATAAATCTGTTTATGCTACATATCGATAAGCATTTCTCGCTCTATGTTTTCTTTTTATTGTCGTATTACTTGCTGTTTATTTTGTACTTATTTTGAATTATGGAAAGGCTGTTGGTTGGTGCAAAAGTAGATGCAGTTTTAGCGTTGGGTACAAGATGGATTGTAAAGCAGCAGAGAAAACTCGCTACATCAATAACGCGCTTAGCCTAAGAATTGCTAACGAATTTAAAATGCAGATGTGGTTCAAAACTTTTGTGGGAGACAGAAGCCTTGAAGGTGAGGAACTCGGCAGTTGGCCAAGGGAAGCTGACAATGACCACCTGAGAGCAATCATCAAAGCTGATTCTCCTAAGGCTATGCGAGAGCTGCAGAATAACTCACATCGACCACTCTACGCTTATCCTGCCAACTTATTGTTTGTTATCTGGAACAAATTGAAAAGTGAAAAAACTCGATAAGCAGATGCCTCATAAACTCAACGAAAAATTCTAAAAATCCTCGTTTCGGAGTGTGGTCTACTCTTACTCCACGCAGCAATCGCGAACTAATTCTCAATCGGATTGTCATGTGCGACGAAAAGTGGATATCATGCAAGAGCTGACGGCAATCAGCTCAGTGTTTTGATCGATAAGAAGCTCTGAAGAGGTTTCCAAAGCCAAAATTGCACTAAAAATGCCATGTTCAAAATGCCGTGTGGTGCTCTACTTCTGGTCTGATCCACTACACAATTCTGAATACCGACTACATCTGAGTAGTATGCTCAACAATTCGATGAGATACACCGAAAAGTGCTACGCCTGCAGCCGGTAGAAGTGGCGCAGCCCTTCTACACGATACCGCGCGGTCACACTTCGCATAACAAACCCTTCAAAAGTTTAAGTTTAAAGGACTCGACTACGAAGTTTCCCTCATGTTCCACATTCACCAGACCTCGCACCCACCGATCAACAATCCTTCAATCATCTCGAAGAATTCTTGCAAGAAAAACACTTTCACAATCAGCAAACTACAGAAAAAGTTTTTCAGGAAATATTATAATATTCGTTTCGATTTCCTTCTTAAAGCCACACTCAAATTTCAATATGCATGACAATTATTTTCGAGCTAGCTATGCAAGTGTTCTCTTAGGGGCATTTAGACAGTGCAATGCACGTGTTTCGGTCTTACAGCCTCGTCAGTTGCGCGGTGCCTTTCGTCTGAGCTTTCCAGTATTATGTTTGAGGCAGCTTCTTATAGACTTCATTTTATTGTTCTCTATAGGGTCTCCACTTATTGATAGAGAGCTATCGCACAGAGTTTACACTGTTGAAAAGTGTGCTTCCGTTTGTTAGAAAAAAATGTATGCGAGATATGGGCCAACGCTTTTCATATAATTCGTTTTTGGATTTTTCGAATTTATCCAGCGCACTTTATCAAGTTTTATGCGTACCAGGGTTTAGAAGCCTGTGCAAGTGTAGAGGCATTTACTTCGAAAACTTCCTCTTTATGTCTTTTTGCCTAAAGACAATACTACTGGCGTTTGAGTTCCCCAATCAAATGTTCTTTTGTACAGGTATAATGCGGCTCACATGTTGCACCAATGTACACGTCTTCATACAGGCAGCAAAAACTCGGTTATGTCATTCTTATCGTCTCAGCTGTGCAGCAGTTATTGTCGTGTATAGTCAGTCCTATAGACGTTTATGGACCAATTGGCGTACAAGAGAACTTAGTGACAGCCCGAGAATTTCCTCCGACTCTTGTAGACCAGCTGTTTTCAGCCATCTCCTAGTGTATCTAATATTATCGGAAGTTAAGCACAAATTGAACCGAACCTCTCTGGTTACACTCACCGTTTAGATTATGCTTTTTTCAACCTAAGATGGTAGTGTTTCGTAGAAATTCTAGATGATCTTGTGCTGCACGACGTTATGCGATCTCTTTCACTCTTATGTCCCTGTGCACACACATGTTCAGTATATGCTTCTGATTAGTGCCTTTTGTGTGTGAACGATGAAAAGACAGGCTGTGTTACGATGGTTCTATTACTTGATACGGCATTTTCTTTAGCAATGCCATTTTCGAGGGTTTCGTTCAAATGTTCAAAAGTGAAAGTGAATTTCTTACGGTTACGCTCCAGTAAAAATCGCAAAATTCGTTTGAACGAAGAGCAGACACAAAGATGTCAGGAGCATAATTTATTCGTAGCAATATTGATTGATGTTTCAGCGATTCCGTCTTATTCAGAAAGTGAAAAGAGCAAACTAACGCGCAATCTACCTAATCAAACATTTCAAGATCTCAACAGGAAGAACTTGATACCTCAATTTTGAGTGTACCTCGAGTCGACTCAACATTTCAAATTATTTGCCCAGCTCTTCCAGTGTGAAGTATGAGACGGAACAATCGTCGATTTATGTACACTAAAGTGCTAGAGTAAAAGTTGGGTTCTCGAGTATCTATTTCAGACATGAATAACAACCCTACTGTCAGTCGCTGTCCCATTGCCAACTCTCTCATTTTTGCGTAATATCTCCCTGTTCATCAAAAGATCTAGCAGTTTAGGAATTAACCTGGAAAACGAGGACGTATATGTTTTAGCTCTTTCGCATTTTATATGAGGACTCAAAAGGCTTTGATCCACAAGCCATTAGAACACGGATTGCGTAGGCGATTCGGCAATATGTGGATAATTGAAAGTAACGGGTACAGAAGAGAATAAAGGATTACCACGTACTTACTCCCAGAACCGACTATTTAATAATGTCGGCATCGCTGAAATAATTCAATGGTTTTATCTAATGAGCAGTTACGAGGTTGGAATGACTGCAGTTATTGCATACAATAGTATTGCAGTACAATAATGACATGTTGGCTGACGTTTCGGTTAGCTTCGCCTTCTTCAGAGCCTGGAAAGGATAAATTTGTCCAGCCTACTAATTCGAAAACTATCATAACCCCAACAAAAAGACGTAGTAAGTAAATTTTGGATCTCACAGTAAAGAGCTTCATTTTAGACACTGTATTTTAGAACAATTTTTGATTTTATAGTGTTTTATTATTGTGCTTCTTTTGTGTTGTATTCAACAAATGCAGTTATTGCAACCACGGAACTGCTCATCAGAAAAAACCATTGAATGAAGAATCAACTAATTTTCTTGAGCAAACAGTCATGGTTCGTCTCGAGTGGTTTCTTGAGACCACGCTCTATTTTCAATATATCTGATGAGTATTATTTGAGCTAACATGTCATGTGGTTTGTTATTGGCTCTTGTGCAGCCCGATACACGTGCTTCGGCCTCGGCAGCTTCGTCAGTCGGGCAGACCCTTCGTCTTTAGCCAATCCTCCTGGGATGCTCCAGTCCCTTATATGGTGAGATGAAAATGAAAGCGACGAAAGCTTTATCCAGGATGATCGCACGCATTATGAGTATGAGCGAGTATTAACAACATACTCTAAGCCTTTCATGAGGTGTGTTATGGCAGTTATACAATGCAATACACGTGTGTCGGCCTTGCAGCCTCGTGAGTTGCCCTGTGTCTTTCGTCTGAGCCAATTCCTTTCGGGGCAGAACCTCCCTCATATAAAGGAATCGTCGACGAACGTTACTCTGCCGCATGTGAAGTGAAAATTCTCTTCACCCGTAGCAGAAATTCTGCGCGAGGTTCTGAAAAGCAGTTGAATATAAAGGAAATATCCTGAGATTTATCTTGATTATCGTATAAAATAAAAGGCTCTGTGCCAACTGGCTGTAATTAAACGATCCAAAAATGAATCGGTTGTTATTAGAATCGTTGTGCTTCAGAGCTGCTCATTTGAATTCGTTTCATTAATAAGCACTAAGTGTATCGTACTACGACACATTTCATCTCAAACAGCACTTCACGGGAACGTATTCACGTCGCACTCCTATGCGAGGAGCACAATGACTGGATTGACTGTGGTTTTTGTGGATTACTATAGCGAACTCGCCGTCGTAAAGTGTTTTGTACACAATATCGTGTTTGAACAGCAGGAGCTCAAATATTTGAAGCTCACGTTTTCAGGACTACTTCAGTGCATCTTCGTAATTTGTTATTATCATCATGACTACAATGTTTGTATACGCGAAACAGATACTTTCTAAGAGAATTTCTCTTAAAATTCCTAGTCAACAAGTTTAGGACTGTTGACAATGAAGCAGAATGATTAATCATTAGATCATGTCATTGAAGCGGAATTTTTATATGCACTGAATTTAGCATTTATCGAATAACTAGTACGTGAAGGGGTAGCGAACTGGTTTCTTGAAAACTCGACTCACGTTCGTTTTGAAAAAGGCCAGAAAATATGACCAGAAGTTTCAAGGGTGAAAAGAATAGAATTGTAAAGGCCAATTTCTAGGCTAATAAGCTGAAGTATGTGCTAAAATTGGAACACGGACTCGTCAAGGGTCCAATTCGCTCTGCAGACTATACTGTCCACATGGCTCTGATGGGGTTACAATACTCAAGATTGGCTCTATCCTGTTTCGCTTGTTGTTGGAGCCTCTGCAAATCACTGCACACACATCTGCGATCGAGATAGGAGACAAGGCTTTTATCTAGTAAATTAAGATTATGAAGTTTTTTTCCTTGACCCATCTTTACATCTACTGTGCAGATGTTAACAATTCTCGCATTTAGTCCGTTTCACCTCATCCTTTATTGACGAACGTTTTAAAATATTGTCTTTGGTTTCGCTTGCTGCTTGAAGATTTTGTCATTATGGAGTTTTATAACCAACGAAACGCTTTTGTAGGTTTAGTCGGTGAAGAATTCAAAGCTGTTATTTGTACATGAAAAGATGGTAGTTAGTTGATGAGATATCTCGCCAGTATAACTGTAGTATTGTGTAGTCCAACATGCTCACTATTATCTAACTAATTGGACAATGTCTGCTTCAGTGTTGTCGTGTAAAGGGTCTGGTACTAGTAAAATGGAAAATAGGTCTTTTTTTATGTGAAACTGCTCAGAGCGCACTTCAACAACGTTCCCTTTACACATCGTTCAATTCATGCGTCACTCATTGTCGAGGTTCTTTCAATTTATTGCCTTTCACACGACTAATGATTGTTGAATGGCTAATGTGAGTCCTTTTGCAACCACTGGAGTAGTTTCCAGAAAGTCAGCATCGTCTACTGCTTTTAGAATGCTGTGATCAATTGTTGATGGAAGTTCAGATCATTCTTTTTTTCAAGAACTATGTCTGGAGTACGATGTTCTCCGAGAAATTAGACTCTTGTGAGTTCGGAAGCTATCCATGTGATCCGAGCACTGCCAACTTTCTAGTTGTCGCCAGGTCCATATATGAACACATGAAACCAAACGATCTGATCCACGTTTGTTGTGGGTACCATTCATATCGACCTATACAAGGTTGTGGGCAAAAAGTAAGTTTTGAAACACAGAAAACAGAAGCAATAACGATTCAGTACAAAGTTAGTGGTAATTAGTTTGACGGCAACAAAAGTGGTTTTATTACTCATAAAACTCATTCAAAAAGGATAGCAGCTTAATCATTTATGGACTTTCGTTGGCATACTTTCAATCTGAGTGTTCCAGTGATGGATCATTTAAGAAGCATCAAGTTTCAAAAGGGTTCTACTAAGTAGTAAATATAACATAGAGGCGGATAAGTGAAAGAAGATAAAAGTATGTTTATCAGGTGATCTCTTATATTAATCAGCAGCTGGATGAGTGCCAGAAATATGAGCCACAATATTCTATCCGTTGATCTGTCTACTTGGCTTGTGAAAGGTCGATTGAACGATGATTCATTGAGAAACGCTAGATCATCGATAGATACTTGTGCCTTTTTCATAGGTATAAGTAGGTAATAATTTACTACATGTAAAACATTTCTACGAGTGTACTTCGTCAAACTGTTGCACTCAGTCAGTCGGTAGTACTCGACACTTGTTGTATCATGCCAGTTCAAAATTTTAGTAGGAAGGTAAGCAGTTTGCAATGAAAGAGATTTGTATTAAGTGCTGCGTCAAAATATGCGACCGTCCTGGGTATGATTTTTGGCAATGTAATTTTATAAGTAAAACCTTCACAAAGTGAGACTTGAAAAAAGGACACTTGCGATGTTCTTTTTTCAACTACTCTAGGCTCCTACCAATATGTTCCGGACTATGAAATGATGAAAGGCATCAAACGCTTACTATTTCTGTAGTAATGCTGCTCAATTACAGTCTTAGTGATCTCAAAGCTCACAGCTCAGCGAAAAGGCGCGTTATATATTTTTGGATTGACTGATGTTTAAAATGTGGTCAATTATTTTGTCAAGCTCGTGATTATCTTCAGGTGAGCTTGCTCTGTATATCTGACAGACCAGTTTGCACTCAAGGGCAGTAGTTATCGCCTCAGTCCTTGAGAAACTTTCATTAAGTTATATAGATGGAATGTCCTATAGGAAAAGGCTACATGGACTTTTCTCTAATGAACTCTGAAGTGTTATTTATCAATAAAACCTCAATACTGCTCAAATACATAGTACTTAATGCCGGATATGCATATGATTTAATGTACTTGAAGTGTAGATAGTGATTGTTTTCAACCTGAAGCGATTTTCAGCATATATTAGATTTAATACGTTGGAATGAAAATCAACTAGATTCTAGGTATTTTTATACATGCCATAAGTTTCATTCCTCAACGAAAAACAAACTGAATCATGACTCTTTCATTCTAAGGAAAATCGTATTCTGAACAGGAAAGCCAATGAGGAAGCGCGATGATAGGCATGGTGACACAGTGGTTTCACTTATGCTCGTGCAGATTCACAGTTTCTAATGTTCCGTGAGAAATTTCGAAAACTTGGATATTGTCGCTAGTATTCACGAAACTCTAAACTCTTGATGTAATCGAAACTGGAACATAATATGATTATTATGTATACCGATAAAAATATCTCCAAAAAAACCTGTTCAGTTCCAAATTCATCAAATACTCTAGCGATCAAAAAAATATTTCCAATGATCGAAAGTTAGAAGCAGGCACTCAGTATGTCAACAGATGGTAAATTTCCTTCCTATATTGATGTAGTTTACGCGCGATCTCTATAACCTTTATTGTAGCTAACGTTCCGGCGTTTTCGCCTTCATTAGAGCTATAATGATTCAAAACGAGTGTCCAAAGTAGTTCTTTTCGCACGATGTTGGTGTCGATTACTGTACACATAACGGAGCATCTTCAGCATTGTCATTTATACACGATTTCGGTGATCCAGGCATTATTCGGCAGTTCTCCAGGATACGGGACGGTCCTTTAGCGATTATCGACCAATTCCTTTATTTGCTCTAGCGGTGGCAAGCTATCCTGCAACAGTCGAATTAGTATAATATTAACCGGCAAATAATATATTGGTGACTTTTACGGCAAATTGGTACATGATAGATTGCTCTAAACGTATGACCGCTGCTCAAAATCGGCTTTGGTGAACTGGTGTTTAGCTTGTTTGGAAGAAACTACCCATTTATGAAGATCGGATGGTGACCGTAATGAAAACAGGTAGCGCTCAGTAAAGCTTTTCACAGACTCCAAGAAGAATCACTCTTGATCGGTGTTTGGTGCGACAAAGTAACAATATACCCATCTGAAGATGAATTCTTACGCAAATTCGAAGCTCTTCATGGATCAGTGGACTTAGGGTAGGGAATAGAACGAATGAAGTGCTTAGATGCGCATTCTGTGTGAAGACGGAGTGCATGAAACAAAGCAGAGAATTATTCTAAAACATTCTCTTTATTATCATTTTCTATTTCATACCGCACTTTGTCGTGAATATAGAGTAGGTAATAGATAAAAAGTTAGAGATTATGGTTTCCACTACAACCTTGGCAGAAAGGATAAGGGATTGAGCTCTCGGCGTTGATAAATCTCTGAGGGATGCGTCATGCATTCGTCTTCAATTTCTAACTTCGTTTGAGGTGATTGAATTCATACCTGGCCTTTACAATGACTCGCGGTTGCCTCCCGCTGATCCAAGTCAATGCTGCTCATGCTCCCAGACAATTCTGCGACCAGACCAATTTGGTGACATTGGAAAGATAGATGGCTTGTTGAGCCATGAGGCGAAATCGAACACTCGACCTTATGTGTGTCGCACAGCACTTATAACCGCTGCGCCACGTGCGCTCTCCAAAAAAAATCTTGGCATAACTGGGTGTAATGCAGAACAATCCGCTGACGGTTGATCACTGGTAGTAACCAAAACAACTGTTTTGACTGACAGAAAGACAAAGCTAGAACTTGGATTGTGCAGTGCGTATTATGTTAGCCGCTAAAGTGAATAGCGGATTTGAAGCCACCTTAGGTTCCAAGTTTTGCCCGTATGTCAGCAATCTTGTGATTGCATTTCGCATCTCATTCTGCTATGAAAAAGAATAAGCACTGAATGGAAGTCAAAAATCATTGTCATAGCTTTTATTGCCTTTTCTAACACTATTATTCTTGTTGACATTACGTAATTATTGTTCTGTTACCATTGTTAACTCAATAGCGTCCGCCACTTTATTTCGTTCTCCTCTATTGTTCTCTCCGTTCCTATTCTTTTCATTATCTATTGTTCTCTTCGTTCCCATTCTTTCTGCTAACTATTGTAATTTTCATGGCTCCATCATTATTCAAATCAGCTTTATCTGCCACTAATAATATTTAAAAAACCATCCGAAATATCTCCAATGTGATTCGCTGTCTTTTTGTCGCTTAGAAATGTTCGTGTGTGTCCAATTACGAATGTCGGGCGAGAGCTCAATATTTGATGTGATGGGCCGTGTTGACAAAAAGATCACCACCTTCATCTTGTTTTTCGGCTGAGAATTTATCAATATCAAGACCAGAGTCGTCAGCAAGAAACCTAATCCAAATGATTAACCTACCTCCAATCTACGAAAGCCACGGAATACGTGTGATAGTGGCGTTAGAACGCCCTAGTATGTGAGTTTCTCGGAACACAAGTGGAGAAATCTTGTTAAGGTAAAACCAGTTATGTGAAATTGTCCTAAGCCACTAGGACGCGTGATTTTTTACGAAAACGAGTTTCTGATGTAAAACCATTACAATTGAAAGAAAAGTTGGCATGTAAACCAGAATAGAATTCCAAAAATAAATTTTTGAGAATTAGACGAGTTTATAATAATGGAATTTATTCTACCGATTCAAAAAGGAATGCCATTGTTGAGCGCTACTTTTGTCCCGCCCACTAGGTATAAATAAACGACATCGATCAGAGTATACAGTAGATGGTGATGTGTCCAGATTGCGCCGCTACAGAACGTTTTCGTACCGGGACCACGTCCTGTTGTACCTCTGCTTCGTGTTTTAGCATTTTATAGTCTCACTAGTACCTAGAGATTCACGCCATTTACTTTTAGCCTCCTTTTTTTCAATTACAGAAACAAGATTTTTTTTTGTAAAAAGGAAGCAACTCAACAAATCGTATTAACTGTTGCTAATTTGAATTACGAAAAGTGGAATCTCAGTAGTCAAATCTGTATGCTCTTTTTCATAAGAAAGATTACTGAGCATTCAACAGATTGGATTTTGAGTTCCTATGCAGCATCACTTACGTATGCACTCGAGGATTGATTTCAGCGCATATGATTCTTCTGCTGCTATTCCGCCACACTCGTACCCTAGTCGTAGTTCGTGAGAGCCCAGTTTTGAGCGAGAAAACCTTTTGATTAAATAAAAATACCGACTCTCACTAAATATTGGCATGAAAAATGATAACTATCTTACAAGCCGTCCTTTTTGAAAGTTTACGCGAAGATGGCATATCTTCTTCAAAGCCGATGATTATGACATTGACATTTCGCCCCACATCGCCTTCTTACGAGTCTAGACGTTCAAATCAGAACATATTTGATTGTCCTGTTAATATTTACTACATGTGGTGTAGATCCATTGTAAAAATCAGTTCAAGTGCCTAAATATTATGTGCACCGCTGAACTATGAGAAAAGTCATCGACACTCTCCTTTTTATTCAATTCTACATTCCTTAGATACAAGCGAAAGGCTTTCAGAATTTTCCGCAGCGTTTCTGACTCCTACCCCAGGATTCCTGTTACGATCTCAAAGGCGTCACCGCTGTGCCACCTTGTCACTTGTACACCCAGAGAAATAGTTGTTTAACTTTTTCGTTTTCCATCTGGGTATTCTTTTATGCGGACAAAAAGTGGTCTGCTCGTTTTGCTTATGTATTCAGCTCTACATGTCACAGAAGAGATCGGGTGTTTTGCACCTGAACTCATGTAGTTTCCTGATCTCATTAGGACATATCACGCAATCATCTGTTTCACACAGTCACGTATTAATTCGAATTCCCAAAATTATTACGGTTTCCCAGACCACTGATTTTTAGGCATTCTCTAATAGGTGCATCTCCTTTTTCATGAAGAATAAACGTTCCTATTTCAAATTGGCTTGCCACTGTTTCCATTATGAAGCTTATTTCTCCCCATTTGAAATGGCTATTTGCCTTGCTAAGTGTAGTTACTCTTTTGTCTCTTCTTCTCTCATGCAAACATTTGTAACTGTTAGGGAATGCTTCGGACAATTGCTTTTTCGGTTTGACTGATGAGAAGAGAAGTAGTGCAATAAGATGTTTTCATTGCTTGACTCTCGATACAATTCTGTAGCATAGCCACTTTCGGAGAGATGTATTTGAGAGTTCAAAGATGGAAGTCAACTCTTTAGGTTTTTCTGGTCTAAACACTATATACTCTGACTTGACATTCAGCAGTTTAAGACATTAGTCCGTTTCTTCTTATATAGAGCAGATAAGTAATTATTAGTGTCGATGGTAAAGTAATGGACGACGACTGAGAACTGGGGCATCAACGCTGAACATAGAGGTAATGGCAAGGCTTGATACTGATCGTTATCCGAATGCTAACCTTCTGATCCATGCAAATTATCTTCCTACCATCTCAGTAGCTATTAAGTATGCGGCGAACTTCGTTCGAAAACAAACAAAAGTTGAGCCTACTCTGTCATCAGGTTAATGCTGTTTGAAGAATGTTTAAGAATAAGAAGTGATGATGGGTGCCTTTTTTTGTTGATCCAAACTCTATATTTCTAGCTTCGCCATACAAAGCAGATGATCCCGAATTTCGTAAACCAAATGCGATACCTTAGAAAGCCGAATTCCAGAAATGGGTTGAGCAGGTGAAAAACTTGAATTCAATTTCAGCAACTACTGCACTCTCTTCAAAAGTGCCTTCCCCTGATACAGCAACACTAGGGTTTCTTGGTGCGAATTGCGTCTCAGACGATTCTCTAGAGTGGTTGGAATGCAATTTCAATGGTATAGTGCTTTGTTCGAGTCACAAGTTTTTAGATTTTCTTTGTAAATTACTCTTTATATGATGCCGTGTATTGTTAGAAGCAGATATAGATTCAGCTATTATTCTCTAATGCTCATTCTCTAATGAGCGCAAGAGTTTTTTCCCTGTACGCGCACTTTTTGTTACAGCGGGCGATTCGTTTTCTACACTTCGTAAACAAATGCATGACACTACAGGAAGTGAACAATGTTCAACATTTGACGCGAATTTTCTGACGTGCCGCACATTTTTATTCAATTTCCGGTACAATATTGCTGATCTGCTATAAAGATAAATGTACATAGGCAAAACGAGTAGACCACTTTGTAACCGTATAAAAGTGTGTCTAGATGGAATATCGAAAAGTCGGATAAGTGTTCATTCAGGTGGACACTTAGGACAGAAGGATACAACTGTGACGGCTTTGAGGTGGTAGTAAGAATCCTGAGGCAAGAGTCAAAACGCCGACGCGAAAAATCCTTGAGGTTCTTGAATGATTTTCAAACGTCCAAAGACGAACACGACAGACTGTCTAAACATAACAAATAATGCAGCATTTTATCTCATACCTATTTCCTAGTTTGATTAAGGTTCAATATTCACAGTGTAACAACACACAGGTGACCTTTCCCACATAAATAGTTATATGGTGCGTTGAATGTTATAGTAAGACATTTGAGCTGGTTTTTGCATTGGATAAACACAAGATGTAGAAAGTATCAGCAAAATAATTATATATGGTATTACATTGTTCGTCTAAGCTCTGAAGAAGGTGATGTTGTCGAAACATCAGTCACCTACTTCCAAGAGAATACTTCAATCCCGCGTCAACTGTTGAAAAGGGTGGTTTGTGTGATAGCTTTCGGCTAAAGTTTTCGGAACAGGGTGATAACTGATTGATAGGTCTTGTTGAGGACAAAAACGGTTTTTAAAACCGACAACAACCCCTTTTTCTTGTTTTTCATGACTCTTCGGATAAAATAGTAATGGCGTTTTGCGTTAATCTATCCTTCAAGGAGGCGCCGCTCATCTGAGTCTAATAAGCACCGTAGAGGTGATAGAATTTTACTTTTTCAAAGATCTGCGGTACCTACCAACCTTTGATTTCGCTATTTCTATCCCTACAAGCAACCCTCGCGTCACTGTGCCCCTGAGCCATTGAGAGTTTGCTTTACACGGAAACTCTAGCCACTGCGCTACACCTGCACATTAGTTTCGGGCAGAATAACATATAACTAATAACAATGGAAACAGTTGATCAAGCACCTCATTTCGCCCTAAACAGTCACAGTGTGGTTGGCCATTCACTGAAGCGGGTAGTTTGGACGAGATTTTTGCACATCAATATCAGTATTTAATTAGTAACCAGTGAACAGTCAAGAGGGGCAAAATGGTTATTTGAAATCGTCGTTCTACCTCGGTTTGGTTTTTGTTTCGTTCGACAAAAGAAATTCTACGATAGAAGAAGCGGAATTCAAAGGGGAATATTACAACTACAAACCATTTACGCGTGCATCGCAATCTGTGAAGATGGCGGTGCAAGGCTAATCGAGTGTCATGGAAACTATGATATCCATATGAGGAAGAATGGGTTAATCACCTATACAAGAGCTGGATTATTATAGAATGCTGTCAAATTGCTAGAGAATCAATTACTCAAGAAGGACATTCCGAATGGAAAAACAATGACTAGCTATAATTTTCATGCTGCTTAACTAATTATGTCTATTATTCATTTTTATTCATTTTCACAGAAACAGTGAGGTTTAAGTTCATATGAAATACGGCGCATTAATTATCCTGAGTTCATTTTCACAGGTTGGTCGTCTAGGAGATTACTGCTTTTTGCATCATCTCCTTCTACATAACGCCATTCAACGACAAAATCTCAACCAATATTGCTAATGTCTTCTTATGAGACCTAATTTTCTAAGATTATTACGTGCCCATTGAATTTCGTCAACTGAAAAAGTCTTCCTTCACGTTTAATAACTACTCAGAAAAGCTGACGACTGAATAAACCTCATCAGCCACGATTTTTTGCCCCACTGAGGCCCTTGCTCTGCCTTTCCCACAGCAGCATTCTGACGACAAATTTTTTGTAGTACCGCTACGATTAAAGTATGATTGAGAGAAAGAGAGCAAGGAGTTTGATGAGTGGGTTTCAGTGGATATATCAAGTGACCCTCCTTGAGTCGCTTTTTCGATAATCACCTTAGATACCGTGTTTTCCTCGTATCTCAGAATTTTTGTCATTGTGTATCACATGGTGCATTGCCATGGTGAAGAATAAGAAATCGATAAAAGCTAATATTTATCACCATCTTTTTGTGCGGGTCTTTTTTCAAGAAATACTGTCGTTTTCATTAGAGGAAGGTTCATACAATTTTCATATACCTATAGCTTAAGTCACTTGTCATGTCATGAGACACCTGACGTTCACCAACACACTTTCACTCTTTCTATATGCACCAAAATTGCCCATGAGCGTTCTATTCGTCCGAAATATATGGCGAGCGTGAAATTTTTGTATGATGTACTCTAATCCTTCATTTTTGAACGAAGCTTCGAAAACTACGTCCGTCTTGTAGGAGTATATCTAAGTACAGATGCAGTCATCTTTTCGTGTTAAGCTCTCCTTGCATTTTCCAACCGTTTGTAGTGCTTCAGGTTAGATCTCATTGACTGTTTAGGAGGTCATGGTGATCACTAGCTTAAAAATGTGCTAAGCCAATTTTTTATCTTTTCGGAAGAGCCGTGCACTAATTTGTGAGCTGTGGGGCCATGGAGAGCAAGGTGAGCCTGTGGCGTTAAATTAGGCCACAAACCCTGCACATATTGCAGAGCACTATATCCACTGCATCACGCGGCTCTGATAAAATAACAAGACCAAAACAGTTGTGATGGCGATGATCACAAAGTGGTATCAATAATGCAGTCATATTTTGTTCCAAATATTCCACCGTGACGAAGGTAATTCTCCGATAACAAAGACCTTTGAACAGGAGAGGTCATATTAAAACGGTGGCCATCCAGGCTATGAAGAGGCATCACCGTTCGGTCTGCAAGCATTCTCAAAAGCAGTACAGCGAGAGGCCTTTGTTCAGCAAAGCTATCTTGCTAATCCGCTAAATATCCAAGTCAATCAACTCTACCTTTTCGGTGACCTTGAGACAAACTCGTAAACAAAAGATAATCCACCGAGACGTTTACCGCATAATATTTGATGGTACTAAAATACTACCATCCAATGTCAATACACTGCCACAGCACTGCTTTACTAATAACAGCCGACAGTAGCTCATCACATACTGTAACTAAGAAGTTAAAAACACAGCAGACTCATTGAGGACCCATTTCTTTGAAAAAAATTGATTTTTTCAAAATTTGATTTTGATTCAAGTGTGTTGAAAATGGAATAATCGCAAATTCAGGATGAAATTATGAATTTGTATGATTCAGCATGCACAGCTATTACAAATATCTAGAGGTAATTGAGTGACATTAACGTGCTCTTACAGACAAACTCTGCTCGTTCAAATGTTTTCTCTTCTGCATCGAAAGCCTTAACAAATGAACTTGTGTAGTTTGATTGTTAGATTACTCGTCCTCACATCTAGCGCGAATTCCAGTACTTCTTGCATTCACATCGTTGTCTCGTCGTCGTCTAACGAGGTGATTGTGGACCATGTGGAAATTCGCTACCTTGTGACTCGGATTCTTCCAGGATGAGCGCTATCTATTAACTCTTACGAGAGGAATTCCTGCAGTGTTAGTCTGGCGACTGATTGCGGATGATCCAACTGGCCCATGGCCAGAAGCATTGAAAACTACTTCTATCATAAAGGATAAAAAGGATAAAGCTCTCGGCGTTGATCAATCCCTAAGGGATGCACCATGCATTCGACTTCAATTTTTAACTTCGTTTGAGGTGATTGAATGCATATCTGGCCTTTACAATGACTCGCAGTGGCCTCCCGCTGAACCGAGTCAGTGCTTCTTATCCTCCCAGACAAGTCTGAGACCTGTCTGGCACCAATTTACCGGCCCCACAAGGATGAATGGCTTGGTGAGCCATGAGCGCGAAATTGAACCATTGACCTCGTGTGCGACGCAGAGCACCTCTAACCACTGCGCCACATGCGCTCTTTTACTTCTAGCATAGGCCCGAGAAAATCCGAGTTTCGTCTTGTATAAGATGAACTTGACTTTAGATTGTTGAATGAACAGTCAGAGTATGTAAGAATCACCAGTGAGATACCAAAAGGTGATTGACTCCCTTTCTTGAATGTGCATATAAACTTAACCGGTAACGGTTACATAACAAAGTGGTATCAAAAGCCAAGTAATAAGAATGTTCTCTCTTCTCACTATCTCTCTTCTCATCCCTCATATACGAAAAAGGTGTTAGTAAAAAACATGTTTTGAACAGCCGCCAATGTATATGCCGGGAAGGAGCAGAGAGTAGAATCCGTGAAACTGGCTTGTGAAATAGCCACTTCTCATGGACATGAATTTGTGACACCTCGACTTAGATTTAGAGGAAACAGTGTGCCTCCGAACGAAAACTCGAATGAAAAGAAAGTTCCGTTCATCTTCACGTTCTTTTCAAATGAGATTAGTACAGCTATAGAACATTGTTTAAAAAGTGCAGGTTTAGAGCTATCGTAGCTATTATTGAATACCACCGAATACCCATAGACGCCAATTAGTTTGCAACCGCTTATGTGACCATCTCTGTATAATGAAAGATTGCAAAATATGCCCTAACGGCAGAGATGGTGATTGCACAAGCGTAGGTACAGTCTACCGAATCTCTTGCAAAGCGTGTCGCGATAAATATATTGGAGAAACGGGTAGGCCACTCTATGCCCGCATAGAAGAACACCTAGCTGACAAACGTCTTAATAACGCATAGAGCACAGAAGCACGATGGAGTTGATTTTGAAATCGAAGACACCATACTTGCGCACTAACAAAAAACATCATCGCGAAAAGTCCTGGAAGCTCCGTCGTGCTTCTGTGCTCTATGCGTTATTAAGACTATGCGTCTGGAAGCACTTTGAATTAACACCACCAACCCAACTATAAACCGCAGGGAGGAATGCCTCGTTATCACTCGGTGAAATGAGTCAGTATATAAGACTGTTGTTTTGGTGTATAGGTTGCATTACGAGCCTATGCGATGTCCTTACGGTAATCTCCACTTGAATCATTCAGTGGAGCACTTATAAAAAGCGGTAAGTATGTCGAGAGTTGATTTGTGCTTGATGCGATTGAAAGCTAGCTTTGGTGATTTGTTCTGAAGGAGTAATGGAGGTGTTTGATTGATTGGCTTGTCGACAATTTGACCTTTCCAGGCTCTGAAGCAGGCGAACTGCCGAAACGTCAGCTGTTGAAGAAAAGCTATTGTAACACCTCGTGTTTGGCTCAAATAAAAAAAATCAGGAATTATATTGAAGCATGCCAAGGTTGATTGACAGTCGGTTCTGGGAATTGAGCTTGACTTTGTTGGCAGGATGTTTGATTCTAATGTTTCTTACTCCAATGAATATCATTAGAGAGGATACTAAAGCGAGCAGTGATACAATGTCGGGAGTAAAAGGGTTCATAGTCATTAAGTTCGTCCCTGAATTCCGTGGATCCTCTGCGGCCGCTCGTTACAGAAAATCGTCGATAACGGATCCGGTTCGGCGACTTATATTTTTTTTTTCTGGGATACTAAAGGTGGGCTCAAAGCTTTAGGGAATGCTTCTGCCATAGCATGCAGTAATATCATCATATCTATCCAAAGTGAAACTCACAGGTATGCGTGGATTGGTCTCCTAATAACGCTCTTTTGCAATCAGTGGTAGCGCCTCGGCTCCTCTCTCACCAAGATTTCAAGGACATTCAACTCTCAAGATTCTACAGCATTTATGAAGAAAAAAACTTTGTTAAGCAAGAGTTGGAACTAAACTCTTCAAGAAAACTCGAAGACCCTTAGGACTACCAGTACGAGGAATCTAATCGAATACGACGTGCTGGGATCCGCCCAATATACATGAGGATGCGATGTAAAAGTAGCTCTTTCATTTTCAATTGATTCCTATGCTTGTGCTGAAATTACTATTTTATAGACGACTTTTTTCTAGCATTGAAATAATTCAAAAAAGTATTGAAATCACCATGTTATAGACAGCTGAGTAGCAGTAAATCCTCAGCTATGTTTCATTTCTTCCCCATTGAACGCCTAACAACATTTTTCTGGAGCAGCTAGGTCATAACTCTTTTCCATTGTTTGTGAAAAAAATATTAATTTCGGGGACGGACTTCACGTTCTCGATCTCCTCATCATTTTCTCTCCAAATGTTAATGTTTTGAATTTGTGTGTTCACCTTATGACTTACTGATGCAGAATAGTTATAGAACACCTGTGGCCTAGATATTTCCTTGATCAACCGAAAATGCTTGAAGGAACTACGAACGGAATGAAATTCTGTTATCTTTTTGTGAAGACGAATAGTTCTGTACCCTTCTGGTCACGTCGTTTGTTGAACTCAGGAGATCTTAACCCTTTCACGACCATCTTGAGGGAGCATGTCGTCGAAATGCGATATTAATTTATGTGCACCAAAATTAGTTTATACTTGCCGTGTGACTTACGTAAGGTGATTACCACTGGCTTTTTTTTGGGACAGTCGCTCTAATGTTCCATTTCCAGGAGAAAAATTGCAGGCCATCGGAAAACAGCTTAAGAAATGGAAAGTTCAAATAGCTGTTAGACAATGTACGACCAAAAATCCGGCATACACGATCGTGAAAGAGCTAAACCTGTTATTTGTGACAGTTGCAGTAAAAGTGCTGATGTAGTCGTTCGAGAAAATGCAGGGTCGAGCCTTGTTTCTCGATTATCGTGCTCACCCTGTACCTTTTCTCGGCCAAATAACATATTCGCACGGGTAGTGTTCATAGTGTTTGTGTACATGCAAGCGCCACCACTCGAAAAAGCTACAAATTAGCATTGACGAATATCGGTGTTTCGCTTCGGGAATGTCTCCAGCAACATGAGAGGTGAGCGAGCTTCTCTTGAGGATGCTCATTTCATGTTAAAGCAGGGCTAACAGGGCTACCATTGCTCGACTTCTTTCGAGAAACACTAAGCATAGAAGGCCTCGTTGTAAAGTTAATGCAACAGTTTCTACGTACTCTTAGAAAAAGAAGAAGTTCATGACGTCTAGCGCTCGACGAGACGTATAGAGAATTTACTATTGTTTTCTGCGGAAACAGTCAGTGGCTGGTGAGACTAGCAGAGATAAAAGAACTAGTGGAGATAATTTATTTCGAGTGTTTTCTTAAGACCACGTTCAACCTTCAGCACATCTCTTCATTACTATTTGAGCCGATATGTCAGCCCATAACCAGACCAAATGATATGTTGACTCAAATAATAATGAAAAGATCTAATGGAGATAATACAAATCGACTAAATTCACTCATTTTCTCATGAAAAAACATCGAATTATTGACGTATTCAACCTATTTTAACGCGCTGTTTGCAACTGTACGGTAATGAACGATCAAAAATCGTATAATTTACAGGGCATGCCCGCAGGCTCGCTCAGTATAGCCGGTATCCCTGAATTCCGTGGATCCTCTGCGGCCGCTCGTTATAGAAAATCGTCGGTAACGGATCCGATTCGGCGACCAACATTATCTCTTTCTGGGGATACTAAAGGTGGGCTCAATGCTTTATGGAATGCTTCTGCCATAGAATGCAGTTATATCACCATAACTATCCAAAGTGAAACTCACAGGTGTGTGATGGATTGGAAGGAATTTAATAGTAACCTAAGACTTTGAGAATTTGAGAAAGATGCTGCATTTTCCACCCTCCACTACTTTTAGTATTACATCAACCTGATGAAAGTCACAATGCGCTTGAATAACATGTAATTCGTAATTGTGATTGATGGATTCTTCATAGGCATATAGGTCTCACGCATTAAACAGGGTTGTTCTTTCATCATGTTTCATTCTATATATATATTTGTTTTTCTGATAACTTATTAGACGCTAGAAATTTTGCTCTCGTCTTCATCTAGACCTGAGAAAAAGTTTTGGATAAGGTTATCTTATTTATCCTAGTGGAAGCGATGAGTGAAAATTTCATTCATACAATGAGTTTCGGTGGTCGAGTGACTTCTAAACAGAAGCCTTAACATTTACAGCCAAATTTCCTGCCAACTGATTTCGTTTGATAGCATTTACAGTTCAATTTGTCTTGTACAGTATCCGAACCTGAGTTAAGCAGAGTGATAAGTTGTGGTGAAGGCTCAGTGGTCTTGTTGTTTACATTTGCTAGCAACTTGTGTCTCGCAACGGACAAGAGCGCAAAGTTCAAATCCTTTATATGGGTTATACCAAACAACCTATAATATACATCTATCACTATAATAAGAATGCAATAATAATATGTACATGATTACGACAAATCGTTATGCGAACACATGCTTAAGTCCATATGAGTGATGTATTAATGGATGTATCGTCATCTGACGATCCTGCGAATGTTGTTGTAAGCGAGAGTGTTATGATAAGTGATGTTATTATAGCTGACGGTGTTATTGTGAGTGATGATGTTATTGTAACCGACGGAGCACAACTAGGCGGCGGAGCCCGTTTGGGTTGTTATGCTCACCCCAGAATAACAAGCCAACGGTGGTATCTAGTGGGTGAATACATAGCGTGTTAGCAGTGGGGTCACTACTGATTATATATGGGCAGAATCCCTTGAGCGCGGTGATGGGCCGAGCATGGCCTAAGTGAGTTCGCTCCGCCACCGAAGCACTACGTTCCGCTCACAATTCTATTGAGTTCATCTAACAATTATTGAACACAACATTCGATAGCAATTAGGTACACGACAACGAGATTGTGTGGAGAGAGCAATAATGGATGGCGTAGGGATTTATAATTAAAATTTTCACATAAAGTCGCGATTTACTTGTTGGACTGTTTCCAGCTGAGCAATCACCTGTATCACCTGTCGTCCCGTTGATCGCCGAGTGGCTCGAGCGGGTACCAGCAACACTTCCATTTTTCCCTATCGCGTGCAAGAGTAGCCCAATGGGTCCTCGTCGTTCTAGGGATTCGCTGAGCATCATATCTTTCTTCTATGCCTTTCTTGAAAAATCGGATCATCGGGTCGGTGGTCTTCCAGTAGAGCGCTTGGTGTCCCGAGGAATATAGTCGGTAACGGCTCTCCTCCATCCGTTGTCGTTGAAGCGCATCACGTGTCGTGCCCGCTTTATTTTCGTTATCCTGGCGTGTAGAACGGCGTCTCTGATTTTCGATCGCTGACGTAGGTCGGAACTTTGAATCCTCTCTCTCATTTGCGAGATACGGGATACTCTTAGCATCGACCTTTCGACTGCGCGTTCGATAACGGCAAGTGGTCTTTCATTCTGCTTACGTAGCGACCAGGTTTCTGATGCATCGTTAGGACAGGGTTAACTGTCGACTCGAAAAGGTGGGCACGGAGTCGGATGTTCTTTGCCCTCCTTACTATATCTTCCATGCTCTCAAACGTTTCCCAAGCCGCTCTCGTTCATCATGTTGATTTCACGACCTAAATAGATGTAAATGAAGCATTCGGAGATTTTTGTTCCGTTGAGCGTGAATGGGGCATTCAAAACCCATCTGATCCTCGTGAACATCGTTTTTGTTAGATTTAGTTGGAGACCAATCTTTCCATATGAGTTGTAGAAGTCGGTCAACATTCCTTCCGCTTAGTTGATGCTTAGTGTTATGAGGACGATATCATCAGCACAGAGAAGGTTTGATTGTCGGCCGTCAATTTTCCCTCCCATATCGTCCCATTCTAAAGTTCGCTTGACGTTTTGGAGCTAAGCAGTACGGACTATAAATTTACGGACTATAAATTATGTGTAATGAATACTTTTGGCATTATAGACTGGCACTAGTCATATATTTCCGGTTTCCATGTGAATATTTCAATCTCACATTTTTTGCGCTGAAATTAAGGCATTATTGCTTTCAACAAATAGGACAAAGATTTTTAATGGATTTCTAGCACGTATAGAAGTTTCTTTTCGTCTGGGACACATAACATGACTACATTTTAGCAAAAAGTACTACTTGGAATGGAATCACATGTGAGTAGAATAACTTAAAGATGTGAAAATGAGGGTTATAGCTCAATTCCAACTGGGCTAATAATATAAAACCTTTTTTCACCACCTTATTACAAATGGAATTAAGATTTGTTCTCTTCCGAAAAGAGGGTGCTGAAAGGTAGCTTACACCAATAACAGATGTTATCATTCGTCATTCGCTTGATAAAATCATGTAGACGTCAGCGATGAAGTACCTGAACGAGAAAGAAAGAAAGAGCGGTTTCGCTTATCAAACACTGACAATTAGCAGGTCGATGACCAATACATTTTGAAACATAGGAAATTAGCAGCGCATCTAAGCTCTATCTCTTTACTAACTAATGTGACGTTGGGATTCATCCCGAATCCATTAGATAGACAGACGTCTTGTAAATAAAGGTCCTGAACAGTTATCAAGTCCAAAGTTATGAATAAGTCACTCTTAGTGATTATTTTTGATAAATTTTTTTGTATTCTTCAGGTGATCTACTTCTCGATCCAATCACTGTTAGCCAGCTGGTGAATCTCGGGAATCATATTGATAGTAAGCGTATTCTTATTCGAAGTAACACATTAGTATTGCTGTCACTGTCAATATCATCAGTAAAAATGATGACATCGTTTTTTTTTAAATTTACACGGAAAAAAGCTGCTGAGATGATTCTTTTCATAGTCTTGAAGTAGCCAAGCTAAGGCGTTCTTTAAGTCATCCGTTAATCGATTACAAGAGAGTCTTTAGAAAGGAACCGACCAATTAGTTCGTATCACCTTACTTTGTGATAAACTGCATCACTAATGATTGCGCTACTAAGACTCTTTAACATGACAACAAAAATCACAATATTATCAATAAAATTATTATCATGACTGTTGTTACCATAACAATCAGTGCCTTTACTATCATTCTCATAATCATTAGTTCCACCTCTATTACTACTATTCTTCATTTTCAATCAACATATAGGGGTTCCTGTTTAATGGATGACATAGACAAAAGTCAGGTCTTAGATGATTCCCAATCGCTATGCGGCAAAGTTCTCTGCACGCACAAAACACTCGACAATAAAAGGAGGTGAACATGAAGACCAAGAACTTTTAGTACATCTATTTCGGGATTTTATGGATGATCAAATTTAACCAATAATGCGTCCAGGAGGAAAGAGGGTTTTCAAGTCCCTGCCGTATTCACACACAAACTTAGCGCACTCTATGAATGGTGAGACGAATTATAGAAATGTTGGGGCATGCAGAGCATTCACGGACGGCTTATATCAGAATTTAAGAATTCAGCCATAATTGTTACCAATGTTAAAACTAATGATACGAGAGGCACCGTAGCCGATTGGTTGTGATGCTCGTCGCGAAGCGCGGAGCCGAACCTCACTCCCAACGCTCTCTGGCAGTCAACAACGAGCGCACTAGAGAGCGCCACTGCCAAGTTGTCCTTGAGATTAGAAGACGAGGTGCTTGACCAGTTTTCAACGACGCTTGAGAATTAGACGAAAAAACCGATTGAATGTTTGAAGTAATGGGATTCACACGTTAAAAAAATACTGTGAAGACGGACATTAGAGTGTCAAAGTTTATAATGATACCAGTAGGATACTACCGTTAATGCTCATATACTGTGGATTTATATTATATAAGAATGAAACCAATTTTCAAAGAAATCATGTAATAAGTATTAGTTCGGCGATGGCGAGATGAAGGCGAGTAGAAAAAGATAATGTAATTTCCATTATGCACAGGTGAAACATATTCAAAGTATCACGCATTGCTAAACCGGATCAATTTCAACACTTCGTATACGGCTAAAATGAGAAGATGTTCCACATTCCCATTCAAATCACCCATTTGAGAGTAACGTTCATCAAGAATTGCCAACATTTTTCCCATGGGTCAGAGAATGCGGAATGATACCAAGTCATATTTTCTTCTGTTTAGCCGTTGCGAGGTGTTACTGATATTATTTATTGAATATTAGCGAAACATACAACAATACAGTCAGTAATGCAGCTTGAACCTGCAATATTCGAGGTGGCTAACGTTTCGGCGGGTCGCTTTTGTCAGAGCCTGGAAGGATCACATTGATCCACAATTTACTAAGTCAAAACCTCCATAACTTTAGCAGGAAACGTTAAAAATGCTAGGATTATGGAGGTTTTGACCTAGAGGATTGTGGATCAATGTGATCTTTCCAAGCTCTCACGAAGGCGACCTGCCGAAACGTTAGCCACCTCGATTATTGTATATTCAAGCTGCATTACTGACTGTATTGTTGTATGCTTCGCTAATATTCTATAAATAATATCAATAACATCTCGGAACGGCTAAACAGAAGAAAATATTCATTTATTCAAGCTATGCCGAGGTTAATAGACAGTCGGTCTTGGGATATCAGGTCAGCCTAACGTGGATAGAGTGCTGTGTAGAAGGGTGACAGTGAGGAAGCTAGTTCCTTCGTACAATGATCCACTCTACTCGATTCGTCTCGATGCAGCGACAACCATGGCGAACATTGCAAAAAGAACAACTGCTGTGAACACTCGACTTGTATCCGTATAGTTGTGATGAAGGCGAAACCGCCGAACCGTTAATTCCAATGAACCTTTATAAAAACCACATGGTAGCTGACCAATAAAATGAAACATTCATTGACCATAACGAGATTCAATGAAGGTGGAGACTGAATAATTGCCGACTTTTTTGACTGTGATGAAAATGGAGTTTTTGCAGAAAGTCGTTGCAGAATTGGTCTACAATGGTTTCCATGTAAACATTTCTACACTGTAATAAACTTTTGATTAGAAGAGACGTCTGCCGTGAATCGAAAGAGCGTTTGAGCGACAAATATCTGGTTCAACGCGAAATTGGTGACGCTATTTGACGGATACTAATTCGCATTAGTCGTTCCGACCGTTTGGGCATGAATCTTTCCGTTCTCCAAAATGTTCGAGCATTAGGGACTAATGTATTATCGATCACTGCCCAATGGAAAAGAACTTTCATCCAACATCGTGACGACAATATAAGCCAGATTTGGTTTAGACGCCTTATGAATGATGTCTCATCGTTGACTGAGAAGAATTTTGATCGATGTCACGCCTATCAACACCGACACCGACGCCAGAAAGTGGTGAAAAATTCCTCATCAAGGTGTGAATCTGTGATTAAGAGATTTAGCAGGCTAACTAAGCTTAATATATGGCAAGAAACTCTAGAAATGAAAAAATAAAGTTGGGAATGAAGGATTTGACTTGTTCTAATCGAGTCATTTGAAAATTATTCAGGAAAACTCACATTATCGCCGCTGTGTTAACTTGAGAACCAGTTATGCATTTCGACTTCCATTTCGGCAACAGCTCTTTTCCAAAAATGTAAAAAATATACTTACGAATCTACGTCCTTATTACAAAAGATGTAGAAAAATGATAGAAAAACGACGAAAGTGTTGGAATGTGAACCAAGTCAGATGTGGGCAAAGAAATAAGGGTAAGTTGCGATAAGTAGACTAGGTAATATTATATTGACAACGCGTATGATGTGCGATAAATTCTATGGAGTTAATCTCTATTCCAACATTGGATAGAAATAATACTCATTTGAGCTCTAAGGAATAATATCTATGGAGACACTTATTCTGTTTTCTGATATTTATAATCGCATGGGTAAAGTAAGGAGACGGTAGGTAGTGATGGAGTTCACGTCGTCCTAAGCCGTGATGAGACCTCACGTCGTCCAAGGCTTGAAATGGATGAAGAGGATGCAGTGGTGGAACGACTGTGAATCATGACAGTTCAGACTGTTGATCTATAGTTTTGAAGTCATTGCTATTATTACTCTCAACGGGATCTCACAATGAGGTTAGCAAGCTTTGAGGTAATAGCAAGGCGGTTATTCCTGTTGAAAGTCCAAATCTTAGACTTCAGAGAAAAACACGCTATGACAATACATCTGATAGTCTTTAGAGTTCAGTTTATCCTACTCACATTCTGACCACTTTGCCAACACCTCTTTTTGAAGGTCCTGTGGAAAATGTTCGTCGATGTGTGCTGTTGCATCCTGGAGAGGATCCGTTGATCTTCACTGAGATGATGTCTTTGGAGTTTGAGGAATCTGGATATATATGGAGACAGAGTGCACGGTGTTTCATTTTGAATATTATAAACTTATTGCATTCATTTCTGTCCCATCATTATTAACCAAGTTCTTTGTTATCAGAGAGAAGATTTAGTGATACTCTATAGACTTGAGATAGTTAATGGAAGAGATGATAGTTTCAAAGACTTCTGAATTCTGTTTTCGTGTAAGAGTTGTTTGCCAATTCTTCAACAGATCATTTACGACAGCGTAAATCAATCGACAACTTGTCATAAAACGTCGCATCAAGTTGAAAAAAAAGGGCTCCTGAGCGTTCGAAGTTGACTTTACTTACACAAAGAAAATAGTGTGTTTCTCCGTATCTAGAGAAAAAAATGACTGAAAAAGCGTGCACTGTGCATTCCGCCCCATGAAACATCATAGAGGCGATTGAATGTGACATTAGCCTATACAGTGACTTGCAAGAGCACACCTATACACGAGCACGACGTGCCTTTATCTTCCCAGACTGGTCTCGTGCTAGCTGGTTTCAAGGGAGTCGGTGTCTCGGTACTCTTCGATGACATCCATAGTCCAGAAAATTGTATGAGTTCCGATCCATGCCGTAGGATTCAAAAGGAAATCTGTATTAGAGCCATTTAGATCTGCCTTATTCATTACGCTGAACTTATAATTGAGTACGATAGCTGACCTAGTAGGCATGAACCATTACAGGCACCAAGAATTGATAGTTTTCAATCCTTCATGATCGTCAATTGAGAGAACCTATGCGGAGATTCAGTTAAGATTGCCAGCGACGAAGGCAGACGACAAAACAACTACTGGGCTGTACTGATTGCTAGTAGAAACACTTTTTTGTCTGTACTGTATGTACTTAGCAGTATGAATGTGGAGAAGCTGCGAACGTACGCTGCCAGAATAAGCAGATTTGCCGTGTTAATTCCCTATGGCGAGCTATGCCTAAAATCTCTGGACTCCGTGATGCGACTTGAACTAAACTCAATGTGCCTGTACTTCTTAAAGAGCTGCTTAGGTCATTAACAGGTGTTGTGGAAATATTTCATTGCTTTACAGAAACGAAATGAAAAGCCATGTCGTTAGTTTTACGACCTTCTGTTTTCTTCAGTTTCAATAACTGTAACATGATTTGTTATCTTATCAGATGGATCAAGTACGAACAGGCTGTAGAAGGAGACTGCACTCGATTCAGCAAACCGCACATTGCTTTACTTCAAATGCAGGTATTATTGAGTCGTCGTATACACATGCATATATATAATATTATATATATATATATATATATATATAATATATAACGAACATAGGGGCTGCCCCATATCTTCTTCTGCACTGTTGTTTTATTCACTTTTTCTACTTAAAATCGGGATTTTGCCAAAAAAACTGTCGTGTTTCAAAGAATATTCGAGTAATACCTGAATACGTTCGTAGCACTATTGCTCACTATCTTGATGAGTGGGCCACCGCAAAGTTATATATTGTTGGACAACTTATGCTGTTACTGACCCATGACCGCGCTGCACGCGTGATTATCTGCGAAAGATTTCTGCTATGACCGCACGGACAGGACTTTCTCAATTAGATAATCACTGAAGATTAGCGCTAGATCTACTGCGAGAACAACATGTGACACGCGTACTAGTGGCCTCAGGGGAGAGAAACGCCAGATGAACCAAATCGAAGTTTCATGGTTGGAAGATTATGCTCTTGGTCTTGGGATTGGCAGGGTTCGATGTTTCAAAATTTGCTTAGCAACAAGCAGACAATCAGTGCCGACATTTACGGAGAGCAGCTGCGAAAGTTGGCCGCAGCAGCTCAAAGGAAGCGTCCAAAACGTCTCATTCTAACTCTTCTCCAGTATAACGCTCGACTTCACAATGCAAAGCCGACTAGCCATATTTTGGAGAGACTGTGCTGAACTATGCTACCAGATCTACCGTATAGACCTCATAGAACTCTATGAAACTGTTTTCCGTTCTTAGCTCCGAGGCAGCACCTGCGGGCGAACACAATTCAAAAACCAGAATCAGCTCAAAAGTGATCTCACCCTTCTTTCATCCTCAGCTCAATTCTTTATAAAAAGAAGGTTCAGCAAATGGTTGCATAACTCATTATTATGGCGATTAAATTATTGAGCAATTGATTTTTTCAAGTGTTTTTTTTTCCGTCGGTGGTGCAACGACCAGCGTACGCTCCTGGAAAGAATGAGATCTGGGTTTAAATCCAGGCTAACGCAAATTGCAAACAGCACTCCACATTATTGGGTATACTACAAGATCATACCGTCGCAACAAGCGGTCAAATAAGTGAATTCCTATTGAGTACGACTTGTTTAAAATGTGTCGAAATGCGAAAGAAGTCATGGGACATCCCAATACAAAGAAACCAGACACATCCTTCACAAAATGTGATGGCAAAAATGTGAACTCATATTGTCAGGCGTTGATGCAAGCGAAAAATTGCTTGAAAAAAGGACTGGTGCTACTAGACGTGGAAGCAAGTGGGTTCGACAGCATCGTTCGTAAGTGAAGCTAGTTCTTCCTTCCAAATATTGTTTCTTGCTACGTGTTGTATATGTAGTTATTGTTATTTTCTAACAAATCTGATATTGTTTCTGACTGATATTTTTTCTCACTGTTCTAAACACTAGTCAACTTTCTCTCTGCGCAATGTTGAGTTCTTGAAGACTGATGTGAGTGCTCAAAGTGACAGTCAGTTTATTCAGATCATGTCGTGAAAGAATGGATTGCTCGTGGATTAGCAACTATTGCGTCCAGCGATGACATTATTCATGCTTTAATGGCACCTAAGCAGCATCTCGGAGCCGTTCCTGGAGAGAATTACTTTGGTTCGTTGCTTTAAATTTACCTGAAGGGGCAATGTTTTCAACATGGTTGTTGTCTCAGTTGAACGGTTTGTCATTACCGAATAATCATATACACCTCAGCCCGTTTTTCACCGCTTACTTTGCTGTTAGGTGTATGAATATGACTCCGTCGTCTTTTTTCGCTACATACAAAATATCTTATATGATATTTTTTTAAGAGATTTTGAAAAATGACGAATTTCGTACCCAAAAAACGTTATTTGCGGGAACTTTACTTTGCAGATTATTCCAACAAATTTATTGAAGTGTTTGATTTTGGTGGTATCGTTGTGTTGCGCTTTTTTTTGCGAATATTTAGTAGAAACAGCTTGTCTATACTTGCTTTAAGATGGAGCTGTGGAAGTTCGTTCGCTACTCATGCACGAATGGTGCGTGGAGGAAAATGCTAGTGGAAGCGGCGCGCAAGATCAATGATGTTTGAGAGCTCCATTTTAAATCAAGTACAGGAAAGTTTCTACAATAAAATGTCTGCAATAAGTGCCCAATACAACGAGGTCATGCAACTCAATTGCAAAAATCGTATCAAACAATCAAAACAAAACGGTCTTTGCATTTTTTGCTGCATGATAACGCTTTCATCCTGCTTACGTAGCGACCAGGTTTCTGCTGCATACGTTGGGGCAGGGATAACCGTCGAGTCGAAATGGGCACGAAGTCGGATGTTCTTAGTCCTCTTCACTACATCTTCGATGCTCTTAAACGTACCCCAAGCCGCTCGTTTCTTCCTGCTCAACTCTGGAGCTAGGTCGTTCATCATGTTGATTTCACGACCTAGACAGACGTAACTGGAGCATTCGGAGATTATCGTTACCTTGAGCGTGAGTGGGGGCATTCAGAACCCATCCGTTCCTCATGAACATAGTTTTCGTTAGATTTAGTCGAACACCAATCCTTCCTCAGGCGTTATCGAAATCGGTCAACATTCGCTCCGCTCAGCTGGTGTTTGGTGTCATGAGAACGATATTGTCAGCAAATGAAGATGGCTCAATAGTCGACCGACAATTTTCACTCCCACATCGTCCCATTTTAATGCTTGCATGGCGTTTTGTAGGGTGACAGTGAATAGTTTTGGCGAAATTGTATCGCCTTGTCGAACCCCTCTTCTTACGTTAGTGGTGATATTGTTTTAGGATGGATATAATTTGGTCGTGAAATCTTTATAAGCTCACGAAGGATCGATATGTACCGAGTAGGGGCGCCCTGGTTACAGAGAGCTTCTATAACCGCTTCTGTCTCCACTGAATCAAAGACTTTCTTCAGATCGATGAAAATGAGACAGAGTGGTTGTTTTACTCTCATGAAACTTCAGTGATTCTCGTAATCGTGTGCACGTGGTCGATGGCCCTAAATCCTTTCGGAACACTGCTTGTTCGCATGGCTGCCCTTCGTCTAGCGTTCTGTCAATCCTGTGTAGTATGACTCGAGTGAAGAGTTTATAGACAACGGTCGGCGAGCAGATTAAGCGATAAGTGCCTATATCGTGAGGGTCGGTTTTTTGAACAACAACACGGTCCTGCTGGTTTTCCATCAGATGGGAACCTTGCATTCGACAGGTAGCGAGTAAAGAGCCGAGCCAGGGTGTTGGTGAAAGCTGGCGGTAGGCTCTCGAGTGTTTTGGTCTAATCTTGTCTGGACCGGGCGTTGTTCTGTTCTTCACCGACGATATAGCATGTCGGGTTTCGGAAGGGAGGACCGGTGAAACGACATATTCGTCCTCTTTCATTTTATGTGACGGTAAGAGGAGATGGCTAGCGAAGAGATCCGAGTAGTAATGGTGGATGATTTTCTCCATAGCCCTTCTCGAAGCTGTAGTTGCCCCGTCAGGGTATCGGAGTGCAATCATGTTGGTCTTAAAGATGGCGAAGCCTCGCTGGGCTTTGCTAAAGTTCTATCCGGCTTCTGCAACTGCCATAACTGCTGCTCTTCTCTCTCTGAGGTCTTCTTGTATCGCTTCTCTGCAGCGTTTCGCATGTTCGAACGTAAGGTTCAGGTTGCCTATAGCTCGTGCGATTCCACGTTGACGTATTCGCTCGAGTATCTGCGGAGACAAGCTTCTCTTCGTGACCTTAGGAGTCTCGGCTTTCATAACGCTAACGTGAAGATATTCAACAAGTCGATTGTATTCTTCTTCGATGTTGTCGGCAACGGTATCTTTCCAAGAGCCGACTAATGATTTGAATACATTTCTGTTTATGGTAGTTCTGGGACTTCGTTGTTTGAATTTAGCGGCTTTCTCTCCTCTTTTGGAAAAACGAAACGTTGCGCGAAGAAGGCGATGGTCTGATCCCGTGTAGAACTTGGGAACAACAGCGACATCGTTTAGGCAAAATCTTCGATTTACTAAGATGTGGTCTATTTCATTATGGTACTCTCCCTTGGGAGACTCCCACGTCCATCGCTGGTAAAGAGGCTTTTGGAATTGCGAGTCACCATGGATGGTTTGAATCGTCATGATAAACTCAGACAGCCTCTCACCTTGTTCATTCCATTCTACTCCGTAGGTCCCTATGTGACGTTCTTCAGACGTTCTTCTAGGTCCAATTTTGCGTTAAAATCTCCGACAATAACCTTGAAGAATGTATGATCTTCTCTGAGAATTTCGCGAGGTTCATATAGAACGCTTCGACTTCGTCTTCGTCATAGCTTGATGTTGGTGCATATGCAACGAAGATTGTTAAAGCCGGCATAGAACCACGTCGTTTCAACCGTAATCGTGAGATACGGGTTGTTACTTGTTCAAACGAATCAATGTTCACGGTCAAATTCGATTTGACTAGGACGCCAACGCCGCCGACACCTCTGCTATCGCATGTTCCAAGTAATAGTTCTTCTCCGGTGTCATAAACAGCGTGAAAAGGATGGCGCCTTCTCGTCTCAGCCAGGCCAATGACGTCGTACCTTATTCTTCTTACTTGGATCAATAGATCTTCTACAGCGGATTCGTGAGCAAGGGTTCTTGCATTGTAGGTACAGGTCGTCATTTTAGTCCGTTTCGATCTTGGCAGCCTAGTTTGGCCCTGAGATTTTAGCAGCCTCTCAGTACTCGTTCTACCTGGCGCTGCCGTACCAGGTGTTCTTTGGGGGTCAGGGGAATGGGGCCCATATTTGTTATTGTTTTTGGCATTTTGATACCCAACGTATAGCTTGCCAGGCTCTAAATGTTGGGGCTGGGTACTCACGAGTAGCTTGCCAGTCTCTCTCGGAGAAGCGGGAGGAGCTTATTTGTTGAGGCGACTCCTAACCGCCTCCCATGTACTTCCCAGCCGCTTGTTTGCAGGCTTTTGGACGACTTGACTCGTAGAAGTAGAGTTTGTGTCAATTCGGCGCTGCAGAAGCAGGGAGCTTATCCCCTGAATCCACCTACGTCTCTAGGAAGCACACGGTCACTTTTGGTTCGCGTTTTATTCCCTATCCACCACCTGGGCACGCGCCACGTGCCTTCGCGACTAACAGGGCGGGATCCCTCGAAGAGGGGGTCCGTGGCCACTACAAATTTCAAGCGAAATTCATTTTCCAGATATTATGCTCGAAGAAGTGTTTTGCATTTTATATTGATTTGTTGACTTGGCCTCTATTCATTTCCTCCCGTAAGAAATACCAGCAAAAATACCAACATGTGTCAAATTTTATTCTCACGTACTAGAACAAATCATCGCTGAAGAAAGAAATAATTTCTTAAGCTTGCCTAATAACTCCCCTTTTGAGCATTTGAGTTTTCTGATTCCAAGCAACAATCATGTACACGTATACACCTTCACTCGGAGTTTAGGGCTGTCAAACTGCGCTTGTAAAAGATTCTAATGGCATGGATATCTGATCCATTAGATAGGAGTGACTAAACATATCTATCATTTGCAGAGAAACAACAAAAACATTTGCGTCTCGTCAGAGACAGTAGTGGTGGCGCCAGATATACCGAGACGGGGGATGGTGTCGACGATGACGAAGAGGATTTGCCTCAACACAGTCAACCAATACGCGAGATTATCAAGGTAAACGATCTCTGTCTTCCTCTCTAGTTCTTTGCATGTTTTAATCGTTTATTCAAAAATATTGCTCGACTTGGTTCGACTAAAACTTGAAGTTCCTAGTATTTTTACTACATTTTTGGCAGTGTTATGATATTAAGTTTAGTTTAGTTTAGTTGAAACTTTAGCCATTCCCAACGCTTCATTGAAATTGAAATATTAACGTTTCAAAGCTTCTAATTAAATATAACCGCATGGTTTGAACGAAATATAACTACAAGAATCTTGAAATATGAGCAAAACTTGGGATCTGTTTTATGTATGATGACCTCGAAACCCGTCTATATCTTTCCGAAGCACCCTACCAAATCCTTCGCTTTGCCCTTCTGTCAGCCGTCTTTCAACCGTGCCGGTTGCTATCGGCAGCAACTGAATCTTCACTCGAACGGCCGTCCTAATACTAATTGCGACTGTCAGTTCAACTGCTACGAAACTGCTGGTTCCAACTGTTTTGCATATTTTTTTCATGGAGCCTTGCGATTGTCTTGTCTGAACATTTTTGGTTTTATATCTCATTCGCTTTGCGCTCCATAAAGTCACAGTGATACATGCGATCTTGTGATGAGTTATCGTCTAAAGTGGCATTGTTTTCTTGATAAATAGATTTGAAATATCTCCACTTACTGTGGCAATATCCAATCACTGCATATCAGACTTTTATAGCCAACCAATCTTTAGTTCTTTTCAATTGCTTGAAAAATTTTCTTACTCCATGTCTAATCATCGAAGCGAAATTGAAAGTGCTTTTGAAGCCAAAGTTGTCGGTCGTTGTCATACGTGTATGAACCACTTTAGGATTAATGAAAGTTAGCTAAAAAGAAAAAATGAAATTTGAGCAATGTGAGGACTGATGAGGCCGGGTTTTTGGAACGTTCCCAACATAATTCTTCTTTTGACATCTGGGATGTTCGGTTGTGTTGAGGAATCATTCATCAGCTGTGAATTTTGACACTTTTGATGAAATTTTTTTAAGTTCTCATTTATTTGCAATATAACCCGCTGCCAATGCCCAAATCTTGTCAAGAAACACTTCAATATATATTATCATCTATCTCGTCTCTCCATTTCTCGTCTCTCACGGAAAAATGTCTTTTGAAGGTGAATTTTGAGCTTGCTGTGGGAAGGTAAAAGTGGAAGGATCCATAATATCTCCAAATTACCGTCCTACTGTTGAAGTTTTCTTCGTAAACGTATTTGTGCTGTACCTGAATCGCTTGATGTCCAAAATATCAGCTTGTTCAAGTTCAAAAAGAGCGGTATTCCTGAGGTGCAGCTTTTCAGCGAGCTGAAGCTATACATACCACCTGTCATATAAAAAAAGACAATACGTCTGTAATCGATCAATTTTTTTGGAAATAGGTATACACTCGGCATCATTATGGATATCTGGGGTGACTGTATGCAAATTTCTCCGACCTATGTAATAGCTTGCGAGTGTTTACTGATGTGCCAAATCAATGTTTTTGTTTCATAAGATATTTCTTAAGGATTCGACGGTGCAGTTTCAAAGGTTAACTACACATAAGGAAATGCAGAATATTCTTGAAGAAGCTTAATCATAGAGCGGCAAGCCTCTAATCATATTAACAATGGTTCACAGTGTTTACTCTAATCAGCTGCAAAATGACTTTATTATGATTAAACTAATGCGCGCGGTTGATAATAAAAATTTATTTGTGTAACGATTCGACGTATTCGTTTTCTTCAGAGGCAATGATTTGAGACAATTGTGTGATTGGTCCTCGTTGTGAATCCTCGTCTTCGTTGTCGTTGAGTGGAATCTTCTTCTGTGAAGTATTACTCTAATGAACATTCTCATCCGGCGACTCTCCTGATATACAGAATGGTTCGTAACCTGAATTCATTGGTAGTGATGGTACACACTTGTTCTTTTCGGACAATTCAACCTGCAGTAGTTGGTATTATTATCAGCTAGTACAAAAGATAATTGTTATCGTTCAAACAATTTATTGATCTGTCTTCACAATTTTTTTCACCGTACGGATCCCAACACTTTTAGCATTCAATTCGTTTTTTGGTCTTTTTCGTAAATGTCGGAGAATAGAGGTTGCGAGCGTCTCATTGCGATCTCGAGGATAGCCTGACCTGGGTGTTCTATGGGGGCGGTCGTTGTTGACTGCAGGAGAGCGTTGGACTCGGGTTCGAACTAGCGCACAACGACGAGCATTACAACGACGCTAGAAGTATCCCGCATCTTGCAAGTGGAAAAAAAAGTCAGAACATCCGTTGTACGTTAGCAGTCAAAAGATAGAGACGCTGTTCTGTGCGTCAAACTATCGAATATCAAATGGGCCGATACTTCTCAATGATCATGGCTTTACGAGAGCAGTTAGCGATTGGATTCTTTGAGATGTCGAACCAACAAGCGTGGCCGAGTGGCTAGTGATGATCGGTGCGGTTTGATGCACGACCTCCCTTCCCATTCCCTCATCCAACGTAAAGCAATGTTTTGAAAAACCAACTTTCCATGAACCTTGGCATTTAAAGAACAGATTCCTTTATGATCTAGCTAATACACGAAGTTGATCAATAAGTTAATTGGGCTCATGTTTTGACGTGTTTTTTTCCTTCAGGTTTGTTATCGTGGATTCTAGGGATGACACTGAAAATAAGACAAAAGCCATACAAGAGAAAAGTGACTCCCAGAATAACAAGTGTTACGTATCTTGCTTTCGGCCGTCGAATGACTTGAACGGGCTCCACTAATCCTTTCATTTTTCGCTGTTGGACACGAGAGTGCTTCAATGGATTCTGCTCGTTGTAGGGATGCCTTATGCACTAATTCCATCTAGCGTTATCGTGAAAAAATTAGACCATTGCATCGGTGGCCTTCCTGTTGCTAATTTGACATCTCAAAGAATCCAGTTGGTAACTGCTCTCGACCATCGGTGATCATTAAAAAGTATTGGCTTTGATGTTTAACAGCTTGGCGTACAGAACATCGTCTCTGTTTTTTGACTGCTAGCGTACAGCGGATGTTGTGACTTTTTCCACTTACAAGATGCGGGATACTTCAAGCAGAGGCCTTTCGACTGCGCTTCGGCAAATTAAGTGATCTTCCATCTTTCCTACGTAACCATGAAATTTCTGATGCTTATATTGAGATTAGGATAACCGTGAAGTCGCAAAATTGATCACAAAGTCAAAAGTTTTTTGTTTCTTTCACTAATTTTCGATGTTATTGAACGCTCTTTGAGCCGCTCATTTCCTCCTCAACTGTGGAGCCAAGTTCTCAAAATATTAACTTTCCTCCCTAGATAGATCAGCTGGAGCACTCAAAGATGTTCGCTGGGTGTAAACAGGGCATACGGAGCATATGCGTTCCCCATGGACTTCTCTTTGCATGATTTAGTTGAAGACCAGTTTTTCCATAGGCCTTATCGAAGTCGAGCAAACTTCATTCTGCCTGGCTGTATTTTGGTTATAGGAGCACTTTCGTCAACAAGGCAAAGAACGTGTAAATGTCGACAATCAATTTTCCATCCCTAGTTGTTTCATTATAATGTTCTCATGACGATTTAGAAAGAGGCAGTGAATATTCTGACGGAAATCGTATCGCCTTGTTGAACCTCTCTTCTTGCGTCGTAATCGGTATCGCTACTGAGTAAATTTTGACTTTGAAGTCTTTATATAGCTCATGAAGAATCTTTATGTGCTAAGAAGGGATTTGCTGACTGTTTGAAGCTTTTGTAAATGCTTCCTTCCATGTGATTCAACAGAGAGTCAGACATGCCAGTCTCTTGTACACTCGCAAAATTTCAATGAGTCTTATTATCTCATTGAATCGTCCTTTCTCGATCCCTTTGGAAAATCTTGCTTGATGGCCGTCGTTCTTTCACTGTTCTGTCAATCCTCTTCAGGATGACTCAAATGAAGAGTTTATGGGCGGCAGCAGCAAACGAATTGAACGGTAGTTGACGATGTCGTATAGGTCTCCCTTTTCGACCAATGACACAGTCTTGTTAGCTGTTTATTGGTCACACGTCACTGTTCATTAGCCTTGCAACCTGTCGGGTGATGCCTGAAGACCTGAAGCAAAGTGTTGAGGAGAAACGGCGCTGTGCTCATCAGGTCTATAGGTCTCATCATTCTAGACTGGGTGTTGTTCTGTTATTGACCAGCAAAATAGCATGTCGGACCTGAGAAGGAAAAACGGTGGAACGACAAGATAATTTTAGTTTATATGTGTAGTAGGACGTGACTATTGAAGAAATTCGAAGAGTAATTGTAAATGATTTTCATGATTTTCTCCAATGTCTATCTGGAAGCTAGAGCTATAGCGTCGCAACGAAATCTCCTTCATTATGTCACAGGCAAAGTTTCTATCTCAAATGTAACTTGTGTACACTGTTCCTCCCTTTTATATCTTCGACCACAGCTGCCGATTTTCTTTATACAAATTTTTGACTGTTTTTTTTGCAGTGTTTTACAAGCTTCGGATGACTTGCCTTTGGTTCGGTCAATTCGTGCTAACGTCTCAGCGCGAATGTTTCTAGAGGCAAACTGGTGACTATTGGACTCCGAACTATACAGCGCTGAAGTGAAAATGTTGAATAATCTAAAAATATTGTTCGGCAATGCCATCAACAATAGTATCTCTTGGAGGGCCATAATAAATCCCTGTTTATGGCGTTTTGCGGATGTTAGTTGTTCGCGTGCAAACGGGATTGCTAATACTACGAGCATTTCTAATATCACATGTTCTAAGAACAGTTCTGCGGTGCGATAAAGTACGTAAAATGAATAGCACTTGTCCCAGCCAGTGCAATAATGCCGTGCCTTATCTTCCTTGCCTGCATGATCAGGTCCTCTATAGAAAAGTCGGTTGTAAGTAATTATGCAGTGCAGGTACACATCTTCACTTTAGCTCTTCCACATTTAGGCGGCCTAGGATACCTTTCAAGTTTTGCCAGTTTTCTTTACTCGCCTTACTATTCGTTGCCGCATAGGGGCTCTTTCAGAATCGCAAGATCAATTGTGAACGCTAATGAGGACCCGACATGTACTCTCAGGAACATATCACTCTGTCACAGGTGTACAAAAGAAAGCTTATTAGATAGAAAAACTTCTGACCATCTATCAATGTTTTCCCGAATTGATTTCAAGCTCTTGGCGTGACTAAAGTGAGGAAAAGTGCGAGCAAAAACGCCAATGCTGCCGAGAAGAAGGTATATGCGAATTGGGCCCATCAAAACAAGTAAGTCGTCTCTTTAATCCATATCCTACTTTGGAAAGTACCTGGTTGCTTTTGGTCTCCGTTTGAATCCTGTTGCTACATAAGGACGAGCCACGTGGATTCTGTGACTAACTTGCTCAAGAGCTATGGCAGAGAGATCTGTGGCTCCTTTCCATTGATCCAAAATATATCATCTGAAACCACGGAAATACTGCAGAATCACTATGGGAGACTGGAGCTTGTGACCGTTAGCTCAAAGTATGACGCTCTCCCAGCTAATATAATGAGAATCATATCAGGTTCCAGTCCCATATGAGACAGAACGATGCATATGGCAGAAAGCACTCGTCACACTCAGTTGACAGTCTGTTGCCATTTCTTCGCAAATGCGGATGCAGAGAAAAAGTATGCTAAACTTCAATGCTTACATGCACATATGTGAGCATATATGAAGAAGTATACTTATTCAAGGACTCACGCGAGCAATCTCTTATGAAACATGAAGTTCATTAATGAAATGAATATTTCGAAAAATTACGATTCATCCGCAATGAGACTAACTTCATCCAGTAGGATAGCTTTTATAAAATCACATTACTACTTGTGGACTAGCCACATTGCTACTTAGAACTGCAACAGTGTCACAATTCTTTGACCTTTTTCACATATACACTTTTGAGCGCCTTGACTTTCGCTAAAGGTTTTTGGGCAATGTGAATAGAAAGTGATCTAAGGAAAACGGACCAGGATTGCAAAGCCAATGAAGGAGAGTCCTACAGAAAATTTGACTAAATTTGAGCTGATCAGCTTCCCATTGTACAGGATAGTGATTTGTTGTCGGGTAGGTCAGATAATTTTGCTGCGTGTCTGTATTCTATCGAGTCGGAAATGGCGCCAAATACACTGAACACCAGGCACGCCCTTGTAATGACTCAGTAACGATAACGGAATCCTGTAGGACCAGTTATCTATACGATCAGCCACTTTTGAAGTATCCTCATAAGATTACTGGGTTCAGCGAAATTTCTGCTCAAGTAGTGGTTTTCCTTCGCTTGGAAAGCTATCGTTGAGACGACGAAATTCTGTCAGTGAGTAGGTGTTTATACAGGCTAGGGCATTCATTTTGAATGAAATTTGGCGGCATTTAGCGAAAATTGACTTGGTGGTTATGCCGTGGTCTGTCAACTTATTCACGACCACAGTGAGATAGTCTTCATAGCTGGTATTCTTGTTGTTGAAATGTCCAAACAAACTAGCCATTTCGATAATATTGAGTGATATACAAAACTCTGAACCTCAGACTGCAGTCTAACTTACATTAACGCTTTTCGCGAACTGTGTAGCAGAAAGTCAGCAGGTGCCCCCGAAAAGGATGAAGTGCGGGTTCGAGTACCATCTGTGGTTTAGAGTTTTGCATATCGCTCAACATTATCGGATATATAATTGTGATATCGCACAACTGCTAAAAGTGATTGAATGAAAAGAATTAGTCCCAAACTAGCCACTAGTCACCGGATTTTCGCACGCAGGTTGAACAAATGTAAACAAATGCGAAGATGTAACCACTTATCCAGAAAGTGCACGTATTCAAAGTGTAAAGGGGTCAGGAGGCGAAACTGATCTTGATCTGAAATTTTCTGCAGCCGTGAAGAGTAACTGATTTGTTGTCCACATAACGTTTGTGCTATCTACGAACTATATTTGGACGAGGAATGTAAGAAACAAAGCAAATTTGCGAATTTTTGAAGTTCTTTGACAGAACTCTGTGGCCAATCGCAATAATCAACTGCATCACTAATAAAAATAACAAGTAAGCAATCATAATAACCTCATTTTGATGAGTGGTCAAGTAGATAGTGACGCACGCCATAAGAAGCTAAGCTGTTGGCTGTACTCCCTTCTTCAATACTTTTGCAATTCACGTGGGAAACACCTTAGCTCAGCTATCTTCAAGATTGCAACGTGACTTGACCGGTGTTCTACGACAATCATGAAAGAAGGCGAAATCCTTGAGCAGCAGTCAAAACATGTCTAAAATATTTGACCTTTGTGGAGAATGAATGCAAAAAACGAATTGAATGACGGGTTAGGATCTGCCACAATAAAATGGTGACGTGGAATGCAGAAAAACTATTTTTGACGCTTTATACAGAATGTAAGGTGTTCGGTTGGATACCAATTTATTTTGTTCTCGGTCGATCATTGTTCAGATGCTTCCTTACTTTTTTGATAAACCTGAAAATAACTTTTTCAACTTATATTATACTCCAAAATCATTGCTGGATCCTACTAAACAATAGTCCAGTTATGAAACAATCCGGATCAGAAACTTATTCCAGTGATGAATTCATTATAGGCAAACTATCGCATAATGAGAAGCTGCCACCCAACACCGAAGGAGCGGCAATCCTTGTTGGTAAGGTACCTCACCTCGATAGGGCTCTCTCTGCCTTCGTCAGACTACACGTTCCACAGGTACGTATTCATTTTTGATTACATCACTTGAAGAAAATTCAGAACAAGCTGTCTTCGTTAATGAATAACCCTAGACAAATAATGATTAATTCCTTGCAAGTCAGAAAATATTTAAAAATAAAGTTTTGAGTAAACATGAAAATGACTTTTCTCAACTCATATTAGACTCCAAAATTTTATAGTGTATTGTTTAACGCATTTTGTGCACTGACCATTCATTTTGATTTCTATATTATTTTGTTAATCACTGTCTAGAAACTCTACCCGTCGATTCCCGACCTACCGGTGCCGATTCGCATTATCTTCATCCTCCTCAGTCCGACGGAGAACTACAACAACGAACGGATTTCCGTTGGTAGAACGATAGCAGCAATGATTGCCGATGAGGTATTTCTTCAGCATATTCGCAACCATTTAAATTCAAAGTATCAAATCATTGTCGCGGATTTGTGGAAATTATGGGAAATGTGTGAAATATATGCACAAAAGTGCTAAGATACAAGCACAAGTTGGACCCTGAGGTGACTCTGAACACGCAATTCAAACCGTGGGTAATCTCGTATTCTTTTATTTCTCTTTGAAGCGAGCGCAAGTTCCCGGTTTCGCTCGTATTCCACTACTCTCTTCACCATATTTCACACCGTGTTTCACCCGTAAAATACAAAATTGGGCAGAACATAAAGTTAAAAAAATGTGACTTCAGTAAAGCCTTAGGACTGAGGTTTATGCCAACGTTTGCTCCTTAGATCGATCCAAGGGCGACTTCTGAAAGTCACCGAATAGAATAAAACACGGCAAAGAGAAATGCAGAGTCAGGACATCAATGGTGTAGTGGAAATTTGGTGAGTCTGCGAAAGGATAATCAAAGCTCGATGCCAACTCAGGTCCCGAATTTTTCTCGTATCTCAGCACTATTGCTGTCACATCTCACTTTATTTTCACAATTTTCAAAACCTTTCACAATGAAACATTGAGCTGCCGTCGGAATCAAAAATTGAGAGAGAATAATGTTATAATTATGAAATAATACTGTTTGCTGTACAGTAGCTCATACCGCGAAATTGATTAAATACTTTAATCGATTGCCTGCAGATGATACTCCTCATTTTAAGTCTTCGTCTTCGTTATCGTTCGCGTCAAAATTTTTTTCGGCAGAGCACCGCTCGTGTGAAAAACGTCATACAGCAGTACGCCATTATAGAAGATGGCTTTTATGATAACTTCCGTTGATAATGATTTTTTCTCTCTCTGCAATCTATCCTGCGGTAGTTGGTATCATCATCCACTAGCACAAGGCGTAATTGTACTTTGAAAACCGACTTCCGTCTAACCTCAGCAACACCAATCAGTAGTATCTTTGCTGATCAGTAAGCCAATACTAGGGCTGGAAAGAAGGTTTTGGGGTACTTTGATGAGCATGAGATAACTCCTATGCAAATCTTTAGATTATTACAGTTCTCATGCGGGATCTTCCCACCGAAGGCCCAGATATTATTCGTCTCTGTTTTTACTATGTTACAATCCTCCGCCATGTCCGAAGACACAATCGAGACTGTATTTTATTGCGCCTTTTTGAAGGAAGGGTCTTATGACAGCGAGCTGCAGTCGATGAAATTCACGAAGTTGAAGGGGAAGGCTCAATAACAAATTTGAGCTGAACGCTGACTTTTTTTAGCTCTTCAACGCCGGAGATCGCGGGCCTTTTCCGATTGATGGAACACTATTGGAAGGTTGTCGATTTGAATCGCTCGATGAAGTTACAGAAGCATGTTATGAGTTCCTTGATTCGAAGGCAAAGGAATGATACTTTGACCACGTGCGAAACTTGACAGACCGATGGTAGAAGTCGTAGAAAACGATGACCTTTATTTTGAGGAATATCATTATTGTTTTTACCTGGGATTTATGCATAAATTCTTAATTTTTTACAAGTGCTCCCAAACACTCTTCTCAACCTGATATTGCAACTTTCATAAAATACTTTATTCGGCTGACGTTTCGACGACTTCCAGTTTTCCGAGAACTATTCGATTCATCACCGCTGCAGAGGACGAAAACGTCGAAATGATGGCTTACTGGACTATTTTACGAGCCTCGTGATATTACTTCAATTATCAATGAGGAACAAATAACTGGTGATGCTAAATCTAAGGAAAAGTGGATTTTGAAGTATGTCGAAATTACGAAACACCAGCCTCAAGCGATACTGGGTCGGTGCTCGATCAGATCTTTTATGAGTTCTAACTTTACCAACCTACCAATCTTACAAAAATAGTTCGATTCCAACTCAAATTTGAACGGCTACCATTTGGTATTATTAAGTTGTCCATTATTACTGCACATCTTTTGCTGCGTAATTGTTATTTATTTGAAGAAATCAATTTTTTAACAAGTATAACCACCATAGTGGTCAAAGGTATACAACTATTTGCTGAATAAAGTTCGGAAACTCTTCCTCCGGTGAAGAATGAGGCTGGCGATCATGGGGTCAATGATGTCACGTATGAGGTGGTTGTAGTCTTCATTTTTCTCCTTCTGAAGATGCTGCTCCAGGCCGCGGAAGGGATGAGAGTGCGAAGGAGCAATATTAGGGACTATACGGTGGATGTGACACCGTGATCTAAACTAGTTTCGCCAAATGTGGCGAGTCTAGTTCGCAATGTGAGGTGTTGGTTAATGCATGGGGTGTCTATCAAGACATCTTTTTGCGGAAGCCCATTCCGTTTAGAAGGCGAATGATGGTGCTGCGACCGTATCCAAGGTCTGCTTGAGCTATTAGAGCATTTTCCAGCATACCACAATCTTCTGGCAAAAACTCACTTAGAACAAGAAGGAACTGAATAAAACAACTGTAAAATGGGGGTTAAAACGATAAACGAAGGTAAAAATGGGAGCTGCGCTGCGCACAAGGCCAATGGTTAGATCTCGCGCTCATGATTCACACTAAACATTCCAGCCCCCACGTCTGTGAATTGCTACCAGATTTGTTTGGGAGGATAAGCCAGCACTGACTCGATAAAACGATAGGTCCCTGCGAGTCATTGTAAAGGTCAAATATGCATTCAATCACCTCAAGCAAAGCTAAAAATTGAAGAGGAATACATGACAACCCGCAGGGCTTAATCAAACCGATTTATCCATCATAATCTTGTTTCTATTATAGCAATTTGTATTCAATTGACAAAGCACGTTAATCTTTCCCAGGTATATCTGCTCACCAGGGCAACATCTTATGATTTCAGAAGATTGATTGCTACGGGCTTGACTTTTCTATGCAAGGCTTGCTCAATAAATTAAGCACTATTTAAGATTTTTCGCAAAGTGGCTCTTCACTGCATCGAACCGCACACTCTCGCAGATGCCACTGACGAGTTTCTCTCTCAAATTGCCGCCGTTCCACCTGGAATTTGTTCAGCGGAGACCCGATGGGAGCCACGAGAGACAGAACTGAAGGTGTCTTCTTCTTAAAATGTTTGAACAAACTCGTGTGAGCAACATTAAAACTTGTTTTTTTCTGCTAATTTCTTTTCATGGCTTGTTAAGGTGTTTTTCAAGACCATCTGTCACATGTTTCATCATTTTTGAAACCACGTTCGTACGGGAAATGTTCCACTAACCAATCCTGCGATTTTTTTAGCAGACACGGACCGTTGGAATGCTCTATGCAACCTATGAAGATGATGGTGAAGACGAGAATTCTGGTGAAGGTCATACTGCGCGCATCACGAGGACCGGCACATGCTTCGGAGGACTCGTAGAGGATCTGAAGTAATCCATGATGTTGCTGCTTTTACTTTATTCACTCTGCGGACAAAATTACATGGGAATGAGTTTTTTATACTCTCAAAAATTTTGTTTCTTTTAGAATCTTTTGTTGAAATCGAAAATTCAGTTATGGCAATTGAAAATTCATGAATTATCAAGCAACTTGATCTACAGCTACTTGAAACACTGAAGTAACATTTTACCCGTCAGTAAGACAGTACATATTCCAGTTCGCTATGCTTAATATATTCATCCTCAATCCAGTGAAGGTTTCATGATTTCCTCAACTTAAGATTCGACAAAGCGCTCGGCGAAGCTGCTCACTGTCGCACTTAGTAGGTGAGAAAGTCGTTCGATTGCGACGAAAACAGCATATGCTTTAAAGTAAAACTTTACCAAATCTTCGTTTCACGGAGGATATCGTTTTTTCTGCACGGTCACTACTGAACCACAGACTATGCTCAATTACCTCAATGGACGGGCAAAAATATTGGTTCACTCATAAACATGACAAGGACCAAGTTTCTAAAGAAATCACTATGCGAAGGTGAACAAATCCACTTGAATGATTCTTTGAATTCGAAGATCACACCGCACGTGTACCTTGAACGTTCAATGAACATTCGTAACCGAATGGTTAGTGCTGCGGATTATTCATGATTCGTGAGAAAGAAAGGTGCTGGTTCGACCTCCTCTTCAAACACTCTCGTGCAGTTATGTGCGAATGGCTCATATAGCTATCTTCCAAATCTCAAAAGCATGTAACTTGACCTATACTCTAGGACATTCACGAAGGAGACGGAATCCTCAAGCGGCAGTCGAACCACACGCGACATGTTCTATAACCTTCGGGAAATGAACACTAGAAACGAAATAACTGCTAGATTTTCTGATATCCGCAATGTTACACGTGGTAAAGAGTCGTATAAAATAAAAAATAATGATATAAGCACGTGGCAAAGAGTCGTATAAAATGAAAAATAATATTGTAGAGGAGTGCGACGATTTTGAATGAATCAGGAGGCCTTGTACCGGATGCACAGCAAATTTTTTTTGCAACACTCCTCGATGGTTCATTGTCTGATAGGGAACGCCTTGAATATATGAATACTCTCTGCGGATTAGAACAAAAATTAGTGAGCTTTTGAGCCCTCCTTATCTGTTATCTGCTAGTTATTCCAAATGAAAATGACACTGTGAGGGCTGCTATCCATTAATGATCTTAGAGCGAGCTAAATATAGAGCAACGTTTCATATATATTCTTCGTTGTTTTCCCAAGTGGTTTCCAACAGGCTGCAGCGGTCAAAAATTTAGTATAATCATGTAAGTCCCTTAATAGTTGCTTCTAATTCTGAAATGGCTAGATGGAGCACTGCATCGTCCAAGTTACTTTTTACGAACATTTCTACAATGTTTTCAAGAAGAGTCACATGGGTTCCATAACCATTTCTATTTGATTATCATAGTGTCTTTCTGTATGAGCTGGTTTCTTTTGGGCGAAGAGCTCCCGCTCTTTGATGCTCCCAATTTGTTGCCGCAAACATTTGCTAGCGATTATAATTCCCTAACAAACATACCATCTTATAAATGAAATTTCTTTTTCAATACTGCAAACATCGACGTAGGTTAGTGTTAGCCAGATTGAGTTAACCAATTAAAACATCAACTTTCTTCAAATAAGGTAAGATCTCCGATAGCGAGACTTCGGTGTTCGTTCAAAATTTGGGAACACTTGGAGGTGACAAAATTTGGGAACAATTGATATAAAAAAGAAGCTTAACACTTAACCGCGTTCCCACTGATATCTATCATTGCATTTTTGACGTCCATTCTTCAATTACAAATTCCAACTTATAGAATTTCAGAACAAAGAAGCCATGGTTCATTTCGGACTTCACTGACTTCTTCACTGTACGATTTTCACAGTCGTTGGCCGCAACCATTTTCCTTTTCTTCGCCAACATCACCTCCATCATCACTTTTGGAGCGGTCATGGAACGCACCCTGCATCATCAGATGGTATTTTCTCATTTTCATTTCCCAACTGAGATTTATCGGAGCATCATGAAATAAGCACTACGAGGTAACGTATTATTCGCAATCCAGCACAAGCTCGAAGTTTTTAGCACAAAAGTTGCGTGTTATATTTATCGAGCTCTTTTGCTATCAATATGATCAAATGGGCAAAGCATGAACGGTTTGGCGCTGATTAACCATTGAGAGTTGCACCATGCACACGACTTCGTCAAGTCTCGTTGAAGGCGATCAAATGCATATCTGACCGATGCAATGGATTGTGGCCGACTAATGTGCCAATTCAGGGCAACAATCTTCCTTTGCTCGTTTTTTTATCAATTCGTCTCCCACCTCTTACCACTCCCCCTCCCCGAATAATCAGGGTGTGATTGCGACTCAAAGTCGGGCCAACGATCAATACGGTATACATTAGAGGGCAGTACCTCGTAATTCCAAAAAAAAGCTACATTCTACAAGCATTTTGAGAAAAAGTTTACAGAACAGACCATGACCTGGTAGGAAATCCTGAAGGGCATGGATATAGGAGGTTTAGGACGGGCCGCCACCTAACCATCTGGAAAATTAAGACCTGGTATTAAGTACCACAAGTTTAGTATACAGAAGCACAACCGAATGGTCTTGATATTAAACAGTCTTCTGCCAAATTACTTGTATTGCTCACTTTCGGCCGTTTCCTTGTCCATTTCATAGAGGCACTTCGTAGTTAAGATATCCAAAATTTCTGCTCAGTGGGAAATCCAAATTAATACACTCATTCAAGTCTGTTGCATTTTCATGCCTGTTTGAGAAATGCTTACTGTATGGTTTGGGACATCTCGGAAGCAGTGAGGGTGCTCGTTCTTGATGTTTATTGAACTGAACACTCGACTAAACTCATGATATTATGATTCTAGCTAATGGTAATGAAAACTGATTTGCGAGACAACTGTGTATTAACCTTGAAACAGATTGAATAATACTTGTGCTGCTTTGAAGGCGTCGATGGAGGCTATTCTTAGTGGCGGCATTTCTGGTGTGCTGTTTGCTGCATTCTCTGGTCAACCACTCAACATCCTCTCCGCTACCGGTCCCACTTTGGTTTTTGAGAAAATTTTGTTTGACTTTTGCATGTAAGCCTAATCATATTGATTTTCCATTTTTAATTTTCTTACTGTCAATCTGGTCTTCAACAAAACTGGATAGCCTTCATAGTTACACAATTATCAAAAATATTTTCAGCAGTCAGAAATGACTTGTTGTCGCCACCGTAATATAACTTGTCATGTACTTTCATTCAATATCTTATTCTCTTTTTAGTGGAAAACGGATGGGAGTTCTTGCCGTTCAGATGCTGGGTTGGTATATGGATAGCAGCGTTTTTGATTTTGTTGACGGCCACTGATATGTCTGCCTTAGTCGGATTGATTTCGAGGTGAAGATATATCTTGGATCGATGTCATTTGAACTCCTACTGCTCTTCCATTTTTAATCGTGTTGATATGTTACGTTACAAAATTCGTATCTGCTAAACATTTTGCTCAATTTCCTTGAACTACTCTTTTCAGGTTTACCGAAGAGGCTTTTGCTACTCTCATTTCCGTCGTCTTCATCATTCAGGCATTTCAGAAGTTAATCGAGATCTCCCACGATGCTCCCATTATCGCAGACCCGAGGGTAGTTTGGCATAAGTTGAACAAAAGAAAGCACACATTGATGCTTGGGTGGTTGTAGTTGAACATAGTCGCCTTAATGCATGTGGTAGCAAAGTTCACATTATTGAACTTTCTAACAAGTAAATTTCAAAAACGAGCTGAAGAAAGACTATTTGATTCATTGATAATTTTACAAGAAGATTATACAAATGTTTGCTCTGATTAACGCTTAACAACTTCTCCTTCTTTAAAGCTGTGAAAAAACTATTACGCTCTAAATAAGGTAGTAACAACGAAATTTAAACTACATTCATAAATTTATCGCAAACTCGTGCATTGGTGTCAAAATTGAAGGTGAAGATTATCCATATCGGATTTCAATAAAAATCAATTTTGAAAATGCGAGAAATTGGCAGCACTTTTGAAAGTACGTACCACCAGCCTGATCATATTTTTGTCACCTTTCAGGCAACAAATCAATAACGCGCCCATGAACTCGTCATCCTTGAATTCAAAGAAATTGTCAATCCTCGACACAAATGATTGTTGTCTCAAAACTTCCTCTTGCTCGGATAGTGCTTCAGCAACCGAACAAGTCAGGACTGTACGAGCAACTCCCAGTCCAGCTCGGTTAACTTGTTCTTTGTCAATTTCGCGACACGCAGTCTTGCACTGTCTTGAGGCAGGATGAGACTGTGGCGACGTCAACGTGGCAGAGCCCGATTGCAGCGTTCCAAGTGCTCGAAGTAGCGTTTGGCGTTGATCGTCACTTCGGCTGAACAGTACAAGTGAATTTCCTTCGTCCGGCCCCAAAAGATGATAAGGATAGCCTTGTTTATTTTCAATCTGATGTTTATTGCCTTAATGCTAAAACTAACGAGAAGACCAAATTTATTGATATTATTCAACGAATTACTTTAGACACTTTATTGACTCGTCTTCGCAGTGTTTTTTTTTTCACTGTGCGGATCCCAGTACTCCTAGCAATCAATACGTTGTTTCATCTCCCTCTTGAACGGTGTAGAGTACTGGTTGAGCAAGTCTCTTTGCAATCTTGAGATAGCCTAGCTGTGGTGTTTTGTAGGGCGTTGTTGTTAACTGCTGGGGAGAGTTGGGGGTGGAGCTCGACTCCACACGCTCCACAACGGCCATCAAAACCACTCGGTCAGGCCACCCCTCTCCCTCCTTTCCTTCCACGGCACAAGTGGTAAATTCCGTTAATCATCGAATGACATACGTGGATACCAGTCAATGAACGGCATATGTCCCAAGTCAAAAGTATTCTGTACTATCAGAGGAAACAAGGGGCATCACATTATTGGTGGTCCTTGTTACTATTTGCAAAATAACACTCAGTGGTAGCGTATAGATGTTGATGAGGTGGGTTTACTTCAAAATACTCTTCGAGATGGAGATATCGAACCTCCTTTCGTCTTGAGTGCGCGGATGAAACTCGTAATTGCCGGCTCAGTGTCTACTATGGTCATGCAAATTTCATGTAGATTACCTCGGAATGTTTCAGGAAGTCTACGAGTCGCCTTGCTTTTGTTACCTCAACGCAACTGATGGTGACCTAAACCGAACTGATAGCGTGCGACTAAAAGACATTTCGGCAGAAGGTGAGAATACCACTGCTTTTCATTTATTCAGAGTATGCCTTTCGTCTAACTATTTCTTATACCACAACACTATTTCTTTGCTTATATATCTTCTACTCCGCAAATACGCGATATTTTGGCGACAACTTGAGTTTTTATCAAGTAAGCAAACTAGTTGTTACTAATGCGTGCATTATAAACATGTCCGCGCTACAATAATTATTCTGACTCGCATGTGTCTCGTATTGCACGCTGCAAACAATTAAAGTCGTTTTTAATGTGTTAAAATAGCCTATGAGTTCACATTTCAACAACCATTTTCTCTCCGTCCATTACCGCAGAAAATCGGTGTCTCAGTAGCAAGTACAATTCGGAGCTGGTGAAGAACTGCTGGCGTGCTTGAATTCGATAGTATAAATGATTGGATTTCGAATGGTTAGCATGTATTTCGAAAGGGCGGACGACTCACTTTCAGTGGAGGTAAATATATAGACAACTATTGTTCGTTTTTCAGAATGTGAAATTCGAGGTGGCGAAGCCGTTGGATTACAATGCCACTTCAAACCGGATGTTTACATGCTATCCGTACTACTAACGTTTGGAACATTTGCTCTAGCCTACGCTCTCAACATCTTCAGACATTCAAGATTTTTCGGCTCAACAGTGAGTTCCATTTCTGTTCTCTTCATTGTTCGACATGCGATTTTCGCGCTCCTTTCATTGATATGTGCAATATTTGTATGCGAAAGTAAATTCATTATATAAGTACTTTGATATTAGGACAGCTCATCTTCATTGGAATAGGATTGCTTAGGTGTATTGATAAAAACTAAAGTGTGACGCTTTCATGGAAAAGCGGTTTTCAACAAAATTATACATTTGAAGATGAAGTTTATACCGCGAAACTCTCTAATAAAACATGCATACCCAATGCTTTCAGTTTCGTCAAACTCTTTCTGATTTCGGTGTGGTGGTAGCAATCGTTGTGATGACTGCTTTCTCGTTATTCGTTGGACTTGACGTTCCAAGTCTACATGTTCCCCAAAGTTTCAAGGTAGTTTCGCAGATTCTTTCCTCTAGTTGAGATTAGTCCTCTAGCACCATGGTATCCCTCGAGATACTGTATTAAGAATAATGACTTGTCAGCAATTTGAAGCTCATTGGCTATCGATTGGAAATGAATGAGCTAAGATAAAAATATCGATATAAAAAACGATGGCTAACAGAAATGCCAAATAAATTTGCATGTCGGACTTCAAAGCTAGTATTTCATATGTTAAAGCGATAAAATGACTCTAGACGTTCTGTTGTTTGAAGCGAAAACTTTGAAAATTATAATAAAATTTACAGCCTACGCTCGACCGACCATGGTTTATTGACATCTCACGAATTCCTCTTCATGTGGCTCTTATTTCATCTCTTCCAGCTGCATTCTACACAATTCTTATAGTGATGGATCAACAAATAACAGCCGTTATCATCAACAGAAGGGATAATTTGCTCAGAGTAAGTAGATATCAAACTAAGTGTCTATTTACACCATGACAGTGATAACACAGCGCTTTACGAAGGTAGCCACAGCTTTATTATCACGAAAGGTGACCTGCAACTAAAATGAATCGATACTTTTGAAGGTGATTTGCTCCGTGGTGATAATCCTATGTTGAGGTACTTCCAGAGTACAAAATCGCATTTGCTGCCACCACTCAGCTAATAAGTTTAGTTACGACAATGGCAACATCATATGTGACTTATGCACATCAAGAAACCATGTCTTGTCGGTCTGCTGGGCAATAAACTACGATTTCGCTCAAATCGGACCTATTCGACAATCTCTGACGAGTAGTACACAGGCGGCAATGCACTTGATGCGCGGGTATTGATCCCATTCCTAACATTAACGTAAGGTTGTGGGGCACAATTCATAAGTTATACGACTTATTAGTCTCAGAGATCAGCAGAGAAACCACTCCAGTTAGGTCAAAGTGAATTTACCACTTTGGTATTACAATTGCAATCCGACACTGCTTGTGCTTCGTATCATAGATTATCGTAGCACTCGTTCACTAATTCAAGGTGCAGGTTAACATGATCACAGATAAAGTGCGTTTTACCTTTGTGAAAAAGACTTTGAGCGCTCCTTCATGCTATGGCTGCAAAATTCCATTGTTACTGCTCACATTACTGTAGCTATCGCAGACAGTGTGTTATCGAAAAGCTTGTTTCGCAAAATTATTCAACAGTGACCACTTTGGAGCCATTTATCCACTTGTGAACTAACGAAGAAAAGCCATATCAAGATGTCGCCCACAGAGTTTTTGCTAAAAACTCGTCATTAAAAAGTATTGCTTCCAATTTGCATTTATATTTCGCGCCAATGACACTATTTCAGCTTTGTTCAGCCCTGCGAAATTGGCCATGGTGGGCAATGCGTTGCTCAGTAATAAAAGCTTATCTCTTATACATTATGTTGCAGAAAGGACACGGTTATCATCTTGACCTACTTGTGATTGGTCTGCTGGTACTCGTCTGTTCATTCCTCGGGCTACCGTTCTACGTTGCAGCTACAGTGCTCTCCGTTATGCACGTTAACTGTCTTCGATTATACTCCGAGTCATCAGCTCCGGGAGAAATCCCGCGCTTTTTAGGAGTAAAGTGAGTGAAAATTACACCTCCAGGATTACCTTGGTAGATTGTTTCTACCTCAGGCTTTTTACCCTCTTCAACTCCAGTTAACTGGAGTTGCTTGATATAAAAGAGAATAGACAGATCGAATAGAGCTGGATACTCAAAACGTGTAGAAGGGTGCGTGAAAAAGAACCCAGGTTTCTACTATTCCTTTTTTTCGTTTCCGTTCCAAATGTTGTGTTCCTGAAGAAAGCCAGTTGCAAATTAGCCGGCGTACTGCGAATTCACATGAACCGGACAATATCTGTTGCGACGTCAAGATGCGACTGTCCCGAGGAAAAATCACGAATTCGCCCTGCAGAATACTATGTCAGTCAAACAGAAATGTTTTGAAACTCATGCGTCAATTCCTGTGGGCTTTGCGAAGCTTCATTTGTTAGACAGAAACCTGGAAAACACATTTTTAGACTTCGTTCATTAGAAGTAGAAACGATAGAAATTAATGCACTAGGTCTTTAGCCGTTAGAGGATGTTGGAAAACTGCTGAATGAAGTGATGAGGGTTTCATAGAAAACGATGTTGTGTCTATTCACATCGTCAAAGTTTACTGATATATAACAGCATCCAGGCAGTCAGTAGTATTTGAAAATGACCCAAAGATTATAGAGGAACACAGCTCTAAATCTTAGCAATTTTTTCTTCGATTTTCGAAGTTCGCTTATCCAAGGAATTTTTCATTCGGTGATGTTGTTTAATTTAAAGCAGTGTTGCCTAAAAATATGTGCTGCATATACTAGAGGAGAGCCTCCTTGCTAATTTACCAAACGATGTGAGACTCCCTTCTAATTAATACTACTTCTGTTATTATTTGTGAAGTGTTATCTTTTCTTCATTTTAGACTTCCAAGATTTTCCACAAATGGAAGAATTCAAAAAAACTCTTTGATACAGTGTGAGAAATAACTGTCTAGTTTCAGTCTACCTTCAGTACCTCGTGAAATGGTAATATAAATGGCTTAGTGATCCAATTCATAACTGCCTATATGTGAAAACCGAGCTTTTGATCTGATAAGAAGCTAAACATAATAGTGACCAAAAGAAAGGACTTTAAATGAATGCAGCAAGAAGTGTGGCGAAAAGGTAATAATGTTGTTCATTAAAATCACGGTTTGATTCTGTCCAATCGTGACTCACCAAGTCTCTCATTTATCCAAATTTCGCAGATTTGTATCAGACTTCTCCGGAGAAACACCACTCATGTACAAGTCAGAATTGAGCGTTCTATTTTTTTGCATCCCACACTTCAGATAGAGTTGACTTATCAGGATCCCACAACACTCATAAAGAAGGCGAAAATATTCGATTAGCAGCCGTACCTCGCGCGAATATTTGGAAGCTTTCGCGGTTAGTGAATTAATGAAAACGAATTGAATGCAAAAAGTAGTGTGTAGGTTACACTAGATGAAGAGTCGTATGAAACAAAGCAGAACATTATCTTCTTTTCATTTCTTCAAAATACCTCAAAATGATTTGTTCAGAGAGCAACGACTTACTGGTATCTTCGCTCACATTCTCATTGGACTATCGGTGTTTCTGACAAGAGTGATCAAGGTAGATGAAAAGCCGATAATTTAGCGCTCGTTTTTATCGTTCGAAGCGTGACTGTCATTTCAGTTTGTGCCTTTACCAGTGCTCATCGGAATCTTCCTCTACATGGGAGTTGTATCTCTGCTGGGACAACAATTTGTACAAAGAATTGCCTTACTCTTCACTTCTATTAAACATCAGGTTTTCTAATTTCGCTATTGGATTCCAATTAGAAAGTCATTCACTTCTGTGCTTCATCATTCTCACTGTTTTGTCAGCAACGGAGGTTTTCAAAGAAAATGCTCGGGCATTAATTTATCCCAACCAACACTTTTGTCATCTCGTTTCCAAGCACGATTATTCCATTAGCATTTCAGCCTGACTACTCGTGGTTACGATCGGTGAAAATGAAACGAGTACATCTCTTCACTTTAATACAGTTGTTATCGATTGGAGCGCTGTTTGTCGTGAAATACACGAAGGCAATTTCCATGATATTCCCGCTAATGGTATAATTACAATATTTTTCTGAAGTCATTCAAAGATTTTGACGTGAAACCACTCAGAAAACATTTAGAGTTAGGTCTACGACTTCTGTTGCACACGTAAGGTTAAGCATGGAACAACATATAAGTTTAGCTTTATTAAGAATCCCTGTCGTTGATGGCTCAGAGCGACACGTAAGTGTAAGAGAAGTGCGTTCCAATGAAGTTAAAAAACAGCAGCAAATTTGATGACAAAAGCGGTGGCGATCGTTAAAGAATAGAATATGAACAGCTGGGCACGAATAAAGGTTGAAACGGCTTTATTAGAAAGATCATTTGCAATTGTTGCCAACTCTATTTTGTCGTCATTTCCACAGACAATTGATGACCAAAATGTTTATCAAGAAAACAAGTCTGGCTCCTAGTATCTCAAAAGCCGTTGTTCAAATGGAACTCTAAATTTTTTGTGGCCCTGGCACCAATGCGAGGTAAACATTTCGTCGCCAATTCAAAAAGAATTCTCAATGAGAGATTCTCAGTAGCAGCATACTTGAAAAAAATCACAGTTTGAGGGAGATGAAAGTCTAATTATATCTTACAAGGACTGAGACTTTGTTCTGAACTGCTGGAATGCTATAAGTACAAAAAATGAAAGAAACTTCCTGAAGTACAAGCAAGCAACACAATTCTTCTCCGGAAATGGTAATTGAGGGATCGAAGCTACCTTTTTGCTTAACACTCTTGTGAACATATTTCACATTGTGACCTGCTGTTAAAAATGAACTAGCTAGGAGGTAACGCTGAAAGCTGTGAAGTCTGTTACTATCGAAAAAGAGCCTGAACCTAGAACAATGTGACTAGCTTTGATGGCGGAGCACGAACGTATAAAATAAGGGGTACGTCAAGAAACGAGAAATAGTGGCCAAAAGAAGAACATGGTTGCTGAGTTTGAACTTGGCTAAAGCTTTTTTATGTTTATGTGTAACCTTTGCTGCAGGAAATGTCATTAGTTTATCAAAGATTAATGAAGAACTCAAATTAATTCTTTTGTTATCAAATACAGATTCTCAAATGCTAAAGATAATTCGTCGGACTGTTGGACGTGGGTAACAACCATTGTTAAGACGAAAAATTGAAACAGAATAGCAAAGACTATTTAAAGTGTTTTGAAAGCTCGTCATTATAAGAGTGTGTTTGATTTTCAGCTTGTGTTTATGGTACTGATACGTATGTTTGTGCTGGAAAGGGTTTTTTCTCAACTAGAACTTTCATCACTCGATGACATGTTACCTAGTTTCAAAGAAGTTGTCCTGGCGCCAAAACAGAAAAGGTAAGAACCATTTATTGAATATTACCCTAAAGAAGAACTGAATAAGGTATGAAGCGCACAATGTAAATAATGTGACAATAAAGCAAATGATGCTAATGTTTTGCCTGGAGATAGGCCATGTATCCAATTTAATGATGTAATCTAGAGAAGATTGAATGAATATTCAGCCTACTTGTCTTACAGTCTTATCTTCCAGTCATTCAAAAAATTCTTTTCATCTTATGAAGAAAGGCATTATGAGGTAATACGAGAGTAAGGTCGATCCAACGACAGTGTGGATTGTAGGACACCTTTGACTACTAGGCCAAACGCAAAGACGTGTATATGCCGATAGTGTGGTTTCTAAGAAATCCTCATAATCACAAAATATAAGAACTATCAAATGAAAGCATTTGAATTCAATGACCCTATCAACTGAAGAGAAAATAACCGAATAATTTCATGTTGACTGAAGATGGTTGCTATATTAGTGGATATCTCACTGTTCTGAGAGTTGTGTGACGCAGTCGTTAGGGTTGCCACTACATTAGTAGTCTTTATTCCACACAAGCCCGCTGCTCTCACCAAGACTTCCTTCTTCTGAGGTCAGTGAACTGGAAGCTGACCTGTTTGGAACGATGTCGCCACTGACTTCTGTACCAGCAAGCCACCACAAATTATTATGAGCCAGGTCTGCATCCGGTGACCTCTAACGATGGCTATTGAAGTCGGATGCATGTCCCATCTTTTTAGGGATTAATCAACGCAATAATCTTTATCATTTATCCCTTTCTATCTCAATCTCAATAAACTGTGTGCATTTTAGGCCACGACAACGAGAAACGGAGGAGTTGATAATAGCTCGTAAATGATTAGCTGTGCTTCCCATTCGTATACATATCGTATATATAATTAAATAAATGGTTTCTTAAGACATTATGAAAAATTGCAAATGTGAATCAAATAACTACATATATCGACAGATAATGCTCTTTGTTTTCTTTTATAATACCATTATATTTGACTGTTTTAAAACCTCTCTTAAAATGATTTATCCTGACAGCATAGTTTAATTCTTTCATGAGGTCCGCCATGAGTACTTATACAGTGCACTGCACATACTTCGGCGTGGCAGACCTGCCAGTTGTATAGTGCCCCTCGTCTGTGCCAGGTCCTCTCTAGGAAGAATTCGATTACACAAAGGTGTCGCCGACGGTTGGGTTGGTTCTCCATCAAACCTGCAATAAGCGTGCCGAAGTGTTACGAAGTCTATCAGATCCGTAGGAGCTTTTTTCACAAGGCTGATACAAGTTTCGCGACCTCGGAAAAACAGGAGGTATTGGTGAATAAGTGGCGAAATCTCGTCAAGACACCGCTCGTTGAAAACAACACTAGTGTCACTGCGACATACCGTTTTCGTAAATCTTTCGAAATTCTTCTAAAAGCATAAGTTTAGCAGTGGCCAATGGACTATATCCGTATAAGTGACTGGCTCGGAAGTTGGTTTTTCCAAGCGCGGCTACCTCTAGAAAAAAAGCTTGCAAGAAATGGTCGCCGTCGTTGAAGAATCTGCCTAGTGAGAAATCCCACACTATTCCTCCGTCTCAAAGCGATCATCGACTGTCAATTTCAGTAGCCCTGTATCGCACAGTCATGACTATTCGAGACCTCAGAGAACGTGTTTTCTGTTAAACAGTTCAAATACCAGGTAACTCAGAAATAATTGTCACAGGCCTTTCACGAGTCGCAAGAATTTACCCTTGCTCAAATAAGTTAACTGTACAGCAATGAAATACGGAATTTTGAGCTGTTGAAAAAAAATGATCCATTACTTCGCTGGATTAAAATGAAGAATGTGAGTTAAGATGAATCTGAAAATAACGTTAGTATGTCATTTATAGATCTAAGTATGTTCAATGATGGGCAAAACATACGTCCTCATACGGGAGTTGAATACGCGTTTCATCCATACCGGGGCAAGTACTACTACATCATCGGCCGCGGCGAATTTCAGCACCTATTCAACACGATTTGTTTTCTTACGTCCAGTATACATAAGACCGTCGAACCATTTTTTCAGTGCGGACTCGGTTATTGCTTGGATTTTTCTTTTCATGAATGTCACTAGATATCGGCTGGGCCGATATCTTGTGATATTTTGATATGGTCATGCTTCAACGATCCCAGATCGTGGAAATGAAAAGAACCACCAGACAGGCTTGGTACATAATGAACATCTTTACAAATGAATTATGTTATAGGCCCTTCGTTGGCGGTAGAAAAAACTATCTACTAATAGCTTTCAGCTGCTCCTGAAATACAGCAACCTCATTTGCAGTGTTTTTACATACATGGCTTCTAAGTCCGACATTTTATATAATCTGAACCAGTGCTTTGCATCCACCTACCATCCACGAAGCAGAGGTTGAGTTATCGCCGAGTAGCATTTGATCAAATTATGACTATGAGGGTAGCTACCGCTGAATTATCCTGCGCAAGCGAAAGGTTTAGCTTATATGAACTGTTATATTTTCGCGGATGCTAGCGACTTTGACTTCCTGCTCAGTGTTGTAGTTCCCATGAAATTTGCACGCTGTGCTCAGTTGTGCCGAGGTTTGCCCATTTGAACCAAGGGTATACTTTATGATACGCTGTCATTTCGTGGTTTTCTCTTCGGGCACAGTTTCTTACCGTAGTGTCGGTAATCATTCGATAGCTGAAAAATCAAAATTTTGATGCTCGACTTGGTTTCTGAAAGGTTTTTTTCAAAGATTAACCCTAGCAACGAGAAGAAAATTGCATTTTGCTTCCTGAGTGTATAGTATGTTTTGCACTCGTGTTACCTGTTTGGCTATTTCGCCAATCAAAGAGCATTAAACTGCTCTCTTAGTAATCATTTGATAATTTGAAAAACGATGATTTCAATACCGAGTGGCTCCGAAAAGCCATCCTTACTGCTCTATAGCAATAAGAAAAATAATATCTTACACTCAGCGCAAATTTTTTGCTGCTAAGGTCTGTGGTTGGATTTTTATCAGACTTTTCATGATTCTTGATATTACAACTTTTGGTGATCTCGCATATGTGTTTGGGCTTTTAGCTTAACTTCATAGCGAGTTTATTTGGTAATATAGTACGAAAGTGAAAAATAATTTCTCTTTGACGACAGAACAGAGTCTCTTCTATGTCTCCTCGATGTAGTATGCACACACAGTGAGAACACGTTCAATCTTTATGTCCCATTATCCGCTCCATATTTTTGGGCCTATTATTTGTATACCTAATGTTGTCTAGATCAATAGCGTCGTGAGGACGAAGTGTGGCAGCAGTTCCTTTGCAAGGAACACAACAATCACTGTTCGGATATAACCACATTAATGTCGAGGTGCGAAAAGAATTCGGAATATTAGGGGGGTTCAGATTCCAAGGTAATTGCGGATTCAGAGTCCACCTACCCATCTAAACTGAGGTTTCCAGATTCTCGACAATCCTAATTATGTACAGTTTATAAGCAGCTGCCTTGTGTTGAAAATGTCGATCAATTTTATTCGCATTCAATGTATCACCTGTATCACCTGTCGTCCCGTTGATTGTCGAGTGACTCGAGCGGGCACCAGAAACTCTTCCATTTTTCCCTATCGCGTGCAAGAGTAGCCCAATGGGTCCTCCTCGATCTAGGGATTCGCTGAGCATCATATCTTTCTTCTATCGCTTTCGTGAAGAAATCGGTCCAGCGGGTCAGTGATCTTCCTTTAGAGCGCTTGACTTCCCGAGGAATCCAGTCGGAAACGGCTCTCGTCCATCGGTTGTCGTTGAAGCGCATCACGTGTCCGGCCCACCTTATTTTCGATATCCTGGCGTGTAGAACGGCGTCTCTGATTTTCGATCGCTGACGTAGGTCAGAACTTCGGATCCTTTCTCTCATTTGCGAGATACGGGATACTCCTAGCATCGACCTTTCGACTGCTCGTTCAATAATGGCAAGTGATCTTTCATCCTGCTTACGTAGCGACCAGGATTCTGCTGCATACGTTAGGGCAGGGATAATTGTCGAGTCGAAAAGGTGGGCACGGAGTCGTATGTTCTTTGTCCTCTTCACTACATCTTCGATGCTCTTAAACGTTCCCCAAGCCGCTCGTTTTCCCCTGCTCAACTCTGGAACTAGGTCGTTCATCATGTTGATTTCACGACCTAGATAGACGTAGATCGAGCATAGAGCATTCGGAGATTGTCGTTCCGTTGAGCGTGAATGGGGCATTAGAAACCTATCCGTTCCTCCTGAACATTGTTTTCGTTAGATTCAGTTGAAGACCAATCTTCCCGCAGGCGTTATCGAAATCGGTCAACATTCGTTCCGCTTGGCTGATGTTTGGTGTTATGAGAACGATATCGTCAGCAAAGCGAAGATGGTTTAATTGTCGACCGTCAATTTTCACTCCCATTTCGTCCCATTCTAATGTTCGCATGACGATTTGTAGGGTGGCGGTGAATAGTTTGGCGAAATTGTATCGCCTTGTCGAACCCCTCTTCTTACGTCAATGGTGATATTGCTGTAGAATGGAGATATTCTGGTCGTGAAACCTTTATAAAGCTCACGAAGGATCATTATGTACCGAGTAGTGACGCCCTGGTTTTCCAAAGCCTCTACAACCGCTTCTGTTTCCACTGAATCAAAGGCTTTCTTCAGATTGATGGAAGTGAGACAGAGTGGATGTTTGTACTCTCGTGAAACTTCAATTAGTCTTGTAATCGTGTGGATGTGGTCCATGGTACCAAATCCTTTTCGGAACCCTGCTTGTTCGCATGGCTGTCCTTCGTCCAGTGCTCTGTCAATCCTGTTTAGGATGACTCGAGTAAAGAGTTTATAGACAACGGACAGCAAGCAGATTGGGCGATAATTGCCTATGTCGTGAAGGTCTCCCTTTTTGAACAACAATACGGTCTTGGTGGTTTTCCATTGATTAGGGACCTTGCATTCTGGCAGGTAGCGAGTGAAGAGCCGAGCCAGGGTGTTGATGAGAACTGGCGGCAGATTCTTAAGATGTTCTGGTCTAATCCTCTCTGGACCGGGTGTTGCTCTGTTCTTCACCGACGATATAGCATGTCGGATTTCGGAAGGGAGGACCGGTGGGACGACATATTCGTCCTCTTTCAATTTATATGACGGTAAGAGGACGTGGCTAGCGAAGAGATCCGAGTAGTATTCGTGGATGATTTTCTCCATAGCCCTTCTCGAAGCTGTAAGTCTTCCGTCAAGGTATCGGAGTGCAATCATCTTGGTCTTATAATTGGCGAAGCTTCGCTGGGCTTTGCGAATGCTCTTCCCAGCTTCTGTAGCTTCTGCCATAACCGCGGCTCTTCTCTCTTTGAGGTCTTCTTTTATCGCTTCTCTGCAGCGTTTCGTAAGTTCAGACGTAAGGTTACGGTTTCCTGCAGCTCGTGCGATTCCACGTTGACGTATCAGCTCGAGTGTCTGCGGAGACAAGCGTCTCTTCGTGACCTTAGGACTCTCGGCTTCTATAGCGCTAACGTGAAGATATTCAACGAGTCGATCATATTCTTCGTCGATGTTGGCGACTACGGTATCTTCCCAAGAGCCGACTAAAGATTTGAACACATCCCAGTTTATGGTAGTTCTGGGACATCGTTGTCTGAATTTAGCGGCTTTCTCTCCTCTCCTCGAAAATCGGAACGTTGCGCGAAGGAGGCGATGGTCTGATCCCATGTAGAACTTAGGAACAACAGCGACAACGCTCAGGCAAAACCTTCGATTTACTATGATGTGATCTATTTCGTTCCGGTACTCTCCATTGGGAGACTCCCACGTCCATAGCTGAGAAAGAGGCTTTTGGAATTGCGAGTTACCATGAATGGTTTGGGTCGTAATGATAAACTCAGATAGCCTCTCACCCTGCTCATTCCATTCTACCCCGTGGGTCCCATGTGACGTTCTTCAGACGTTCTTCTAGGTCCAATTTTTGCGTTAAAATCTCCGACCATGACCTTGAAGAATGTACGATCTCCTCTGAAGAATCTTTCGAGGTCCATATAGAACGCTTCGACTTCGTCTTGGTCATAGCTTGATGTTAGTGCGTAAGCAACGAAGATTGTTAAAGCCAGCATAGAACCACGTCGTTTCAACCGTGATATCAACAAGATGATATCTTTCTAGAAACCTGTGATCCATTTGATGATATGGACTTTGTGTTGAACAGAAAGGCGCTTACATTCTATTATATGGCGTAAAGTACTTCTTTGGAGGAGATGGTGACGCCAGCCGGCCAACAAGTGCTGCTGAGTAAATATCCACTGAAGCGCATATTTTCTATCGCGGCTTTAAAATACCATCAGAATCCTTTTACTGGATCCACTCTTCATTAATCTTTTCCTCAGACTGCGGGGCAGTGCTCTCTAGCCATTTTGTATTCCTCCTCTACCTAATGAAGAATAGGTACTTTTGTTTGCCAGCTTTAGATCTATCAAAGTAAACTATATCATATTCAGTCGTTAGGAGCTCTTCCTTCTCTCAGCATGTCGCCCATTAATTTGATCACATCCCCCACCATGTACCTATCTTTACTGCACAGTATGACCTTTTGATCAAGTTTTCTTTGGTTCTCATCAATGTGAACACTCCAGTGATTTCCAGTGTTGATTTTGATGGACAAACTGACGTCCATCAAATTTTGTGCTGCTGGTTAGATAGAAGCGAGCCAAAAGTCCTCATAGCCGTGTCTTGTAATTACTACGGATATCAATAAAATTGCACTTGAAAACAAGCCGACTCTGCTGTTCTCCCATGTAGCAGTCCAAAATCATAGTTCACAAAGTTTCTTATTTGTGATTGTGGCAGTTTCCTCCACTCAAGGAGAAAAGATTAGATTCATTATGATTTTTCCTTGTTCTCAAAGTCTCGATGTGCTTTTTTTGCTTTCTCTTTCCATCAGTTCTGAAACTATAAGAAGAAGTACTCAGGACATGGAAAATAAGGTATTGAGAGCGCAATGGACACTGTGAATTGCACATGTTCCGTAGCGCGTGCAGTTAAGATTATACGAAGTATCACTCCGTTCTAACCGATGAAAGTTGTCAAGAGTACAAAACGCACCCGAAACTTTCGATATAATTTCAATAAAATTCCCCAACAAGTAAACAAGAAAAGAAGTAAACAAGTAAACAAGAATCAAAGCAGTGCGGGTGTTCTCCGATTCTTCCGAACATAAAATAGCAATTCTCATGTTTGCTTGGAAAATGATTACTGTCTTAGCACATAAAATGTATGAAATGAAACATATTCTTGGCTTGCAGAATATTGTGACCTAAGCATGCATTATTTTATTCAAGGAAGGCATTTACACTTCCTATTGGAAACATTTCACATACTAGTAATGCTTCTACTGTTCAAAACCAGCGGTATCTATCAGATCGAGTCATTGAAACAGTCACTGAAGTTGTCTCTACTGAAAAGACAGTGTAACGTTCCTTGTTTATCAGCAATATAACTCTTGTATTCATAGAACAACTCACTCGATCCATCGCATTTGGAAGTTGTGCATTTCATTCCAAAATCGAATGGACAGAAAACTCCTGTCATTGCTCAAAGAAGCTCTTTGAAATAAGTTGATCTTGCCTCGCGTAAACCACTCTGTAATAAAAAGCAATCTGTGTGACAAATTCGTACGAACACATAATGAAATGTTCTATAAGATCGTGATAGGTAGTTTATGTATGGATGAAGAAAAACGAACCAAATAATCACATCTGGCGCTAGTCTCGGTGGCCGTTCATTAACGATACATAGGACGTTCTCGATAGAGCATTGCTGATCCTATACGAAATTGTCTTGGAAAAACAATAAGAATATACGAAACGAAGGACTGGCAATAGTATCCATATGATTCATGTAGTTAACATAAAATAGATTGATAAAATAAAGGATATAGCTGCCGGCGTTGACTAATCCTTGAGGGATAAGCCATGCATTCGTCTTTGATTTTGATTCTGTTTAAGTAGACTGAATGTATATTTGATTTTGCAATGACTGGTGGTGATTTATCGTTATATCAAGTTACTGTTTCTTATCCTCCCAGGAAAGTCTGAGGCCACTTGGGCACCAGTCCACCGACCACGGAGGGATAGATAACTTGGTGAACCATAAGCACGAGATCGCAGTATCGACCTCGTGTGCGACGCGGAGCACCTCTAACCTCTGTGCTATATGAGCCCCTTAGGAAGATAATAAATAAGTAATTGATTAATAAAGCAGCATATAGAATAAAAACACATCTTCAAGCATTCATGTATATTACGAGTCTTAATAGGCAAAACAATAGTAAGACCACAGAGATATATAGACAAGAATAAAATAAAATACCTTGATTATACTGTTCTTTTCGAATTTTTTTTCAAGACCACGTTCAAATTTCAATAATGCCTGATAATCATTTTTTGCGCCACGCATGTGGTCTGTTATAGGCAACTCATAGAGCTCGATACAAGAGTTTTTCAACATTGACAGTCTCATCAGTCGGGCAGTACCATTCGTCTTCACTTAAGGAGATCTAAGCCAATTAGGCCATAAGTTGCCCTAGAACAGAAACATGCATGGCTCAAAAAATGATCAACAAGCACCTTGGAACCTGAGCGTGGTCTTGGGAAAACACTCGAAGCGAAAGATATGATATATTAACGTACCAGCCAAGAACAATCCAGTGTAAACATTGCCCATTCAGTTATATTTTCACTTGATGGAGCGAGTAAAATGTTCCTCTTTGCCAACTCTATATGAGGGGTTAGTTACCTCAGATAGGTTTGGCTAAAATAAAGGCGAAGGGTACCATCCGACTGATGAGACTGCCAAGGTCGAAACACGTGTATCGGGCTCTATAAGTTGCCCTATAATAGATCACATGCATGGCTTAAAAAATGATTATCAACCACCTTGATCGACATGCATCTCTAATTATACATAAAGTGAAAAAGAAATCAATACATTGTATACTAGCGTTCGGTAGTACCTCTATAGGATCAAACTGAGAACTGAACCAGCGCACACTTGACCCTTTCACAACAATTTCCACGCTTTCTCGCACCTACGACACTATCGATTGGCTTTCCAAATCCATTGTTTTAAGCCCTCCGAGCTCTCTTTGGAAGACTTCACCCATTTTGTAAACCGGGGAATAAAACAAAGGTCTTAGAAAAGGAGTTCTTCATGGATAGAACTGACAACTTATTTCAGCATCAACACTGATTTGAATACGATGAGCAGTCATGTAGTGACAACTGTCCGTGGAAGGCTAGAGATAAATTCGACTAACGCTACGTTTTCACTCAGCTGATAATTACGAGCTCACCTAGGGAGGAGATACCTATTTGAAGTGTTGAGGTCAGTCGCTTGAATGATTAAATGTATGATGAAATCGCTCGATTTATGGATAAAGTTGAATTAGAAGTGCACCGTTGAAGAGTCTAAACGATCAACTGTGAGTTAATATAGACTTCTCCTTTCAAAATGACAAAAATCTAATTCTTCAAACATTTAACGGAGTTGTATTAGAGCTCTAGTTTTCTCTTGCTGGTCAATTAGAAAAACAAGAGCTTTTCATGGTTTTTCAAAAACTAATTGTTTAGAAATACTAGATTGCCTACCTGCCCATTTTCTTGACCGCTTGTGCTTCACCCTGTAACTAATGATTCTCCAGATCTTCAAAACAGATTAGAAACAATGAGAAGAAATTGTCAGAAGGAAAAAAGTGCACAATTACAAATCCTTAGGTTTTTCTCTTGCTGGTCTAGATTAGTACAACCTGAAGAAACCCTTTTAGGACCAAGTGTACCAAAAACGATTTGTGGTCGGTCCATAGGTTATGGCATTGGAGAAATAAACATAAAATTTTGTTACCTAGTAGCATTCAAATCTGCATGATCTTAGTATCGTTCAACTGCGCATTTTTTGTGAACATTGGTATATAAGTTTCCCACATTTGCCTTAAGATGGAGCTGTTTTTGGAACAAATTCGCTTGCTACTCATGCGCGGATAACGCATAAGGAAAAAGTGCTAATGAAGCGATGTACAAGATTAATAGAGCTTGGGGTGATGGAACGATTACAGAAAGAACGATTAGAAAGTCGCTCGCGAAGTTCAAAGCTGGAGAGAACAGTTTGGAGGATCAATCGCGCTCGAGCTGTCCACAAAAAGCCCCATTGTTTTGCGCTCCGCTTCACTAGCATCGTTCCCATACGCGGCTTTCGTGAGTGATTAGTAAACGAATTTGCACCCAAGACAGCTCTCCATCTTCAAGCAGGTATAGGCAAACTGTATACCAAAATGTTTGTAGGAAAATTCGTAATTGAACCATATCAAGGTCGTACAATTTTGATAACTTCTCGTTAATAAATTTAGTGTTTATTGTTCTACAGCCAAAACTTATGGAAAGACCTAAAATAGTGGCCTTCTTGTGGTTTTCTCGGCGGTCACAGATTTTGCACCAGACTTTCAGAAATCATTCAATAGTAAAAGAAAAGTGCGATTCTAGCACGGGGATTGCTTACTGGTTTGCTTGGCTTTTGCTCCACAGGATGTTCCTTTTACTACAACTTTCTCGATTATTCGACAACTTAGAAAATTGAGATTTCATTAATAAACTTCATTTCCAAAAAAGACCTTTTTGCGGTGCAACAAGTTTGAAGAGGAGCTTTCGTTTCGTCTTTGGCATTCATTATCTGTCAGCTTGGCCATTTGTGCTTGGCTTTCCAATAATTGCCATTAAAATTCAGTAATGGCTTGATAGAAAAAATCTTGACAAGTTTCATCCTGGTTTACATACTGGAAAAGTCGTCCTGGAGCGCTGTAGAGCGATAACAAATCACATTTTGCACTCGAAGTAGCTGAGCAGTTGTTCAAAATCCATAGCGAGTTTATTTGATAATATGCAAAAAATAAACGACAATATTCTTACAATATGGCAATCATTTTTAATCATTTTTGAGCCATGCTTGTGATGTGGTCTGTTAAAATGGGCTGACTTATAGTGCCCGATACACGTGTTTAGACCTTCGGTCTCGTCAGTAGGGCAGTCACTATATATTCTATTCCATTAGTATTCTATAGTTAATATTTTCACATACTTAATTACTTAGATGTCCCTCCATCACTAGTTGTGCGGACCCCAGCACCTATTCCAAATGGTATATCACTGGGTGTACTTATGACATTCCTTGGTTCCTTGAAGTAACCTTGCAAAGGCATTTTCAGGCTTTTAGAGGTCGTATAAGAGAAACGGATTTTGACGATGAAATTCTGACCGGGCTTTCTAACTGTTGATTTGGAGATGATGTTGGGCTGAAATCAAAAGCTAAAGTAGGGAAGAAATTCAACCGCCCGCTCACGGATGATGTATAGGCCAAAATCCGACAAACGACATTATTCATAAGATGAAACGAGGTTTTCAACTACATACGTATAGCATGAAAATTTGTGGAACGGTATCTGAATACATAAGCGTAGCGCCATTCGCGAGACCGCGATTCTTGTTATTTATTCGGAAACATTTCCTTATTTCGCAAAAACCACATTTTTCGTGATATATATATATATATATATATATATATATATATGTACATACATACGTATATAGATACACACATATGTACATATATATGTATACGTATGCATGTATATATATATGCAGATATATATGTATATAAATCCATGCATATATACATCATATATGCGACAAAATCTCTGAAGATGAAATGTTTTTTTTTGCTCACGCAGTATTCTACGAAAAACCTCCTTAGAATATGAATTCGGTTTGCGAATCAACACGGTTTGGTCTATTATATGGTCACAACATTTGTAGTAAAAAGCTACGCACAAACTCTAGTCGAACGAAGGAAGCAAACTGCCGAGTGTGAATAATATCTTTATTTTTGCTGCAATATAGTAAGAATTTTTCCTCAAGATTAAGTTATGAACTGAAACCTTTGAGATCTGAGCTGTCGAATGATTGCTGGAGGTTCAGGAGAAAAGTTTTCTTCAGCAAAAAAGTTTAGTCCCTAACATGTCACTTTTTAGTACTAGAAATAAATTGATTTTACCTACAGGAATTAATCTGGCGAGTCTCTGGCGGAAATGCGTGAAGCCGTTAATTACTGGAAGAGAAATAATTGTATAGCAAAAAGAATGCCTGTAGTTACTCGTTGAAGACAGGCTAAAACAAAGCACCTGCTGAGACTGCGACGTTGTGTGGTGGGAAGCAGAAACAGCGGTCATTCGCAGAGATGCGGCGCCACGATAATATGCCACTGCATGTAATGCGAGGAGCGTGAACTCGTCTTCCATTGTGATCAATGCCTCACTATGAAGTTCGTCTTCTAAAAAACGCTTAACGGAGCTTGATCCTCATCAAAGTGACATCTATGGTCTTTTCCACACAAAAATGTTTGATATCGTCTACTTCGGGATTACCTGAATAGATTCTAAATCTACTAACCTTCAAATGGATCAACTTGCGACGTAAAAATTTCAATCATAATTTTAGCCGACGATCTGGAAATAGGAAGATGGTTATTCGAATAATTCTTCAAGAGTGAGTCTTTCACATCTATACTCTCGTCAGTGTTCGTGTGCAGTAATGTCTTTATAAGAAGTGATAAGGCGATTTTTTAGCTATAAATTTTTTCAACTTTTTCCGGATTTGAAATCCACAGGTGTTATGAATCAAAGTAATTATGCCTTAGTAAGGATTGCTTATAATTGCCTTGATGACTACATGACCTGACCTTTATGAAAAGTATAGTCATATACGCAGTGATGTAGAGTGGTGTGCAGAAACTTCTGCGTTAGTTGGGATTCGAACCCACATTTCACTCTTTGCGGGAGCGCGCGCTGAACCGTTACACTAACGACACTCGATTTTGATACCACTCTTTCCACGCTACAACGCATTATCTGTCGACAGCCAACCGTAAACGGTCTGGTGCTGGTAGTCGTCATTGACATTGAACCCACTTAAGCTCACAAATGTTGAGTATATAATCAATCGAAATTTATATGTTTCAATACTTATAAGTTTCTGTACATCACTCTACATCATGAGTATACTGTAACATCATACCACCGCAAGAGGCGGTCAAATAATATGAATTCTGTTTGATTATCTGTAGCCATATCGTTTCCCAACAAAAAAACTAGACCATTCTTCCTACCTGTCATAGACGAATGTGCCACCGAGTAGAAGTCCTTTATCGAATGTGGCGCTTTCTTAAGCAGTGAACAACGGAAAAAGTGAACACTACTAAAATATCAAACACATTAAGTAAGCAATGATATTTACAGAATGTTGTGAGTCTAATAATCGTACTACCTAAAGTATTAAACCCTCTAAGAAACTGTCCCAGCAAATACCTATTTAGGTACACGACTACTGAAGGTATCAGATGTACCCATTGATATAGGGTGATGTGCAAAATTTTCGCGTTAGCGGGACTCGGACCCACATCTCGATCATCAGCGAACGCGTGCTCTAAGCCGTTGCACTACCGACGCCTTTGCTCACCACTCTTTCTGCACTACAACGCATCTATCTGTCGAGAGAAAAAGTGGTGGAGCAAAATGGCAGTCAGTTGTGTAACGGATAAGAGCACGCGTTCCCGGATAGAGTGAGATGTGCTTCAAGTCCCGCCTGACGCAGAAGTATTGCGCATCACCCTCCATCATTGGGTATATTTGAAACATTATATCACCAAAGCAGTCAAATAAAAAGGATTTATACTCGAAAGTTCTTTTAGCTGGATTGAGATGTTCTCTTACACTTTTAGTGATTATTCCATAGTCTACGTTTTAGCGAATTCAGCACTGTGCTTGTTCTCTGAAAAGAGCTTTCAGTGCGCTGTAGCAGTGGAAATAGGATCACGTTCCACACATGGTGCACATTTCTCGCTCGGCTGCGGTCTTCAGAAAGCTATCTATCAAAAATCTGGAAACCTCTTGATAGCATCAATCCTGGTGAATTGAAAGCTAAGGTTGATTTTCAGAAAGGTATGCAATTAGTGCTGCAAGAGAGCATAAAGAAGATCACGTGTCATTTCCAAAGTTTTGTCGCACTTAAGAGTTGTATAAGGATCAAAGCAAACGAGCGGCTAGAAGGCATCACGAAGCATCATAATGACACAAAAAACCTGAAGTTTTTGTGAAACAAGGAGAAAAGATCTAATTGAGTAACGAGAATCACGCATCCCTTGCGAAACGCGATGCGCGAACAGCTGCCGTCCCGAACGGGTTCACAGTGTGCAACATAGTACTTCACCTTAATCGCCCTTGTCAGAATGATGCAAGTCACTAAGCAGTAAATTCCACTCCTTGTCTAGTTTACAGCTATCAGTGTTGTATACTTGAGAGCAATTTGGACAGTTGTATCGTTTGATATCATGCTCATCCGCATCCAACATATCGAAAGGCTAAAACAAGAGAGATTTGAGGCACATGCGAACCCATCTACGAAGCTCATCATCTATGTGGGCGCCACCTATAGAAGTAAATTATTTCTATAAGTTCCGGAATTACAGCACATTTGAGAGTAAGCTACTAAACAAGTGTATATTCAGAAACCAATGGTTACATTTTTCCACACTCGAGACTTTTTATGCCATGTATCATGGAGTTTCACCTCTTGAGGGCAGCGCAGAACAAAAGGTCGCGCAACTTTTTTTTTATCCAGAGTTTTTCCGTTTTAGAAATATTTATATCTTTCTCGCAACACTGTGATACAGAAGTTACTCCAAGAGTCCATATGTTTTTGGAGCATAAAGGATAAATAGATAATGAACTCATTATTGATCAATCCTCTAAGGAATGCACCAAGCAATCATTTTAATATTTGGTTTCGTTTGCGGTGATAGAATGCACATCTGGCCTTTACATAGACTCTCGGCGGGCCTACCGTTTCATCGTCTCAGTGTTGCTCATCCTCAGACAAATCTGGTACTAGTTTAACGATCCCGGAGGAATGGGTGGCTTGGTGAGCTACGAGAGTGAAGTCGAGCCATTAACCTTGCGTGCGGTACAGCCCTTAAACTACTGCACCACATGCGCTCCTTTTGGAGTCTTTTAGACTATTTAATCTTTATATGTGGAGAGCAACTCTGATGATCAGAAAAAATAGTTTGTCAGAAGCTATACTGTGGAATGTTAGCGATGTCAAAATCTTCGGTATGTCTCGGAATTTTCCGATTGCCAGTGTATTTTAGAAGTTGAAACGGCTATGGGACTTTAGGAGATATTTTTTGCCTCTCGTTTTGTGGAATACTAGCTTTATATTTTTGTTTTACACCGCCAATAAATCGGTTGCGAAGTTCAACCAACGAAATACTTGGTTCGAGGCGAAACGTGATCTTCTCTTTGCTCTTACAGTGCTCTGCGTAAGCCATCTCAAATCCAAATTTTGGCGCCAACAATCGTCGAGATAAGATTTATTAAATGATAAGACCAGCAAACATCCATCTAAAGACCTCAGCCGAGCGAACAAACCAAGTGTGACACATGATAATGTTTTTCATTGCTACAACGCAATAAGAAAGGCTCTTCAGAAGCCAATCACATTTTCGAAATCGTCGAGATTTGGGCTTTAGACGAGTTACCAAACGTTTGGGGAAAATTTTTTCCAAAGGGGTGAGCCTCCAAAAAATACTGCATCTAAATGGATATCCTTAAGAAATGTGCACCTGTGCAAAAAAATAGAATTAAACTGACCTACGGGTGAGTTTGCGATGTTGAAAAATTGAATGGTTGATAGCAGTTTTTTTTCCAATACTTATTAGTAGAAGTTAGAATTTTAGAATATGGTGATTCGTTTTTTGCGTTTTTTGAGATTTAGAATAATGGTGATTAGATAATCTTTATGCATACTAGTATAAACGCAGTAGTAGGAAAATCGAGCTTTATAAAAAATACAACCAATAAAACAATCAATAACCACCCACAACATGCAAGAAAGCTATTATCACCAGCTAATTATAAAAATTACAGAATAGAGATCTCGGCGTCTATCAATCCCTTAGAGGACGACGCCATGCAGTTATCTTCAATTTTTAGCCTTGTTTGAGGTGGTGGTTGTATAGTTAGCCCTTACAACACCTGCAAGGTCTACTGATGTACCGCGAGCTTTACCCTTTAGCTTTATGTCCCTCCTGAAGGAGTTCCTGGTTTGCTCAACATAGTCTGCGAAATACCAAGGTCAAATGAGAGAGTTGACAATGGGATGACGATTAGCTCCAATACTTGCTACTAAGCTCTTATGTTGTTGTTCGTGGATTTTTTCTTTACCCACTACCATTCCGAAAAGGTAGTCGCGTGCTCGAATCCAAGTCACAATAAGTAAGGAAATTTTTTTTACATCTTAACACTTTTGCGGTTGTATTTCACATCGTACTCTGCTATAAAAAAGATGCGATAAGAGGGAAAAGCTAAATATTCTGATCTCAACCATAGCCACCCCAACTACAATTAGCACTGCAAGAACGACCGATGAAATTGCAGCATGCAACGTGATTCACAAACAGTGAGAGATTTCTGTATAATCAGGGCCGACTCTATGGATAATGGCGCAGGCTTTATAAAGTGAAATGGTTGGAAAGGTAAAAAAAATAATTGACGAGTTGTAAAGGCAAGTACTACTACCCAGAAGCCCGTAGTGCTCGAGTGCGAGGATCCAGATGACTTCTATGGAGCATCAATGGCCAATATTCTGGAGTTGATTCCAGAACAAGAATATCTATGTCGCTCGGAAAAAACGCTCAATAAGAAAAGACAACTGTCGAAGAAATGTGGAGATTCCGAGCTTTGCATTTTGAATGAATGATGTCAGAGAGCAGCGTCTAAGATTGCTCAAGCTGTGAATTGCCTTTTGGAGACGCCCTCTCAACAGCGCGCATAATGCCAAAAGATAGATTTCAAAAAGTCACAAATTCTTGCATTTGGTTGATGGTTTATGGAACACTACAGGGAACAGATTATACAAGTTAATGAACTGCAAGCTAATCAATAGTTTTGGGTTGGCAAAAAATTTTTCGGACTTTTTCTTTCTGTAAGCTTTTTCATGCATTTGAGTTTTTGTCTCTAATGTCATTCAAAATAGCTTCTTGCGGTTATTTTAATATATAACACTCATGCATCTGCTTTGAAATGGAGTTGTCTGGAGAGCAAAAACGATTGCTGGTGCTTTACGAGTATCACTAGGGTTCAAGTGCTTCTGAGACTTTCCGTCAGATTAGCGAAGCCTAGGGTGACGGGACAGTTGGGAGAACTGCAGTTTTTAATCGTTTCAATGAATTGAAGGCTTTAAATGCAGATTTTCCACTTACAAGAAGAATCGTAGATGAGTTGAATTGGCGTTTCAATGGCCGCCGCCAAGCTCTTTTTTTTTTCTGCGCCAATGTAAACCCTCATCATTCAAGATTATCAAATGCAAAGAGTGAGGGATTGGCTGGAATCGTGTCGATCGCCCGCCCTACCTTCCAGATTTGGTCTCACCTTCCCTGAGATTTTTCACCTTTTCCGATCGTTGCAACAATTCTTGACAAGGAAGGCGCTTTGATAACATCGATGACGTGAGTAAAACACTTGAAGTATTCTTTGATTCGTAAGACACAGATTTTCACCGTCGCGGGATTATGGAACTGCCGGAAAATTGGGAGTAAGTGTTAGAGTTGAAGGGGAATACTTTACTAATTATTTGCTGTTTTTATGTTTTAAAAAGGGGATAAACTTGCACATAAACGAAAAAGCCGGAAAATATCTTGTCGACCCAATAGTTGAAAAATTGCCTATAGAGCTGGAAAGGTGACAAGCATCGACAAGTTAGATTGCCCATTTAGAGGAAGAATTGTACTTCACCGGTAAACCATCGCAACAAGAAAAAAAAGGCGACGAAACACTCTGATTATGTGATGAAGGAGGAAACACTTATAAAGCAATGCTCTACGAATGTGCAAAGGCATCTTCGAGACAGGTATGACGCCTTGGATATAGTGTTGTGGTGGGCTCAAGGGGTGGCATACTGAATGAGAGAAAACAAACACCTATACGCTGACGAAAGACTGGCGTTCTCCCAGCTGAGAGTCTCGTATAAAAAAACACAGTTAACCAGAGTGCAGAAAGAACGAAGAGCATGCGGTCGAACACCACAACCCTTGCACACTGCATTTTTCTGCTGCTATGATCTGAATCTTCACAACGTATCAACAAACTATGCTTATTGGATATAAAATGTATAATAACTCAACGCCATCTAAAAATACCGAAGGTTGTTCAGAACTGGGTATAATGTTGAGATAACCTAAACACCACGATTTTCACCGTTGACGTATCTTCTCATCTCCACGTATATAGGGAGGTGGGGCGCCGTGGTCGAGTGGTTCGTCGCGGCGCTGTAGAGCCGAGCTCGACTTCCCAACTCTCTCCGGCAATCAACAGCAAGGATTCATGGACCGCCACGGCCTGGCTATCTTCAAGATTGCAAAGAGACACGTACAACCAGTATTTTGCAACGTTTAAGAAGAGGATGGAAAAACGAAATGAATGCTAGAAGTACTGAGATCCGTACAGTAAAAAAAACCACTGAAAAGACTGGTTAATGAAGTGTGAAAAAAAGAAAGGGCAGGATCGGATCACCAAAAGATAACATTCCGCGAATAGAGAATCAGTTTTGAAAGCAAAAGCGAATGTGAGCGATGAACTAAGATGGACAGATCAAAAGAAAATTACAGCAGTTTCCACAATGCACAGCTGTCCATTGATCCTCTTAATCAAGCACATATGCTTGAGGGAATCTATGGAGACAACGTGAAAATAATCAAGTTCATTGAGTTCAAAGGCGGTTCAAAGGGTAAAGGATAAAGCTCTAAGCGTTGATCAATCCTTAATGAATGCGCCATGCATTCGCCCTCGATTTTCAACTCCGTTTAAGGTGATTGAATGCATATCTGACCTCCATTACGACTCGCTGTGGCCTCCCACTGAACTGAGTCGGCGCTGCTTATCCTCTCAGACAAGTCTGAGACCTGTCTGGTACCAACTTACCAACCCGGAAGGAGGGTGGCTTGGTGAGCCATGAGCGCGAGATCGAGCCATTGACCACGTGTGAGACGCAGAGCACCTTTATCCACTGGGCCACATGCGCCCTTTTAGTACATGCTTAGGAATTGAAATAAATTGTCATATGGAATGGAAATTGCAGGACAAGGAATAGTTTGGCAAAAATGATGTCGCCCATTTCATGCGCTGCCACTTCATCAATAACTCTCCATAAATTTCTGATTGTTTGTCGACTTCAAAATTTGGCACGTCATCATCATCGAAGAGACGACGCGCAGACCACGCGGGAGGATCGATTGATTGATCTGAGGTGATCGGATCGATAAGCACCTTCCTCGTGACTCTGCGATCGTTGAGCCTGGGCCGACGCTCACAAGTTTGAATTTTGCGCGTATACTCAGGTCGACTCATGTCGCGAGTTAACTGGCCGAATCTGCGAAATCTGCGACGCTTTTGGCTGTCGGCCACTTATTCGTTGACTCGCAGACGCCAAGAGCTCCGCTCCAAATTCTGCCCGATTTTCCTGTTTACTTCCTACAGATACTTTTCCTTTTTCTTCTTTCGTTTTTGCCACTGAGCCTATCTCATGAAGTTCACATAAAGCGGTTCTGTTCTACTATGGTTCGACTCGCTTCATCGTCTCCCAGAGCCGACTGATCCAAATTGATGTTGGGCAGTTGTTCGTCCCCGTTGTGGTCTTCGCCTTCGTTCCTCTTCACTAGTCTTTTTGCTGCAAACTCAATGATAGAGTGCATCTGTGAACATTATCAACCACAAGAAAACTACGCGGTGATGAGCTTCTGAAAATTGCCTTACTAATTTACAGTCATTGAGCCTATTGTGCATGTGAGTATTTCTCTCCAGGAAAACATTCCTGATCTCTGTGAAAAAAACCCCTATTTATGTCTTTATGACATTTTGTTCTACACCATGTCAGACGCATGGAGCTGAAAGCATTATCTCTACAGAGACCGTAGATTCAACACGGTTCGTTGCATGTCAATCCACTTGGCTTTGAGTAAATCTGGTTGACCGGTGTTTGAATGAATATCTTCTTCGAAAACCTAATCAACGGTATGGATGATGAAACGTACTACCGAGGAGAATTATGTGATATTTGGACCTTTTTAAATCATACTGTTGAAGCTTTTCTTTAATCTGAAGGTCTCGAGTGGATGGTCAGCTGTAGGCACTCTAATAAAATTGAGTGATGAGCAAAAATCTCACATCAGGGGTGAGGAGGAGTAGGACCTGCCTTCTACCTATCCGGAGGCACGTGTTACCACTACACTACAGAGCCACTGTTCTGCCACCACTCATTCTTGTATGTATGTATAGGCATGGGTGAAACGCTGGTTCAACTCGCACCTTGGTAGATTTTTTGGTCACACTGCTATCAGGTATATTTGAAACACCATAACACTGCGAAAAAGCAGTAAAAACATAAGAAATTTCGCGTATTACGTATACAATAGCTGTTAGCCTAACTAGTTTTATAATCAGAAATATTCTATTTGACCGTGTATTGCGGTGGTATGATGTTAAAATAAACCCAATAATGTAGAGTGGTGTGCAAAAACATTTGCTCTGCAGCGATTTGAACCCAGATCTCACTCTTTCCTGGAACGTGTGCTAAACCGCTGCTCGTTTCATAATGCAAATTTATCTACCCGACCGAATCTGTTATAGGTTTCTGGCTGATAGTTATGAGAGAAATACTGAAGAGTGAGTGGAGCACAACGGTGCCTAGGTGGAGTAGTGGTAGCACGCGCCTCCGTTATGGGTGAAACACGGGTTCAAGTTCCGACTAGGATTGGATTGTTGCTCATTATTCTGTTCTGTACTTTATATCTAAAACATAAGACTGCAAAAACAGTAAAAACATAAGAAATCTTAAGTATTATGTAGATACTCTTTTGATCATTTGTGATCATTTCTAGAATGTTCTAGCAGCCAATCACTGAAGATGGTATATTTCTCACAGGTCAAGTACGTACTTAATAGGACCGTTCATTTCTCACGAGTTGTTCAAACCCTATCACAAAGTGCATCCGTTTCCTTGCACTGCGAAGGTGTCGGTTTGATGCGAACCTAGTAGCGGGTGCGAGTTTTACAACATAATCTGTATTTTGCTTGTGAACACGTCCACTCAGCGTGTAAATTGTCGTCCTCAGAACACCTAAATCCTCGTGGAGACCAGGCTACACTTTTACTTATCCAAATGTCACCTGGTATTCTCAATATGCGCCGTCTTTTTATCACAGTGATTGTGAACTCTGCCGGGTCTCAAAGATCAGTTAGATCTTGAGCATACGAGCTTTGCATCCTGCCATAGAGTTCGAACTCTCTGTTTGTAATTCACAGTAATCATGAAATAGCAGTCCACGTCTCTGCTGCATCACAGAGCGCTGCGAATACCGTTGAACCGAAAGCGTGAGCGCGGGCGTTGTGGTGGTTAGATAGGTGGCTTACTTGAAAGGCCCGTACGTGGCTCACGTTTCTCTCTATTTTCTACGTTAATCTTCTTTGATAATGTTTTCCACGTTCAAGTAACACTTCAGATGCAGAAACATGGTTGTCTGTGTTATTCGAACCTTTATTTCGAATTCCTCACCATCGTATCATTGATATTTAATGAAATCAACGCATTGTTGATGATTTGAATGAAATTTTTTTTATTCCCAGTCAGTGAATTTTGCAGAATGTCAATGATTTCCGAAAGCGAAGAAGGTAATTTTCAAGGTTGGTAAGCTTAAAATACTCAAACGTTTCCAGTTTGACGAGCATTTAGAGCACGTTTATTGGGAGTAAAGTAGATCTCTTTCCACTAACAGTGTAGCATCCCCAAACAATTTGTCACTGAGGGAGTTCCTAGAGGAAACAGATCATTACAGATAAATAGCTTATGCTCATACTCGCTTACGCAGTTGCGTACAGTGATGCCATCCCGTCTTCATCGATGTCGACGTGTGCCAGTTCATAGGAGCCGTCGTCTTGTTCACAGCAAGTGGTTTTTTTGTCCTGTCCTCAATTATTAACTTGTCCCATAATTTCTTCCCACTATTGTTTTATCAGACTTTTCTTTCTATTTCAAATCGGGTTATTGTTGGAAGAATATGATATGTTGGCGAATGTTTGGAAAGCCAGAGCACATACTCAGCTCTTACGGGACCGTGGGCCCACGCCTCTGCGTCTTTAATTCTCAGTGTGTTTCATCTGAAAATGGCATATGGGGTATACTCCATTGTTAGACGCAGCACGTCGAACGTTAGAAGCTATTGCTAGCCGCAACACGCAGGGTTAGAGCCACAGAGGCTGTGGGTCCACGGTCCGGTAAAATTTGATTTCGGTTGTAGTACCATTACTCTCCACTCGAATGAATATCGGCTACCGCCAAATGATGTCTTGATGGACACACCTCATGCATTGAAGGATTACCCTAAATGGGAAAGTCAACTCGCCACATTTTCGAGAAATCGGGCTGGACTACGGTAGCCCATCAGCCGTGTCGCCCTGATGTTGTACCACCAGACTATCATATCTGACGCGCCCTAAGGCAAAATCTGCGGGAGAAAAAAAGTAGAAACTTTAACCAGCTCAAAATGCTCTCAACGACTTTTTTTGTTCACCAACCTCATTTTTTTGGGAGGAAGGTATCCAATCTCTGCCTAGACTGTGGTTGGATATCATTGATTATGACTGTGACATCATTTTTAATTAATTTTAATGTAGAGTAAAGTGTAAAACTTTCGCATCAGGCGGGACTCAAACCCATATCTCACTCTGTTCGGGAGCGCGTGCTCTAACCCGTTGCACTACTGACGCGCATTCTGCCCACCACTCTTTCTCCGCTGCAGCACATCTACCTGTCAGCCGTCAACGGTCTGGCCAGGGTAAACGGTATCGATATTGAATCCAATCCCTGTGACAGATATTGAGTATTAAAGAGCAAATAAAATTATTTTTATTATACCGCTTTAGCGGTGGTCACATTTCATAGACAGTGATGTAGAGTGATGTGCAAAACTGCCTGGGTCAGGCCGTTGACGGCTGACAGATAGATGCGCTGCAACGTAGAAAGAGTGGTGTGCAAAATATGCGTCACTAGTGCAACGGGTTAGAGCAAGGGCTCCCGTATAGAATGAGATATGGTTATGAATCCCCCCTGACGCGGAAGTTTTACGCATCACTCTACATCAGTGGGTATATATTTTCAACATGGTACCACCGTTGAAGCGATTATATAAAGATAATTTCGATTGTTGATCAATTTCTTTTTTGAATGAATGACATTCGAATAAAAAAAAAGAGCTGAAAAGCGAAAGGAATTACGGAACAGTCCACTATTCACAGAAAGTCTGCGTGCTGCCCAATGTGCATTCTTTTAGCCTTCTTCAATGACATACAGTTCTTCACAGTACTCCGTCGATACACTGATGTTAGTTCTATCATGTTATTATTCTGAAACTTCAGATGGAATTCGTCGTAACGGATTTGGGCCATCATCATTTCATAAATGAAAGATTTTATTCCACTTTTTTTGCTTTTTTCCTCTATAATTTCTCCCCCACAATCATAGGTGGGGCAATTTTGTTGGGAGAATTCAAAAATTGACATGGTTTTCTATCATGATTGGTAAATTACTCCACGGCTAACATAAAAATCCTATTCGTCATATCTAGTTCATTTATCTAATTCATTGTTTAAATATTTATCTATTCGTGATATTCTTCTTCAAGCCAAACACGAGGTGTTACAATAATAAACTTTATTTGACAGCTGACGTTTCGGCAGTTCGCCCTCTTCAGAGCCTGGAAAGGTTAAATTGTCCGCAATCCAATAGGCCAAACACCTCCAACACTCCTTTAGAAAAAATCACCAGACCTAGATTTCAATCGCATCAAGCACAAAATCAACTCTCAACATACTCACCGCTTTTGTGTATGTGTTCCACCGAGTGATTCAAGTGGAGACCACCGAAAGGAGTTCACATAGGCTCGTAATGCACCTTACCCATCAAAACAACAGTCTTATATACTGACTCAAATCACGTGTGATAACGAGGCATTCCTCCCTGCGATTTGTGGTTGGATTTGTGGTATTAATCCAAAGTGCTTCAAAAAGTTTTTCGTGCTGATGTTTTTTGTTCCTGCGCAAGGATGGTGACTTCGATCTCAAAATCAACTCCGTCGTGTTTCTGTTCACTATGCGTCCCTAGCGGGGTGTTTCGTCTATTAAGACGCTTGTCAGCTAGGTGTTCTTCTATGCGGGCATAGAGCGGCATATACGTTTCGCCAATATATTGATCGCTACACGCTTTGCAAGAGATTAGGTAGACTGTACCTACGCGTTAAGACATATTTTACAATCTTTCGTTATACACAGACGGTAATATAAACGGTTGCGAACTATTTGGCGTTTTAGAGTATTCGGTGGTATTCCAATAAGAGCCACCGAATGCTCTAAACCCGCCCTTTTCAAACAGCGTTTTATAGCTGTACTAGTCACATTTATAAAGAACTGGGAATAAACGGGACTTTTCTTTCATTCGAGTTTTCGTTCGGAGGCGTACTCTTTTCTCTAAACCTAAGCCGAGAGGCTACAAATTCGTATCCATTAGAACTGACTATTTACCGAGCCAGTTTCACGGATTCTACTCTCTGCTCCTCCCCAGTACATACATTGGCTGTTGTTTGAAACATGTCCTTTACTAGCGCCTTACTATGTGAACTCCTTTCGGTGGTCTCCACTTGAATCACTTGGTGGAACACATACACAAAAGCGGTGAATATGTTGAGAGTTGATTTTGTGCTTGATTCGATTGAAATCTAGGTCTGGTGATTTTTTCTAAAGGAGGGTTTGAGGTGTTTGGCTTATTGGACTGCGGACAATTTGACCTTTCCAGGCTCTGAAGAAGGCGAAATGCCGAAACGTCAGCTGTCAAATAAAGTTTATTATTGTAACACCTCGTGTTTGGCTTGAAGAAGAATATCACGAATTGTATTGAAGCATGCCGAGGTTAATAGACAGTCGGTCTCAAGAATTATTTATTGATTTATTTGCTCGTTTATTTTGTCTGTTCTATAGTAGCGACTTATTTCAGCTCAGATCTTGAATCTCTGCCATCACATGCGAAATTTTTCCACCTAAGCAATGCGTTTTTCATTCTTTATTTTTTTTTTTGATAAGAGTTCCTCGTTACTGTTTCAACGTGTCTTGAAGATCTGGTAAAATATCAACCAACTTAAGGAACTCAGACAGCTAATAAAATGACCAGGTGCGTAATCTGAAGGTCTTTTTATACTTGATTTGTGAGCAACCGAAAGAGCTCTTATTTTCTAGAAAACCAACATAGAATCACTGGAGTTTCTTGAATCACACTGAGTTCTCGGAGAATTACAGTTTTCTTTCTTTTGCAAAGTTTGAGTTGACTTTAGGCTGACCGTCTAGTCTATCTTCAAATCGATACGGTTACAGAATTGCCTGCTTTCATAGACCCCATGGTTTTCTCGTGCATTTTATGGCTAAGGAGGCAAAACTCAATACTTTGTATAAGCGTTTCTACCTTGGATGACCTCGTAAGTACTACCTGTGCGAAAACATCGCCATAGTCGCGCTCAACTTGCATTCTTTTGAGAATAATCAGTGACAATGTCGCTGGTCATTTTATGGAAGTCATTATTGACTTAAGTAATCAATAATTAGCTCTGTAGCTGATTATTTTCTCAATGTACTATTCTTCGACTCACAAAATCGGAGAGAGCTTTGAATTTGGTTTATAGCTTCCCAGACAAAAGAATTTGAAAAGAACGATTTCAAGGGTCGTACGAGCAAAAAAGTAAGAATTGTCCTGATAGAATCAAGCGGGCGCTCATAGTATTTCATGAAACTGTTGCTAATAACTGAGTTTGAGACCTAAATATTTCACAAAAGTGCTACATGAATGCTAATGCAAATTGTGTTGATTCACTTAACTTCATGTCTTAACGGCCATGCTCCATAAATTAGGAGTCTTTGTTTATTTCTTACCTACGTGTTTTGGTGATTTCAAAACTGCTTCGCACTCTCAAATTCATAAGTAGGAATGAGGAAAAATCTTGCAGAACTGATTTCGTCCTAATTTGTCTCTTCAAACTTTTCGAGAAGAGGAAATGTCTTATTCCAAAAGTTCGAGTGTTATATGAATTGGTCTGAACACGTTCTGTTCGAAATGAGGTCCGGCTGGTCTCAGCTATTGCCAAAATGCCTCGTCTTGTGTTGACTTCTATTGGTCCAAATAAAACATACTTGAATTTCCACAATTTTTCGCTTTTTGTTACCCTATCAAAACAAAACTTTGATTTTTTTGAATCCAAGCATTTGATTCTCGACTTTTTTAACAACACGCTCGTTGTTCAAATAAATATATGATATCAAAAAATATAAAAGCAAATAAGCATGCGAAAGAACATCTACACATTGTCAGTGCTTAAGAGTGTGCTGTGAATTCCGAGTTCAAATGTCAATTATAATTTTTTAGAATTTGATTTCTATACTTCTACATATTTGGAATGAAGCTTCGCCATGCTTGCTTGGACGCTTGGGCGGGCCCGTCTTCACCGATGTAGGATTCTCAGCATACTTCCCATTCGTTTCTTTCTCGTACAATTTCGTCCATGGTGGTGGTCTGCTTCAGACAGGTGACGCACCCGAGGCCCATCACGTAAATCTCAATTTGTTGCTAACTACAAAAGCAGATGGGGGACAACCGACGCGAAAACGTCCGCACGTTTAGTGCTCTTACAGGTAAACGCTTCTAACATCGTCTCAAAGATAAGGTGTGTCTGAAAATCTGTAGAAATCTCGCAAGTTTGACGGCAAAATGTCCTTGCCCCAGAACCATCGAGACATCGCTCAACAAGTTGCGATCGTTGAGCGGATCAACTGTACAAAAAAATCCGTCGGCGCTGAAGTGCTGAGCACTCTAAAGCTCTAGTGTGACGTAAAACTTGCTCCTGATAGCTGACAGCGCTCATTCCGACGTATTCGCTGATTAAGACCAAATTTTCGGTAGCGCAAATTTCGACCCAGACCATCACAGAGGCCGGAAAAGACTGCGGCCTAGGGATTTCTTTCGCTGACTTCTGCTGATGTTCATTGAAAAGTTGACGCCAATTCTGGTGATTGTAGAATGGTTCACTGAGAATATTTTCTCGTCCGTAAAAAGCACCTGCGGCTAAACAAATCAGTCGGCGAGCCTTTAGAGGCCGTTCTTGTTTCATCTTTTTGTTCAGAAAGTGTACACGAGAAATAGTGTAACTGCGCGGCTATAGATTATTTTTGACACATTTTGAACGCTCCGTTCGCTCATTCCGAGCTTCTTTGCCATTTTGCACATCGAACGCTGCAGACTTCGTTGAATTTAACAGCGGATATTCTTCATATTTTGCGGAGTAGGCGCAGTGTTGAAGACCTTATCGAGTACGGTCCTCAATCCCTCCAGTCTCTTTAAAACGTTTCAAGGCTCTCTAGATACTTCCCGGTTTGAATCCAGTCGTTTTCAGCAAGTTCGGCCAATTCATTCCCTTCTGTATAGCTCTAACTACGATACGTTGATTATTACGATTCATAACTTGAACACAACTGAAAATATACGGATAAAACAGATTTTGTAACAAAACTTGATAGAGATTTAAATAAAACTATCAGCATTTATAAAAAAAAGTATGTTAACGTTGAAATTGAATAAAATACAAAATTGAAAGGACTTCTCTCGCACCCTGTACATATGAGTAAATATTCAACTATTTTTCAATTTGACAGTATACCCCAAGCCTTTTATCTATTATTTTTCATTTATCTAAGTCGTTTGTTTATTCACTTATCTGTTCATTTATATTCATATACATTCCAATACATAACTTTACGTATATGCTTAATATGGTACAAGTATGTTAGCAATAAATCAGTATCTTCTTCTGTTTAGCCGCTCCGAGGTGGCTCGGAGTAAATCGTAGCACCGTTTTTTATCATGAATTTGAGGAGCCGATAAACATTCTTCATAACTTTTAAACCGTTCATTCATAGGGAGGTATTCTTGTTGGTTATATCAATCCATTCTTTATTTTATCGAGACTGTCTAAAAATCCCTTTCTATGTTTCAAGTTCAGACAGACTCCAGGTTTCTAAATGCTTTTGGTTCTTTGCATGCGGATATTTGTTATGTGTCTTTCCCTTATATGTCATGTTAAGTGTCATTGAGGAACTTTTGAGAGGTTTTCCATACTCCTGTAATGATGAATATCCAATACCGAAATTGCATTTTTTTTAAAGATTCTTCCAAGATCAATAAATGTGTTGCTCTGCAACTTCTGAAAAGGTGCACTATCTTCCATCAAATACTGAAGATTCTTAAATGCATATTCAGACGAATTATTGGAAGAGAGATCTGTGATCTTAGTATGTTCTTCATTGTCGTATCTGTTACTTAGCTTTCTTTCACATAGATGACAAGCCGTTTTTTTTAGAATAATTCAGTCAAGCTAATCAGAATGACGAGTTGCAAATGATAAATTATGCGTCTAAAGTGATTAACAATAATCTATTGTATAAAAGTACGATTAGATTTTAACCAATACTCGTGGGTATCTTTCTGCTTCATTTACGACCCATTTGTTTGATTTCAACCAGATATTGCGTGCAGGAGGACTAAAAGTGTTTTACTCGAGTAAAGCAGTCTGAAGTAAGCAATAAAGATATTTATTTACCTTAGAAAAATTATGTGCACTCATAAGATAGAGAACTACTTTGCATTCGATTAGAAAAATCCCTGCAATCAATCAGCTTCTATAAACCAAAAGAGTTGAATCTCACTCCTCCAAGAACACTGCCGGTTAACCGGAGTTGATTGTTAACTATGCCAGCGCGTGCACTTCCATAACTAGGCACATAATAGGGAGCCAAGTACTGGCCAGCTACTAAGGTGACAGTTGCAAGGAAGAACAGGAAGGACAGTGTAGCATTGATTAGCCTGAAATTCTGACTCGAGTTATATAAACACACTTTGTCGCGATCAAAAATGCGAACAAATTGCAGTGCTTTTTAGCACAAGAAACTGAGGAGCTCGGTTACCCAGAGAAACCCTTTTGATTTTTATTACGTTGAGTAAGTTCGGGAGAGGAAATATGAGCGTGAAAAAAATTTATGATTTTTGAACGTATCCTAATTTCATGGCGAATGGTTTCATAGTATCTTGACTCAAAAATAACGACATCTTTTACCACGGGAGATGTCGTTGGTGTTCAACGAGCATGCCTTTCAAACCATTCCTGTGGGAGAACAACTATGGAGGTTATTATATAACAAACCTGTACAGGTAATTTTGCTCAACGAAAAGCGATAATATGGAATAATGACTCAGTTTTACTCTTCAATTAATTTTGTCTCAACATTCCGCAGTTTGAGAGCGTCAATCACCAAACCATGGATCGAAAATTCACTTTATTACATCTCCTTAGTTTGAAAATGACTAGGAATCCACTGTACTGCAGATGATGAACGACCAACATATCCTTATATTAGCTCTCTAAATTATAAAAAATGGTTAGAAGGATATGCAGGTTGAACCTTTGGTACAAACCAAGCCGTGATAAACGTGCTTTCGAATCTCTGAGGTATTGAAGAAATTCTTCAAAACTACCATTTCAGAGAAAATGATGTGATTTGCCACCTTGTAGTGCAGTTTACTTGATTTTCTGCTAGGCAGTGCAGTTTACATCGGCAAGCATTCCGTTTAGCTGAGTGGGTTTTTGATAAAAACCGAGCTGCAAGCTTGTCCTTTAGCTGGTTTTTCTCAGTTGGATTGATTTTGTGTTTCCTTTTCGTCGTCACCTCCGACGTAAGATGGTCGCTTCATGATACCAATGTAACGACCAAAATTATCCTAACAAGCTCCAATCCTGTTTCAGGGTAATTATAGTTAAGCAACTGAGATTTGACGACCATTTGGTTTTCTACGAACATTTTATGAAAAACCAGTCATACTTTTTCACAAGATGCTTTTGATTCATTCGAGACCCAAGACTTTATCATTTGAAGCTCACCAATCTGGCGAGATTATTCGAATAGTTCTGAATTGACGGTTCGTTAACTACTGTCAAAGAATAATATGTTACAGATACAGCAACGAAGAGTATATAGGATGGTAAATCTCTCTTTTGACAGAATATTAGGAAGATCTCATGAGAGTTTTCTGTCTTCTACGAAATATGATAGGCACTTTCAAAGGTTACAGAGCAACACATATATAGATATTAGAAAAAAACCATAAAAATAGGTGTCATCTTATCAAAAAGAGTAGTACTATTTTAAGAGCAGTGATTTCTCGCTTAAAATTCTTTATTGAAACTTAAAGATCATCAGCACATATGTGACATATAAGGGAGACACGGCAAATGTCGCATGCAAAAAACCAAAACCATTTAAAATCCTATAACTTGTTCTATGTTATTAGAAGGAAGAAGAGTTTCAGACAGCTTCGATGCTATAAAAATTGGGAAATAAATGATTTACAGGAAGGCATATCGCCATTATTGTCGCCATTTTAGCAGTGTTATGACGCTCTAACGATATAGCAAAGATTGTTGAGTGATATGCAAGACCTGAAAATGGCTACAAGTCTGCGCGATTTCAACGCTAATGTGGGGTTTACGAAACCAAACATGTTGATGGTAAGATGCTGACAGGTTCGATAGTGTAATAGTTAGCACGTGCCTCTGGTAAAGCGAAGCGCAGGCTTGATTTCAGCGTAAGGTTCAGAATTTCCACATAATTCAGAATTCTTGAATACTAAATCAGAACATAAGATTATTTGCAACTCCTTTATTTAGTATTGTTTTACAGCCACTCGCCATTTTCAAAGGCATGGTATGATTCCTAAATAGGTAATCATACGTATCAATTTTACGTGACACAAAGTCTGTCACAAAGTGGATTTTCCTCAAAATTTTCGGATTTAGTCAATTTTTTACATTACCTTCGAGTGAGAATTTTCCCGAAAGTGGACAAGAATTCATCACTAAGCGATTCTAGCTTGAATGCATTACTTACAAGTGCGATGAACAGTAAGTTACTCCGATGATTCTGAAAATAGTAGTAATACATGTAGAAAGCAACGTTCCATTTCCAGAAAGGAGGAGATTAGATTTGGTGTATATTTACCTGTATCAAAGAACGGCAGCTTCACGCTATCAGCTAACATGGCGCTAAATACCGCTGCTCAGAAAGAATAGCACACTAAGGCCATATGACATTCTGATAACTAAGAATACATTTTTAATGTTTTATTTATGCATATTATTGATGCCTCCAAAATGGTTTGCAGCCTCATCGTGGCTGGGAGATAATTCTGGGTGTCGGACTGCGAAGTACATCGGAGGTAGGGATTCAATAACCTCCCCCCTCCACCCCTCCTTTCTCCTTCCCCTCTGCCCTCATCAGGGCCACCCAAATTGGAAAAGGGTCCGACGTTTCTATCCGGAAAATCCAGCTCAGATTGAACTGTACCACAAATAATCGCCGTCTTGATAGCTCCTAATCGTAAGATGGTAATCTCCCTATAATCCACAAAAGCCGGCGAGTGCCTCATTGTGATATCGATCTTAGAAAGCCCAGCTAGGCCTTCCTCGATACTCTAGGAACTAGCACATCTAAACCAGCACATTTTCATATGCTGGAGTCTGAAAAAATCGTGGAGACGGACCGTCTTAGTATCCAGGTATATTATATGCACAAAGGCAGCAGCGTCTGCTTTTAAAGGTGCCGATTCTTCTTGTTTTCTCTGTCCAGGGAAACCTCGGGCTAATCTTGCAGACCGTTCACAAATCCCGGTATGTTCTAATTCATTGAAAGTCACGAATCTGAATATTCCACTTCGGGAAGGTGTTTATATCGCTTGAACGAATCCCTGTCACGTAATACACATGCAAATATTGAGAAATCGTAACGAAAGCTTTTCCAAACATGCCTGAATTTCCCTTAGGTAACAACATGTACAACAGTCAGTTTTCCACTCCGTGTACCGTGAGTCAGGGCCGCGATATCGGTCTGTAGGCAGTATCAAGGCCGCACGATTTTTTTTAAACATGCTATAATCATCAAACCATGCAATTATTCATTTTCATAATCATGTCGGCGGACATGTTTGATTTTATCATATTTGACATATTCTGATTATGATTATTGTTATGAAGACCTCTGCACACGCAAAACACGGTGACGTCATATGTTAAGAGCGCACTATAGCTGATTTACTTAACATCATCCTATTACTACGGTTGAAAGGATACTTCTAGGGCATTTTAATAAGTATGAGCTAACTCCCATGCTTATCAAGAACACATTATAATTTCTTATGTCGAATTTTACACCAAAGGCCTAGATCCTACTAGTTTTTATTCTCACTTTGTTACAAGCCTGATCCATTATGTCGAACGACACAGTCGAAGTTCGTGTTTCATTGCATCACGAATGGAGAAAGGATCTTTCCACAGCGAGCTGCAGTCGGTGAAATCAACAAAGTTGAAGGGAATGACAAAACAAGCAAATCTGCTGCTCACTGCTGGTTTCAACGTTTTAATGCCAGAGATCTTGACCTCGAAGGCAAGCGTCCTTCAGGACGCCCAACAAAATCGAACAATAAAGATCTACTAATTGCTGCTTCAGAAGATGAACTGCCGTCATGTGCTCGCGAATAAGAACCGAACTCGATGTTTCTCATACAACTGTGCCAACTTATCTTCACCAGTTCAACTTTGTCCACAGGTAGTCACGCCAAGATCCGCACGAATGATTTCAATTGCTCGATGAAGTTGAAGGAGCATATCAAAAGTTCTTTAATTCGAAGTCGAAATAATTGTACTTCGACCAGATCCGAAACTTGGCAGATCGTTGGCTGAGAAACGTAGAACATGACGGCCTTTATTTTGAAGAATAGTTATTGTTTTTGTTTGAATCTCAAGCATGAGTTGTTAATTTTTTTACGAGAGTTCGAGACCTTCCTAACTTCCTAAGCATCATCCTTCTAGTTCAAGCTGTTGGATCGGCATCATGTCACAATTTTCAGAGGTCCGAAGTTGAGTGTTTCAAATGCTGTAGATCACTTAACTATCGGAACGTTTCCAGGACAGTTGATTTTGAAGTTAGCCAACAGAATTGAGTATAGAAGCGAAAATTCGACCTCAGACGGGAGTTTAAACCGCGTTTCCTTCATACATGGGACGGTCTGAGGTCGGCTTGCCACTTTGTTCTCTCGCGTATCTTTGAATCACCGTAACACTGCGAAAAAACAGTTAAAATGTAAGAGATCTTGGAATGATTTGAAGTTTTTCCAAGAACATTGTCAACTTTTCTTGGAGAGAACCGCTTCTGAGCATTTTTCAATTAGGTAAGTACTCAGTGAGAGACATCTTGTTCATTATAAAAGGCGAATTCATCCTTGCCGCACCATATGCAATTGCTTACAGCGGTGGCATCGAATGTTTATCTCTCCAGAAGTAAAGTGTAACCTTGTTTTCGTTTCAATAAAGTCCTACGAAAATTCTATCAGATATCGAGCTTCCCATCGTATAGAACATTTTTCAGGCTATCCAGTGGCTACAATGGATCTCATGATCATTGAAGGGACGACGCGCACACCACGCGAGGGAATCGATTGAGCTGATCGGATCGATAGACATGTTCCTCGTGGCTCGGCGATCAGACAGCTCCGGGTTAACGTTCACAAAATCAAATTTCGCGCCAAAACTTATCACTCCCGAGTCAACTGGCAGAGTCTGCGAAATTCGCGACGCCCTTGGCTATCGGCCAATTATTCGCTGACTCGCAGACGCCCTTGGCTATCGGCCAATATTCGCTGACTCGCAGACGCCCTTGCTATCGGCAATTATTCGCTGACTCGCAGACGCCCTGGGCTATCAGCCAATTATTCGCTGACTCGCAGACGCCGAGTGCTCCACTCGCCTGCTTCGCTCCAGATTCTGCCCGATTTGCCTAATCATTTCCTTCAAGTACTTCCCCTTTTTCTTCTCTCCTTTTCTGATTGAGCCATTCTCATGAAGTTTACATGAATAGGTCTATTCGGCTACCGTTTCGTCGCGTTTCGGCGTCTTCATAGCCGACTGGTTCAAGTCGGTGTTCGACGCTTGTTCGTCTCCGTTGTGTGTGGTCTTCGCCTTCGTTCTTCTTCAGTAGTCTTTTTGCTGTAAGCCAGAATTCATACTACGAAGTGATGAGCTACTAATAGTCGCTTCGTTAACCCTACAATCATTGAAAGGATTGTCTTGTAAGTGATTTTTTTCGAGGAATCATCCGTGATCTCGCTGAGAAGGGAGAAACCTCATTCATTCCCTTACGACATTCTGTTCCCCAACATGTGAAACACATAGCACTGAAGGCTTTTCTGGCATGATCAGATATCGTTTTTATGCCACAGAGGCCGTGAATTCAATGGCGTTCGTTGCTTGTCGTGCCGCTTGCCACTGACTTCTTCTGGTTGAACGGTGTTTGTATGGAGTCTCTTCCCCAAACACCTAATCAGCTGTACGAATGAAGGAAGCTTTTGAAGCATGCTGCCTTTTTAAATCATATTCTTTGAACTTTTCCTCAATATAAAACTCTCAAGTGGGTAGCCAGCTGTAGATGCTCTCATAGAATTAAGTGGTGAGCAAAGATTCGACTCCAGGAGAGAGTTGAAGCCTCGTTTCACCCATAGAGGGGAAAGGTGAGGCGTGCTACCACTACACTACAGAGGCACCGTTTCTCTACCACGCATTCATTTCTCAATGTCTGTATCGACATGGGTGAAACGCGGGTTCAACTCCCGCCTGAGGTCGAATTTTCTCTCAATTCACTCAATTCTATTTGTATATCTAAAAAGGAGAGCATGTGTCTTTGACTTTTTTCTAATTGAACCGTGTTTCTATAATGCCTCTTCCTCAACACCTAATCAATTATATCAATGAAGAAAGCTCATTTGAACCTTTTTAAATCATATTATCCAAGCTTTGGGGCGCCGTGGCCGAGTGGTTGTGGTGTTGGTCGCGGCCCGCGTAGAGCCGAGCTCCACCATGCACTTCTTTCCGGCAGTCAAACAACATTTCATGGAACACCTTAGCAAGGCTATCCTCGAGATTCCAACGAGACTCGCTCTAGCAGTATTCTACGCCATTCAAGAAGAAGACGAAGAAACGAAATGAATGCTAGAAGGACTGGGATTCACGCAGTGAAAAGAAAACACAGTGATAACGGGTCAAATAAAGTGCTAAAGTGCTGAATTATTCAAGCTTTTCCCCATAATGAAGGTCTCAAGTGGGTAGCCAGCGGTTGTTCGTCCATTTGTGGTTTTCGCCTTCGTTCTTATTCTTTTTTCGTTAGAAGCCTATTGATATATATGTATACTTTTCAGTCGTAAGGCCTTTTCCGAACATTGAGTCCATATTACAGAATGATCAGCTACTAAAATGATCGCGTTGCGAATGTTCAGTTACTAAAATGAGTTCACTTGTGATTAATTTTTTACAGAAAGGCCAGTCGTTCGTCCCATGTTGAGATCTTCACCTTCGTTCTTCTTCACATTTCTTTTAGTTGTAGCTCATTGAGGAAGTGCGTATGTGAATATCTCAAACATAAGCCTCTTTTCATTACCAAATTCAAACTACGTAGTAATGAGCTGATAGAAGGATTGCTCTGCATCCTCACAGTCATTGACTGAGTTGTAACTGTGAGTGTTACTCTTCGGGGAAACATCCTGTATGCGAACGTCGTATTTAGATTGAAGACGAATGCATGGCGCATTCATCAGGATTTGATTAACGCCGAGAGCTTTATACTTATCTGTTCCGCTCCACATTCTCCTATTTTGCGTTTTCATCTTCTCTAAATACCTTTCTTTTTCCATCTTTCCTTTGTTGATTGAGCATATCTCATGGATATCATGTAAAATAGATCTGCTCGGCTAACGTTTTAGACGCGTTTCGTCGTCTTCAGAGTCGACTGATCCGAGTCGATGCGCGACAGTCGACTGTCCACCTTGTGGTCTTCGCCTTCGTTCTTCCTCACTTTTCTTTTTGTTCTAATCTCAACACTCATTGGTAAATTGCCTATCTGAAATTATATATATATATATATATATATATATATATATATATATCAGTTCCCTTAGGTATATTGAATATTAGCCTTTTTTCCATCTCCGATTTGAACTGTGTAAAGATAAGCTGATAAAAGAATTGCTTTGAAAACTCACAATCGCTGACTGAGTTTGTACCTGTGAGTGTTTTTCTTCGGCGTGACATCTGTATGCGAACATCTTAGTTACAATCTTGCTGAAGAAGAAATATTGAGTATAATCGTTGCGATATTTTGCTTGATTGGTACCGGGTTGGTCGTAGAATTGTCAAGATGGATAAGCAGCACTAATATTCTTTTTTTTCAGTTTCCAGCTAGTGGACAAATAACATGGCGACAGTGATAAGATTGGACTTTGATGATTATGAAGGTTAGTAGCTTCAATATCTGTTCTAATGTTTGCAGCATATCCGACATTCAAAGGTTGTTTACTGAATTAAAATAAATATTTTGGCAGTGACGTGGAGACATTTTTAGGCTTGTCTTAAGTGCTATAACTCATATTCGGAGGTAGATCATTGCAGACGCGGATTACATTGCCATTGCTGCTTATACAGCCATGTGCCATGAGGGCAGCTTATCCTTAGCATTGACGACGACGTGTGAGAGATCAGAGGGCTTTACTCCAACCTCGCAGCGGGTAATTTTTTTGGTCTGTGTTCAGATTTTCATCTGGATTTAGAGCTCAGTACAATGTGTTTATTTTTAGACTATTTCGATATCAACATGCAGTTCTCCAGATAACACCAGTGATTCACTCTTGTGAGTTCTATCTTGACATTCTTTGAAATCTCAAACAGCTCTCATCTTGGCGAATACCAGCTCTATTCTGTTTTTTCCTCTTTATTCCAACAAAATTTCATCGCCAGATAGTTGGTGTGGCATTTTCCTGCAGAGAACTTGAAAATCAACAAGGTTCTTTTTGCGGTGAGTGAAAATTCTCCACAGCTAGCCAGGAATTCTCTCTCGTCTCAATTCGTCCATCAGTGGACTTTCTTTTTTCTAATATTTACTAAGTTTTGATTCAAATCTCTAATCTCAACAATCCAAAAAAAACGTTTACGTACTTGAGTAATGTGTTTTTCTTTCTTCTTTCTTCGTAACACTTTCTTGTTATTGTTTTCAACGTGTTTAAAGATCTGGTTCTGGTGAGGATTCGATTGCGTCGTGGAGTTCATATGGTCGAGAAAATGAGGAGGTAAGAAATCTAGTGATTTTTCCACAATTGACTTCTGAGCAGTCAGAAATGCTCTTGTTTTCCAAATAAATCAGCGTAGGATCAAGGGAGTTTTTTCTTAGCTATGAATTTTTACAGAAATAAGCCGTTTTTAAATCAGAATGTTTGTGTTAATTTGCAACTAATTGATTGGCCATTTCTTTAACCCTTTAACTGCCAAGGACTCAAAAATCCTTGGAGATTAGAGGACTAAAATTTTCTGCCTCTCTGATACCCAATAGCGATACAGTATACACCAGAAGAATCGTGCACGTTCTCTATTGCGCCCAACGTCACTAAGGATACATAACTAGAGATTGACTTAGTCTAACTAATAATTGAATAGTAATTGACTGAATAGTAATTTTTCACTACTCTAACGAGATTGTGAACTACCGGGAGTTAGTTACGCCAACAATTTTAGTCCCTTAAATCTCCAAGGATTTCTGGTTCCTCGGAAATTGAAGATTAAAAACTGTACACTTACAAAACTGGACTTTACACATATACCAAACGATTTCAACACACATTTCATGAATGAAAAAGCTAAACTCACTACTTTAGTTAAGTTTTTTACCCTAGGTGGGCTCGTAATTTCCAGCTGTGGTGAGACATCGCAAGCTTATCCTTTGATTGTTTCGTGACCGATCGAGCATTGCGCGTAGATTGTGATCGCGCTGAAATTAGTCAAGATGCAGTGATTAGTTACTGATTTTGTCACATGTTATTCTCTTGAGAACGCCTCTATCCCTCTGCTGGCGAGATCGAAAAAGGATTTTGTAGGACCGCTGTCAGAAATTGAGTTTAAGGCCTCAATAAGAGCTTACAGAAGTGCCAGGCAAAACCTCATTCGGCACTGCTGATTCAGTTTCTTTCATGATTTATGGATTATTGTCATAGTGGAGATATCCTTAATGTTTGCTTCTGTCTGTGTATCTTGATTTCTTCAGTGCTGCTTTGCACACGTGAATTCCCAAGTGGGAATAGGTGGCAAATTTTGAGTTATTATTTTTGTCCCGATTTGTTCCTTCAAATAACCGAGTCTATAGTGGGGATTTAACCGTCCTTACAGTTTCGTCTGCTATGGAGTGGGCTGACACATTCGGTGTAAAAATATGGCACGGTTGTTCTTAGTGATGCCAAAAGGTCTCAGCTCGTAATGAGCTTTCTTTGTTGAAGTAAAATTTATTCGAGCCGTACAGAGCTCTGCCGCCCTCTTATCCTAGCAAGATGAAGTCTCACTTTCTAGAATCCAAACATTTGATTTTCCGCTTTTTCTGCGACAGCACGCTCGTAATAGGTTGAGGAGAAAGTTCCCGGAATTTGCCCATAACTTTAACATGTTCGCACGTCTTATATGCGATTTTCACATGATTTGAAAGCTCGTTTTCTTGCGCATCGATTGATATATAACTCTTCTATACTGCCGCAAGATGGAACTGAACCGCGAACAGAAACGACTGTTGATGCTTCACGAGTACAAAAGTGGGAACAAATGCCGCCGGCACTGTTCGTCGAATCAATGAGGCATGGGGTGAAGGAACTGTTGGAAAGACAGCTGTCTACGATCACTTCAAGGAGTTCAAGACAGGAAATGAGAGTCTGTGTGACAAGCCGCGATCGGGACGTTCACGAGAAGTCGACCGCCAAGCAGTTCTTGACCGGTCATTCTTCTTCACGATAACGCAAAAGTTCATACAGCAAAGGTCACCAAGAAGCAACTGGAAGACTTTGGATGGGAGGTCCAGCCGCTCCACCATACTCGCCAGACCTGGCACCGAGTGATTGCCACCTCTTCCGGTCAATGGAACACTTTCTGCGAGACCAGAAGTTTAATAACACGGGCGAGGTCGAGAAACTCTTCGAAAATTCTTCAACTCAAGGACAGTGTTTTCTACCGCCGTGGGATCTTCATGTTGCCAGATTTGTGGCTGAACGTTGTCGACTCAGAAGGAGACTACTTTGACTATTAAATTGTCTTTTGTTCGCACTCAATTGATGCATAAATAAAGTTTTTATAAGCAAATTCCGGAAACTTTCTCCTCAACATATTACTTCTAATATGAAAACAATGAGCAAAATTACATCTCCAGTTTAACCACGGTTGTGTTAATATCGAATATTTTGTCATCGCATCAGAGTGCGATGTGATTTTCAAGATCACATGCATCTTCCAATACTCAAGGCTCTCATTTTTACACGTCTATGAATTTGAGACGATTTATTGCATAAATAAATAAATAAATATATATATATATTATTTATTTATTTGCATATACCTCAAACGAAGTCAAAAATCGAAGACAAATGTATGGTGCATCCCTCAAGGATTGATAAACATCGAGAGCTGTATCTTTTCTCTTTATATATCTAATGCCCAGGCACAGTTCTCATTCGTTTCTCTCTCGTGCAGTTGTCGTTCAAGACGCTGGTCTTTTCCGAGCATCATGGCGTACGCGAAGCTCATTCCGTCATTCTAAACTCATTACCATCTGCGCATGCATATGACTGACGTTGGCCACGAAGGACGCTCGCCTATCGTCAAAGTGCTTTTCTGAGAGGACGTTTGCAGTCTTTTGAGGTGCAGCTCCCCAATTTTTTTCGTCCATCTATCATCTGTTCCTTTGAGTACGTAATCGGCCATCTATGTTTTGTTGTCCATGAAATTATTCTTGGATCATGAAGATGAGATAATTCTCGAAGATCTGAGCTGCGCAAGCCAATGAGACGTGATTGCCATGATTTGTGATTCGCCAACGCCTGGAGTTTCGCACAGATTTCTTGATGTGGCCTTAGTACCAGATCACGTCTCTGCTTCGTAACATGCCGCTAGGAGGACTATTGAATAGAAATTTGGGCAGGGTTTCTATGTTCCGTCGTCTGGTCGATGTCTTCATTGCGACGTCTTCATGCGACCCCACTGTGCTCAACTTCTTCTGTCTAGCATCTTCTTCATATTAATATCAATGTCTAAAGAGCGAGAGAGGTACACGTACAGCACTCTTTGCAATCGGAGAGCCATCCAACTTTATTTTTTTTCTTTACGCCATTAAATTCTTCATGAACTGAATCATTATTTTGTGTATGTGTGATGGACGAGTGTCATTGTACACTATGCCATCACCACATACGCCTCTCCTCCTTGCTTAAATGCAGGGCTTTATGTGGGGCGGGGGTCACTGACGAGGAGGCCGAGACCTTCGAAACACCGGTGTATGGCCCTAGCGTACCAACCTCGTTCAGGCTAGAAACATTCTTTTTTTGGCATTATGCATTCATTATTCATTCCATTATCCGCCATTCATCTGAAGGAAGGATTTCATTAGAAAGGTAGTTCTTACGCGGCTTGTTTTGCTGTCTTAGGGCGATGGCAGCACTTTTTTCCTTTATGGTAGAAACAAATTTTCAAACCTAAAATTCGGTGATCAGGTCCCGTGAAACTGCAGATACAAATTAGGTGTCTTAGAGGCGCCCTCTTCCGTTTATAAGTATATGACCAATGCCCGCATGAGCAATGCCGTTTTGAGACTACCGTCCAATAAAAGTTTATTTTCTTTTCCAGGAATGAATTTATATGAAGGAGACGTGCCGATGATGCGCGTACAGTGAAACGGTCTCTATTCTCGTTTCTTTCTTCCATTCGAATTTTCCTGGCATATTTAATTCTAATCGCCGTTCCTCATAAGGCTTTGAGATTTTTAACGATCTATAAAAGGAAGTTTTGTTACGTATGGTCTCTTCGAGTTTGTTGTAGGACACGTGTATTCCATTCTCATCGGTTGTACAATCTGGTGAGCCGCAGTTGATAATACTAACTTTTAACACGGAGGTCGAAGATGAAGGATAGCAATGCGCAGTGGTAGAATTTCGTTCGAAGTGGGTGAACGACGAAGCGAAAGGTTCCGAGATATTGTAATGGGAACTTTGTTTCGCGAATTACGAGTGTTTCGTCATTTGATTGTGATATGTCGCTTGTATACTTTTGTTTCTTGTAGGTGATCACTTGGATTTCGACTTGATCAGCAATCTCGAGAAGTGCACATAGGTCGACGTTCTGTTGTTATATGTGCCAAGCAATGAACAGTGAGCGCCTCATATGCACGTTCGTTTTGTCCATTTCCAAGGGCGCCCGTTAAACACGAGATTGAATCACCTTTCAAAGGCGTTTCACTGGGCCAAAGTCATCGGATGAATACTCGTGCGTTAGGCGCTAGTGGAAGAATTTTCTTGCTGAATTAGCTGTTTTTTTGTGGAGCTCCGAGCCTCGGCAGCTTTCCTCGAGTTGTCACACCACCGGGTGGTCATCGATTCCTATGGAGCAGATAGAGATAGGTAATAACCTTGCGATTAGGTGCACTGAAAATTTCCTGAGGGGATAAACCGCCCGCTGTACTATGCAGTCAGATGCCCAGTAACACCTCCCAGAGACTGTAGACATTGGGAAAAATATAGGTATACATTTACATATATGCATACATATATGAATGATATGATGTGCATATGTATACGTATATATATATATATATATATATATATATAATATATATATATATATATATGGTGTGCGAGAATAGTTTTGTCAATTTTGCAGATATTTCAGCAATGAATAAGTACAGCATAAACTAAAAATTCATTCGATTGAAGAATAATTACGTTTATTAGATCATATATATATATGTATATATATATATATATAAATACAATATGAAGTCATTAAAATGAGAAGGAAAGTTTACAACAAATTCTCAAAATGCCTCCTTTAGCCTCTTTACATTTACGAATTCGCTTTCAAAAGTTCTCTACAAAACTCTCTTGAGTTTCCACCGTAATTTCGTCTCAAGAGCGTGTTATAGCTTTATTAAACGCGTCTACGGCAGTGTAGCGAGTAACTGAGACTTTTCTCCAGTGATGCACTACAGAGTAATTCCATTGGACTAAGATCAGACAAGTTCGGCGATCAAATGTTGTCGCTTGAAAAACCTGGAAAGTGCTCTTGATAGATGGCAATGTTGAGGCGGTGGAATGCCCAAGAGCTCAGTCCTGCTGAAGTGTAAATCCGTTGGCGTCAAAGTGCTGAGTAGTCCTAGGGTGTAGCAGGTCTTGTAAAAATTGCCACTGATAGCTGGTAGCATTGATCTTAACTTCTCTATTGAACAAGACCAAGGTCTTTTCGGTGGTGCAAATGCCGGTGTGGTTTTTTTTTCAGTTTCGAAGAGACAGATGAAAAACCAATCTCATTCGCTGGAGAGGAACTTTTCATAGGTTCGCTAGTAACCATTCGAACGCTGAAACTGCAGGCTAGAGCCCCGCGTCGCCGATTTTCCAAAAAGGTTTTTTGAAGTTAATATAGGAGGAGATTTTCCGGCTTCGAATACGCATAATTCTCAGCGGACATGGCTCTTTCTTTGGACTATTAGTACATACAATAGCGTTATATTCTCTGATTCCAGCACTGTACTTGCATCCCGACAACACCGATTTTCTGATACGTAACAGGTAAAATAAGTTGAATCCTATCTTCAATGAAGGGTCATTTAGTCCAATTCACGCGAGTGTCGTGAGGCAGCCACGTTCGTTGACGTGATGGCCATCGGTTTTTCGCGCATATGAACGCGTGGAGAAGTATCGTGTCAGCAGTTGTCACATGGCCGCCTCAGGCACACCCACTTGAAATGGCCAAAGTGGCGCGTGATCTTACATGGAAATTCAACTTATTTGACCTGTTGCGCTACAGAGAAACGTTATTTTCACAACTAAAGCACAACGTTGTATTCAGCAACAATTACGCTATCGAATGGTTTCCAATAGTCCAGGGAAAGAGCGCTGTCCGGTGAGAAATATGCGTGTCTGAGACACAGACCTGTGTAGATTTTATGGCGTTATAAAAGAAGAATTTGAAAAATGGGTGACGTGAGGCTGTAGCTTGAAGCCTCAGTCTTCGAATGGTCATTAACACTCCTATGAAAATTTACTTTCCACCGAATGAGGTCGGTTTTTCAATGGTCCCCTGTAATCAGAAAGAACTTTTCCTCATTTGTGAAAAGCACCTTTGATAAACGGGCAGCAGCTGTCGAATGAATCAGTCGGCGTGCCATAAAAAGCCTTTCTTTAGCTTTCGAATTCCGCTTATTGTAGACAGTGTTCCGCGCGCCTTACTCGCTGATTCCAAGCCTCTTTGTTGCTCATCGAAAGCTTCAAATTTTGCTGAATTTGGCAATGCCTTTCTGAACGTTTTCCGGAGAAGATGCTGTCGTTGAATGACCTCTCCGAAAACGGTCCTCAATTCCTCTATTTCTTTGATACGTTTCACAGCTGTATAGACACTTGCTGGTCAGAAATTTCTTCCATCAATGTCGGGCGTTTTCATTCATGTCTGGTGCAACTCAATTACTGCGATGCGTTCATCTTCATGATCCATAACGTCAGCATAATTGAGCATAATACAAAGAAATAAAACAAATTCTAGACCAACTTTCAGGAAAAAAATTCCCCACCCTGTATATATGTATACATATTAGACTTACAAAAATGACTCTGCCGTTTGATTTTTTTCACTATAACAATAGTAAAAATAAGAATACGCACGTTTTTTTTTTGTTTAAAAGTGCGTTGGAAACGCTATAATCTTCTGTATTGTTTCTTTTACAGAACTTCAAAGAATACGACTTTTCTACATGAAAAATGCCAATTTTTTGATTTACTAATTTGTGATTTTAATTTGGAAGTCTCAAGTGGTAATCTGATATGCAATGTCGGGAGAGCAAGGCTGGTAACGTAAAACCTCCTAAGACTCCCCACCCCCACCCTCTCCTCCTCCTCCTCCCACCTCAGCTTTTCTGTGACATTTTCGATCTGCGTTTGCAACATGAAGTCGGGTGTTATCGAGCAGCACAGTTGCAGAGTTCGTGCTAATTTTTTACGCCGAATACGATTTTCGCAATGACGAGTTGCATTACTTCGGTTTCGTTCAATTCTGTTCAATTTCGCTGTTTCTTGCGAACATTTAGGTCTACAATTTGCCTGTATTGCTTCAAGATAAGGCTCTCTTCAAGCTCCAGGATTTTGTGCGCCCCTTCACTAGCATTTTCCCCTAGGCTCCATTTGGCGCGAGTAGCAAACAAATTTGTTCATACGACATCTCCATCATCAAGATACTATAGACAAGTTTATACTAAAATGTTCGATAGGAATTGCTCAATTGAACGATACCAAAACTACCAATTTAAATTACTTTTGCTTAATAAATCTGCGAAGCAAAGTTTTCTCAAGCTTGGTTCTTTGGGTTACAAATATTATCATCTTTAAATCTCTATAAAAAAACTATCCCATAAGATATTTCGTAAATAAGAGACATGAAGATAAGAAGCGTTATTTAATACACTACAGAAAGAAAGAAAAGAACCTGCATATCTTCATTCTTTCTATTATTATAGCGAAAAAATCGACGAAGTCATATTTGTACACCGCATATATGTACATACATATACTATATATATATATATATATATATATATATATATATATATATATATAGATATATATACAAGTATATCCTGCATATCACTGTCTTGTCTACTTGCTTATCTGATAATTATTGTATTGTACAGGTTACTAGTTCTTTTTTTCATTCTAAGTATTACCAGTGGTTTCTGACGATCATTTTCCATGTCAGCGGTACTATCCCGACGACAATCCACGCATCGTAGATGGACTGTCGCCCACGCCATCATACAGTTTGGTCAGTTTATCACCCTCCACTCATAGAATAACATATTTGTCATGATTTTTCAGAATACTTTGTGGGTTGTTTTCATTCAAAATGATCGTACATCGGTACGCCTTTCCTTATAGGGCATGTCATGCGGCACTGGCATAGATCTTCTCCAACGAGCTTTTTCTAGAGGTGGCAGCAATTTTTTGACCGAACACTTCTGGAACGAAATGAATAACTTACTAGTGCAATGGATAGAGTGAGTTACTCCGAAAGTTCGAGAAATGGTATTAATGCACATTAGAAGCAAAATTATGGATTTCTTGAGAAGAGATTTCGAATAGATTTGGTACATGTCTTGACTCCAAACAATCGTAGCTTTAAACTATCAGCTGGCATGTCGCATGTGAAGACAGCAATCATCGTCGCTCAGAAGCGATTGCACTACATACTGTATGACCTATAGATAACCAACAGTAATTTTCAATGTTTTATTTGCAAATATTATCTACATAACAGCAATAGTTTTTACATATGGAAGGTGCAAAGTCTTTCCTTTTTGTTAATATTCATCGCGTATAATCGTGAGATGATCTAATTTCGTTCTTATTCATTGGAACAGAAGATTTGAATTGTTTCACTCTTAGGAAGGTCTGCTCGTCGTCATACGAGAGAAATGCTGTTATTTTGTACACTCTGAATTGTTGGGAAATTCTGACGAAGACTTGTACGACATGTAGAGTGCGTTGTTTATCCTCGAAACACTCATAAGTCTAGCTTACTTTTTATCAGCTAGTGATGTGGTACTTCGCCAAATCTTTCCCTACTCATCTCGTTATTTGTCTGTGCCTTACGCTCTCCTTGGCCATTTTTTTCTAGTTTTGTTTTTAGAGGCAACCGTCGAGCCTGCGTCGACTTATCAAATTTACTCTCGTCGACACAATAAAATTCTTGGATCTCCTCATGCTGCGCGGCTACGATGTACGTCAACTCTGAGTTCCTTTCCCTTTAAAATTACTTTTCATAGTTTTCGCATGCTTCTTTTCTCTAAAGCTTAATATTTGTTACTTCAGGAGGTCTCCACATTATTGACAAACTTTGTCGTCGCAGTTTTGCACCATCACCTGAAGAAAAACGGAAAAATGAGTGAGATGAATCCGAAATGGGTTCAAAGCCGGGAGGTTGGTAATGCATTGCAATTATCATATCATTTCTTACACTAATTCTGCTACTTTAGATGCTCCGGCTAGTTTGCAAATACTCGACAAATATCGAGGCACTATTTGAAATCGTGCACGCAGTTCTAGAGATCCAGTCGCGGTTAGTGTTCGATTTTAACGAAATTATTCCTATCTATTCCTAGGTTGCTTTAGATTGACAGTGTTTGTGAGGACTCGCCTAGCGCTCATATCACAAGTGTCATCTCAGACACCCAGAATGAACTGATGTTCCTTAAAGGTTCACTAGCCGGGCTCTTTTGATAAGATAGAAATACTGACTTGGTAATCAATTGGAATTCATTTATTTAACCGCGTCTTGCGGTGGCATGACGTAGCAATGTATCCAATGATGCAGAGTGGCGTGCCAAAACTTTTGCGTCGCTGAGATGGAACCCACATTCCACCCTTATTCGGAGGCGCGTGCTGAATCGCTGCATTACTGACGCACGTTTTTGCTGTTGACAGATAACGCTTTGTAGCGTAGAAAGCGTGGTATCAAAAACTGGTATCGGTAGTGCAACAATTCAGCACGCGCCCTCAGATAGTTTGAAATATGGGTTCTAGTCCCAGCTGGAGCAAAAGTTTTTACATACCACTCTACACCACTGACTTGATACGTTGACATAATATACCTTCAGTCGCGCCCCTTATGGTTGAAGTCGAATTCATGCTGGAACTCTAAGGAATTATGCAATGTTGAACATTGTCTTTCATTCTTTTTCTATAGTATTCGTTACCATAAGAGCTCATTGTGTTGTAGTGTTTGCGATGAGCTGGAGGCTTTGTTTGCCCTATGAATGACTTGCTTTCTCCAGAGCGAGACTATTTGAGGGCATTTTTGTATTTAGTCGGATAAGAAAATCGATATTTTCCTCGATTAGTGTACGTTTGAAGCTGTTTGAGAGGGTAGGAAAACATGTGCTTTAGATGATGAAGAAACCGGTTCAAAGAGCGATTTTTAGGCTCCTGGACGAAATGACCTGTGACCGATTTGATCGGCAAGTAAATCTTCTTTCTTATCAACTTACGCAGATAAACGACCTTGTTATGGAAGCGAATCAGCGGATAATTGCGTGCCAGCAAATTAAGCCTAAATCCTACCAAGACCGTTTCTAATAAGTTCAGTTCGCAGTCCCAATTACTGTTGAGGTTTCTGCTACTTTGCTTTATTGTTTGCCATTGTGTTTAATTTCTGTGTACTTGGTGTTGTTTACTGAAGATTTCCACCCCTCATTCTTTGTTGAATTGACCACATATGATGCGGGTGGAGTGCTAAAAACTTATAAATACTAATGTTTTCTTGTAAGGCCTGTCTATTTAGGGCCTACGCAGAGTATCTCTATTCTCATTCTTCACTAAGCATTTTGTAAAGGATAAATAAGGGGGTTGTCCTTGTGTTGCCCCTCTAACACGGCGTATTTATTGGCGCATATGCAGACTGTGACAAGATAGGTAGAAAGTACTGCGCGTTCAATGTTCACCAGAATCCTGAATTAGATCATATCCGTTTTGTTTCTTGATGTCTACACATGTTCGAATTTTCCTAACATGCCTTAAACGGCAGCTAGATAATTGAGGACTCAAAGCCCTAAGGCTGGTCGGGATTCTGTCCGTTTTGAAATGGCGCCAATCAAGTGTTGTTAGAACTCCATCGCTGACTATATTGGAAGAAGAATCGGCAAAGTGTGCACCCATTCAACATCGTCGAGAGAGGACCGTGAACGACGAAGATCTTCTCGACGTTTTGAAAGTTCAAGCAAAGCCAATCTCATCGCTCATCACGAAGTGAATCAAAAGTTGCTAGAAGAAATCATTTATCAAAAAGCCGGAGCTCTAAGAAATATGGACTAAAAAAAGCGAAAGGCGGTAAAAACCCGAAGAACACAAAGAAAAATGTTTCAATCGTCAGCAAGAGCTGTGAAAGCTTGAAAATCTCGGCATCTTGATGTGAAAAGAAGATCCAAACGGGCATAGACCGATTTATTTTTGAAGAGAAACCACTCTTTAACTAACCATGCAGCTTATACTAACAAATAATAACTGCTTCGTGTAGAAAAAAACTAGCTGTTTGGGAAACGTTTAACAGCTATTTATTAGCTTTATTAGCTTTATTTTAACAGCGGTTAACAGCTCAGATATTTAGTAGGCTACTGTAGTGGGCTCTCATTACAGCCGATTTCGAAAACTACACACCGGTTTGCACGAAACACTTATCAAAAGCAAAAACGGCGTTAGAACTTTTATGCGTTGGTTTTCACTTTGTCTTGAAGTTTTCATTCCATTCATGTTAGTACAGGCGAGAAATAATTTGAAATTGACGACGAAATTATGCTCAATAATCAGGAAGCTTTTGTTGGCTCTTTCACATGTATGAGTATAAATTCATACTTTGGTTATACTATTTAGTTCACGATCTCGCTGATAATCTCTTTTATGAGAATTTGCGTTGCAGTCTGTATTACCTCTTTGATAATGCTGGACCATTTACAGTTACATGTAAGAAATTACCACCATATATGTCAGGTGGAACGGTAGCAGCGCGTAATAAAAATAGCATGCATATGAATCAAAGTTATGAGACAATAAAATAAGGCCTTTCTTATGATTCTCCTCTGCTCATAATCTCCCAATTCTTTCTCCTTTGATGGCTGCGAAGTTGTTACTCATTGTCAAAAACCTGTATGTTTGCAACAACGCAAAAGTTGCACGTATTCAGTTGAGCCAAACACGCAAATAGGACGTAGCCTCTAGAGTAGTTAACTTTCGGTTACGACAAGGCTACAGCACTAACCCCGCCTCGCTGCCACGTGCGATGGTAACCGTCTGTATACAATTTGATAATCTAAATTATTTATTTCTCTTGTGGAGTATTGTAATACATTGTCGTATGATTTTTATCGCATTATTATTATTATTTCGTATGTGAATATGTTATATGTTGATATGTTATGCTATAAGTTGCATTTTATTATGACGAATAAATATTCAAAAAATGGTTCAATCGCCTTAAATTAAAATGTTGCGATATGAGATATGATGTAATACGGAGTGCTAGCGATGGGCTACATGAAGGATAGAAGGATGAAGCTCTCAGGGTTGATCAATACCTGAGGGATGCGCCATGCATTCGTATTAGTTCTAACTTCCTTTTAGGTGATTGATGCTTATGTGACCTTTACAATGACTGGCGATGGCCTCCCACTGTATCGAGTCAGTGCTGCCTATCCTCCCAAACAAGCCTGAGACCACTTTGGTACCAGTTTACCAACCCTGAAGGGATGGATGGCTTGGTGAGCCATGAGCACGAGATCGAGTATAGAGCCTTTTTTGAGATTGATAAGTCAATCGCTTGAGCCTATTACGGCGGTTCGCTTAACTCATTAGAGGGACACACCCCATACTCAGCCCTAGTTTTTATCAGGGATGGGGAGCCGTGTTTTTGACACATCCGATTCTCTAACACATTGCTCTACAACAGATTTTCTTGTAGACATCCAATCGAGTGTTTTTGAAGCTTGCGCTCAATATGGTCTCTGAGAGCGCTTAAATCCTGTTCGTGAATGACACTTCATTAACAATAGTCGATTGGAAAGATGTCTACAAATTCACTGTCAGCCGTAATCCAGCAGTGAAGAAATGGTGATAACCACAATCACGTTCTATCACCAAAAACACGTCTTCCATGCCTGCCGTGCAATATAAAAAGTATAAGTTGAGAAGCTTCAAAAATCTTATTGCTTCGAGGTTATGGAGCTAAATGGACCGATGTATGCTTGGTGGTTGTTTACAGGAGGCAAAAATTAGAAAAAATTGGTTGAAGAGGCTTTCTACGTATTGACGACTGGACGAGTTCTATACAATTTCAGTCTCGTATGTTGGGTGACTACAACGAATCGCAGTAGTTTGATTCATTAGATGAAACGTTCAGCGTAGACTAATCCTTAATGCACAAAACATGCACTTGACTTCATCAAGCATTGTGAAGGTGATTAAATATATCTTGTCTATGCAGCACTGGCTCGAGACTGACGGTGGTTTTGCTTTCTGAAGCAAATATGATGTCGTCTTGAAGACTCCAATCCACTGATGCTCTAAACATTTCGTTGAAGTAAAAGCTGAACATAGGTCCTACTTTGCAATGCGAATAGATTTCCGTTTTTAACGCAGAGTTTGAGGAAATGGTGACGTTTTCTGCACGATGATGGCAATCGAGCAATCGTTCATCAAAAACATGTCTATTCATCGTCCCACCAGAGCATCATTATGCCACTCTTCTTAATTGAGCGTTCATATCCTCTACTCGGCTTCTTTTGAATAGCTTACTTGGGTCGCTTCGATTTTCTATGGCACCTGTTAATCATATATGCCATTCGTCGACAAAACTCAGAAAATGAATTAATTTTGGACTACTGGCTACCTGCTCTTCTCCTGTACAATGTCATTCTGCTACAGTTTAGAACATTTAGAACTAAAACGGCTTTGAAAACGGCTTAACAAAGGCCTAATTCGCGTACTTAGATAAGCGAGCTTATATCGTTACATGTAAGAGATAGGAATGTTCCAGTGAGTATATGGAAGACATAGAGAAGAAAAAAAATCACTGCACAGTGGATGTCAAGGTCGCTATTAGCTCACGATTTACATGGGCAAGGACTGAGCGTAGTCCTGTGTCGTCAAATAATGGCAAATCAGACATGGTTTCGAGTGTGATGAGGATGGCCAAATACACTGGATATGTCAAACAAGCTTTTATCACAATTTTCCAACACTTTATTATGTAAAATGTAACAGCAAATTCGTTCGTATGACGACGAGCACACCTTCTTAATGGTGAAATAAGTAAGGTCTATAATTCTAATAAATAAGAACAAAAGTGGAACTGCATAGTATTAATACGTGGGTGCATCTAAACAAAGAAGCTGAGAATTTTGCACCTTTTATAGGCAAAAAGTGCTGCCCTTGTGTAAATATTACTTGCAAATAAAACGCTAAGAATTTACACTGTTCACGAGCATTTTCTTAAGACCACCTCAAATTTCAATATTTCTGATATATATCATTTGAGCCAACATCTCATTTAGTCTGTTATGGGCACTTGTACAGTCCGATACATGTGTTTTGGCCTTGGCAGCCTCATCAGTCGGCAGCCTTTCGTCTTTACCTAATCCTCTCGAGATCCTTATATACCCTATAGAGGATAGGCGACGACGTACGATTTTGATGTGCCGTTAAGTGAAATATAGGGGGATGAAGCATCTCAAAGAGTATTGGCTAAAAGACGAAAGGTCTGCCCGACTGTTGAGGCTGCCAAAGTCGAAACTCGTGTATCACGCTGTACAAGCGCCCGCAACAGACTAAATGATATGTTGTCTCAAATAGTATTTATTGGATATGAATGTATTGTTGATTATTAAAATGTCATATGGTTTGAGTGTGCAGTTCCTTCTGAATAACGGTGCTCTGTCCACTGCGACAGGCTACCTAATAGCGCTGAGCTGCGTTGATTGAAACCAGTGGCATGTCCAAATTTACTCACACTTTCCTCTCAAGAAAGTCAGTGTGTTTTGGCCTTATGTGTATTAAATCTATCCTTTAATTTTCGCGGTAAATCACACTCTCCAGTGTAGAACATATCGTGAATTTCAATTATAATCGTCCAATTTGGAGAAAGAACTTTATGCGAAGGCGTTTTGCTGGTATCGCATGTCACCTCTCGTTCCGTTGATCGTCGAGTGACTCCTGCAAACACCAGTATTATTTCCATTTTTATCTACCGCATGCGAGAGTAGCACAGTGGGTCCTCTTTGCACTAAGAAATAGTAAAGCATCTTATTTTTCTTCTGTGTTTTCCTGAACGCGTTTGAACTCCCAAAAAGTCCATTCAAATAACGGCTCTCGCCCATCGGTTGTCCTCAAGACGCATTGCGGATTCCGGCCACTCTATCTTCAATGGCCTGATGTGTAGAATGATATTTCTGATATTCAATCATTGACGTAGGTCAGCATTCCGAATCCTTTTTCCCATTTGCGAGATATGGGATACTTCTAGCGCCGTTTTTTCTACTTCTCGATGAATAACGTCAAGAGATCTCTCATCCTGTTTACGTAGCGACCAGCTTCCTCTATCTCAACCGGCGCTCGTTTTACACAGCACTCTTATTCACGCTATAATGCGTTGTCTGCCAACAGCCAACCGTCGACGGTCTGACGGGGCAGCCGCTATCGGCATTGAACCCACTTGTGGTGACAGACATTGGATATCGATAATCAGTCTAAATTCTTTCTATTTTGACTGCCATTTGCAGTGGTATGATCTTCATAGTATACCCAATATGTGGAATGCTTTGCACAACGAGCGCCGGTAGTGCGACGGTTAGCATACGCTCCCGGGAAGAGTGAGATCCGGGTTCGAATCCCGGCTGATGCAAAAGTTTTTGCACAGAACTCCACTTATTGGGTATACTATAAAGATCATACCACCGCAAGTGGCAGTCAAAATAGAAAGAATTTAGACTGATTATCGATACTTATTATCACCTGTATCACCTGTCGTCCCGTTGATCGTCGAGTGACTCGAGCGGGTACCAGCAACTCTTCCATTTTCCCCTATCGCGTGCAAGAGTAGCCCAGTGGGTCCTCCTTGCTCTAGGAATTCGCTGAGCATCATATCTTTCTTCTATCGCTTTTCTGATGTTAGTATTAAACATATAGCGCAGTGGTTAAGAGTGCCCAACAATTGACACGTGGACCCCGCTTCATGGCAAACTAGCTGAATCTTAGGTTCATTCACTTCTAAAAATCCTGGAAGAGACGAATGCATAGCGCATCCTTAACTGTATCGGGCTGTACAAGCAACAACCATTAACAAACCACATGACGTGATGGCTCAAATAATAATTATGAGATATATTGGAATTCAGCGTGGTCCTGATAAAACTCTCAAAAGAAAAGGTGTAAAATTATAAAAATACTAAACTTTTAGTTGGGCACTGAAGTGGAAATGTTGCATGGGTTGACCGTATTCCTCGTCGATGTTATCGATAACACCATTTTCCCAAGAGCTTAAGTGAACTTTTCTCCGTACAAGCATCGCATAAGCAACAGCGCCAGGAACCATAGGAGAAACGTGGCCTGCAACGGTGAATGCTCATAGGCAAAACGAGAGCTATAGTGCCAGCATCTTCGAGAGATTTTTCATTGTGAAGGTGTGAATGATCTTCTATGTCTGTCGTTGATAATTAACTCATTCACATGTGTCATACGAAAACCTGCATTATTTCATTCAACTTCATGTTTAGCAACCTTGACGGGATTAGGATCGTGTGTGGTGTGCGCTGTTGATCAATGAATGACTCGTCTACTTTATTGCTACCAAAGTGTGAGTACATGCTAACCGTGGCTTTTGTAGTATGGTAGGGTTTTACTTGAATCACCAAAAGAAGCGTGCTAGGGTAACTTCAGGTTGCCACATTGCCACCATAAAGAGATCATAGTACTTGAAAGGTGACGACGAAAATTAGAATTTGTTTAAAGTAGGAGAAAAGGAATTAAGGAACAAGCTGACTCTTACTGAAACCTCCGCTTAGCAGAACAATTTTTTTTTCGTCGCAAATTCAAAAGTGGTAACATGACATCGAGTAAGAAGTAAAATTGAGGGAACCAATCTGGTCGCTGTTAAGGAAAAGAATATCACTCTCAAAAAATTCACTGCTCCCCAACATTTTTAGGAAAAATAGAGCATTTTTATTAAAATTGTCTTAGTTCTTATTAGATATGACCTCCATTTACTTTCGACCATTCTTCTCATTTTAGAAATATTTTGCGAATATTTTGATCGGTCTTCATCTGCACTATGATGGAAGTCTTTTGTTTCTTGTGCTATCAGACACTGCAATTTGACTACTCGTTTCTAAACAAGAGGGAGGAACTGAAAAGTGAATTTTCTGACCATCATTCGGTGATTGACAAACTCAATTTGCGAAACCTCAAAACACAATAAATCAACAGCAAAACCGAACTTATATATCATATCGTCTCCAGTTCCTGGACAAGAGTACTTTGGACAGGTTTGTTATGTAATAATAGCGATAGTTTTCAGACATCATGGATGGCTCAAGAAGGCATAATCTTTGAACACCAACGACTTTCTCGCTGCAAAGAATGTCTCTGTATATGAAAACTTCCACTTGAAATCGCATCTCTTTAGCTTACCATACTCAAGACCCATCGCCTTCTATCGTTGGCCGTGAACTAAACGTATGCTCACAGATCGGAAATCTCTTCCACACTCATGCTGCAGCTGTCGATTTGTTAGATATGTAGTCAAAGCATTGGAAAACTAATTTGGAGTGAAGTAAGCACAGTATCACTAGTGCTTTGACACTCAGTATCATAGAGTGAAAAGAAGTGCTACTCTACAGAAAACACCGCAATGTGTAGAGATCTTTTCAACCTTTTAGGGTAAAAGTGTGATTCTTATGATTTTCGAACTTTTTGTTTGTTGTACTATGAAAAACTGCAATTTGATTGTCGTTTTGAGATCTCGACAAGGTGTGTCTATGAGCTCTGGGCTACAATTTCAGGTTGATGAACGCTGTGCTGTACTTCGTGTTCTTTGTTCAGTCATCTTCTTAGTGGAATAGTAGTTGAATTCACGTTATTATGAACACGATGCCAAAAGTGAAGGGGCCTGCCTAGTTGACAATCCTGTCAAACTCACCAGAGTTGTTAATGAAAAAGTCAAATTTGGCTGTTCCTTCTTGCCAGCTGATAATTAAAAGCGCTTTCTCAAAATCACCCAAAGAACCTCTCCGATTTTTGTATTTTCATGTCATTGGTAACATTTGTATACTCAGAAAGCAAATAATTCTCCATAATGCATTCTTAAAATTAATGTGCTCATGGAAAATACTTTTAATTACCGTAGGCATAATACCTGGCTAAGACTGAACGATAGAGTCGTGATGACGATGAAGTTTGCAGACATTCACAAACACTGCAGTAGAATTGTAGTCATCGCACTTCTATACAAGATACGGTATTTACTCTAGATTCAGAATTCTACCACTTGTGCATCAGCGATCTTTGAGAGTTTGTGTGAATTATTCTGAACTGACAGTTTGCCAACTACTGCAGAAGAAAGCAGTCTACAGATAACACGATAAACAGCATTCTTTCATTATTATTTGAGCCAACATGTCATGTGGTCTGGTAAGGGCTCTTGTACAGCCCGGGACATGCAGAACCCGTCGTCTGTCGATCTTTTATAGTCAGTTCTCTCGGGAGCGTTACACTTGGGCTGTACAAGAGCCCTTAGCAGACCACATGACATGTTGGCTCAAATAATATTGAAAGGATCTATTGAAATTTGAGCGTTATCTAAACAAAGCACTCGAAATAAAGGTATAAGTATGATGAAAGAAACAGCATTCTATTAGCTATCATCCACAATCTTCTGACAACGATCTTCAGACTCTTTCATTATTATTTGAGCCAACTTGTCATGTGGTCTGGTAAGGGCTCTTGTACAGCCCGGGACATGCAGAACCCGTCGTCTTTCGATCTTTTCATAGTCAGTTCTCTCGGGAACCTCACACTCCTTATAGAGAGTCATCGAAGACGAACGCTTTACACTCCATATCGAGTGGAACCTTCACCCAACACAGAGTGTTGCGTACTCCATTGCTCCTTGGCTGGTACTTTTATCATAATTATACTTTTGTTTCGAGTTTTTGTTTAGACTACGCTGAAATTTCAATAGATCCTTTCATTATTGTTTCAAGGTTTCTTTTGACATGGAGTGAAGGTTTCACTTGGCATGGAGTGTAAAGCGTTCGTCTTCGATGACTTTCTATAAGGAGTGTGAGGCTCTCGAGAGAACTGACTATGAAAAGATTGAAAGACGACGGGTTCTGCCCGGCTTACGAGTGTGTAAGGACGAAACACGTGTATCGGGCTGTACAAGAGCATTTACCAGGCCACATGACAAGTTGTCTCAAATTATAATGAAAGGATCTATTGAAATTTGAGCGTTATCTAAACAAAGCACTCGAAATAAAGGTATAAGTATGATGGAAGAAACAGCATTCTATTAGCTCATTGTAAAAATTATGGCACTACAGCAATGCATACCAGGTTTATTAACCAGGAGTAATTAGAATTGCATGATTTTGGCATCATTCAACTGCACATTTCCTTGTTAACATCTAGGTATACAACTTGCCTTTACTTACTTCAAGATAGGGCTGTCCTAGGAATCTGTTATTTATATTATTATGTTGACTTCGACATAGATAGAGTAATTGGAGCGTTCGAAGATATCTGTTCTGTTAAGCGCCACGGGTGAGTTTACCAAACTGTTGATCATGAACATCATTTTCCTTCGATTGTTCGAGTCAAAAATACATAAAATTCTTATAACCATCATTCAATAAATTGAAAGAGAATACTACGATACTATTATGCCTTTCCAAGTATTGGCACTAAAGAAATAAAAACCAAAATTATTGATCAGAAGTGATTAGAACTGCATAATATTGGTATCATTTATTTGCACATTTTCTAGCGAATATTTGAGTCTACAACTTCTTTTCACTTCAATTTAGAAACAAATTCGTATGCTACTTAAGCGCGGATGGTGCGAAGGGAAAAATGATAGGGAAGCGGACTGATGGGGCTTGAGACCTGCGAAAGGACGGCTAAGAAGTGGTTAAGAAAGTCCAAAGCTGGAGAGAACAATCTGGAGGATCACTCGCTCTTGGGTCGTCCACAGATAGCTCCAGTATTCATGCGCGCCGCTTCGCTAACATTTTCGCCTACTGCGCCATTCGTGCATGATTAGCAAGCAAATTTGTTCCTAGGACAGCCCTATCTTGAAGTAAGTAAAGGCAAGTTGTATACCTAGATGTTAACAAGGAAATGTGCAGTTGAATGATGCCAAAATCATGCAATTCTAATTACTCCTGGTTAATAAACCCGGTATGCATTGCTGTAGTGCCATAATTTTTACAATGAGCTAATAGAATGCTGTTTCTTCCATCATACTTATACCTTTATTTCGAGTGCTTTGTTTAGATAACGCTCAAATTTCAATAGATCCTTTCATTATAATTTGAGACAACTTGTCATGTGGCCTGGTAAATGCTCTTGTACAGCCCGATACACGTGTTTCGTCCTTACACACTCGTAAGCCGGGCAGAACCCGTCGTCTTTCAATCTTTTCATAGTCAGTTCTCTCGAGAGCCTCACACTCCTTATAGAAAGTCATCGAAGACGAACGCTTTACACTCCATGCCAAGTGAAACCTTCACTCCATGTCAAAAGAAACCTTGAAACAATAATGAAAGGATCTATTGAAATTTCAGCGTAGTCTAAACAAAAACTCGAAACAAAAGTATAATTATGATAAAAGTACCAGCCAAGGAGCAATGGAGTACGCAACACTCTGTGTTGGGTGAAGGTTCCACTCGATATGGAGTGTAAAGCGTTCGTCTTCGATGACTCTCTATAAGGAGTGTGAGGTTCCCGAGAGAACTGACTATGAAAAGATCGAAAGACGACGGGTTCTGCATGTCCCGGGCTGTACAAGAGCCCTTACCAGACCACATGACAAGTTGGCTCAAATAATAATGAAAGAGTCTGAAGATCGTTGTCAGAAGATTGTGGATGATAGCTAATAGAATGCTGTTTCTTTCATCATACTTATACCTTTATTTCGAGTGCTTTGTTTAGATAACGCTCAAATTTCAATAGATCCTTTCAATATTATTTGAGCCAACATGTCATGTGGTCTGCTAAGGGCTCTTGTACAGCCCAAGTGTAACGCTCCCGAGAGAACTGACTATAAAAGATCGACAGACGACGGGTTCTGCATGTCCCGGGCTGTACAAGAGCCCTTACCAGACCACATGACATGTTGGCTCAAATAATAATGAAAGAATGCTGTTTATCGTGTTATCTGTAGACTGCTTTCTTCTGCAGTAGTTGGCAAACTGTCAGTTCAGAATAATTCACACAAACTCTCAAAGATCGCTGATGCACAAGTGGTAGAATTCTGAATCTAGAGTAAATACCGTATCTTGTATAGAAGTGCGATGACTACAATTCTACTGCAGTGTTTGTGAATGTCTGCAAACTTCATCGTCATCACGACTCTATCGTTCAGTCTTAGCCAGGTATTATGCCTACGGTAATTAAAAGTATTTTCCATGAGCACATTAATTTTAAGAATGCATTATGGAGAATTATTTGCTTTCTGAGTATACAAATGTTACTAATGACATGAAAATACAAAAATCGGAGAGGTTCTTTGGGTGATTTTGAGAAAGCGCTTTTAATTATCAGCTGGCAAGAAGGAACAGCCAAATTTGACTTTTTCATTAACAACTCTGGTGAGTTTGACAGGATTGTCAACTAGGCAGGCCCCTTCACTTTGGCATCGTGTTCATAATAACGTGAATTCAACTACTATTCCACTAAGAAGATGACTGAACAAAGAACACGAAGTACAGCACAGCGTTCATCAACCTGAAATTGTAGCCCAGAGCTCATAGACACACCTTGTCGAGATCTCAAAACGACAATCAAATTGCAGTTTTTCATAGTACAACAAACAAAAAGTTCGAAAATCATAAGAATCACACTTTTACCCTAAAAGGTTGAAAAGATCTCTACACATTGCGGTGTTTTCTGTAGAGTAGCACTTCTTTTCACTCTATGATACTGAGTGTCAAAGCACTAGTGATACTGTGCTTACTTCACTCCAAATTAGTTTTCCAATGCTTTGACTACATATCTAACAAATCGACAGCTGCAGCATGAGTGTGGAAGAGATTTCCGATCTGTGAGCATACGTTTAGTTCACGGCCAACGATAGAAGGCGATGGGTCTTGAGTATGGCAAGCTAAAGAGATGCGATTTCAAGTGGAAGTTTTCATATACAGAGACATTCTTTGCAGCGAGAAAGTCGTTGGTGTTCAAAGATTATGCCTTCTTGAGCCATCCATGATGTCTGAAAACTATCGCTATTATTACATAACAAACCTGTCCAAAGTACTCTTGTCCAGGAACTGGAGACGATATGATATATAAGTTCGGTTTTGCTGTTGATTTATTGTGTTTTGAGGTTTCGCAAATTGAGTTTGTCAATCACCGAATGATGGTCAGAAAATTCACTTTTCAGTTCCTCCCTCTTGTTTAGAAACGAGTAGTCAAATTGCAGTGTCTGATAGCACAAGAAACAAAAGACTTCCATCATAGTGCAGATGAAGACCGATCAAAATATTCGCAAAATATTTCTAAAATGAGAAGAATGGTCGAAAGTAAATGGAGGTCATATCTAATAAGAACTAAGACAATTTTAATAAAAATGCTCTATTTTTCCTAAAAATGTTGGGGAGCAGTGAATTTTTTGAGAGTGATATTCTTTTCCTTAACAGCGACCAGATTGGTTCCCTCAATTTTACTTCTTACTCGATGTCATGTTACCACTTTTGAATTTGCGACGAAAAAAAATTGTTCTGCTAAGCGGAGGTTTCAGTAAGAGTCAAGCTTGTTCCTTAATTCCTTTTCTCCTACTTTAAACAAGTTCTAATTTTCGTCGTCACCTTTCAAGTACTATGATCTCTTTATGGTGGCAATGTGGCAACCTGAAGTTACCCTAGCACGCTTCTTTTGGTGATTCAAGTAAAACCCTACCATACTACAAAAGCCACGGTTAGCATGTACTCACACTTTGGTAGCAATAAAGTAGACGAGTCATTCATTGATCAACAGCGCACACCACACACGATCCTAATCCCGTCAAGGTTGCTAAACATGAAGTTGAATGAAATAATGCAGGTTTTCGTATGACACATGTGAATGAGTTAATTATCAACGACAGACATAGAAGATCATTCACACCTTCACAATGAAAAATCTCTCGAAGATGCTGGCACTATAGCTCTCGTTTTGCCTATGAGCATTCACCGTTGCAGGCCACGTTTCTCCTATGGTTCCTGGCGCTGTTGCTTATGCGATGCTTGTACGGAGAAAAGTTCACTTAAGCTCTTGGGAAAATGGTGTTATCGATAACATCGACGAGGAATACGGTCAACCCATGCAACATTTCCACTTCAGTGCCCAACTAAAAGTTTAGTATTTTTATAATTTTACACCTTTTCTTTTGAGAGTTTTATCAGGACCACGCTGAATTCCAATATATCTCATAATTATTATTTGAGCCATCACGTCATGTGGTTTGTTAATGGTTGTTGCTTGTACAGCCCGATACACGTGTTTTTACCTTACAGTCTCGTCAGCCGGGCAGAACTCTGTCTTTAGTGTTTAGCCAATCCTCTCAGGAGCCCCTACTCTCTTTATAAAGAGATAAATGACGACGAACGATCTACATTGTATGTCAAAAGGAACTAACACTGTATGCTCGGTGACAATTTCACATGACGTACAGTGTAAATCATTGGTCGCCACTTACCTCTTTATAGGGAGTGTAGGTGTTCCCGAGAGGATTGGCTATTAAAAGACGAAGGGTTCTGCACAACTGACGAGACTGTAAGGTCGAAACACGAGTATCAGGCTGTACGAGAGCCAATTAACAGACCACATGACATGCGGGCCCAAATAATAATTATGAGATGTAAAAGTTGGAAGAAAATTTCCAAGGGGCATTTGTCTCTGGAAAAACTCAAGCTAATAGGAACAAGCATGGACTCACACGAGTTACAGGAAATCGCCAACTTACTTACGAACTGAAAATAAGACATGTTTATCAAAGTTTTCTTAGCTCTCGAGTAAAAAATGACTTGCATATTATTCTGGACAACTTTGGCGATTTAGAGAGATGCTATGTTTTGGCTGTATTTCATTTGCACCACAATGGATAACTACTCAGTTATAATCAAGAGGACTGACTACAAAAATCATCTTTGATCCATCATCTGGTGATTGATACTCTCAAATTCTGAATTATGAAGACAGAATATTTAAATATTGAAAGCGAATTGTCATCTCATTTCGCCACTGTTTATTGGACATAAATGTTTCAGACAGGCCTGCTTGTCATAATTCCGTTACTTTTTGTATTTTGAGGATGATTCAAAAAGGCGTAGTGACTGAACACCAACATTTTGCCTTACGCGCAATGTTGTTACCTTTTGCATCATCCACTTCAAATGATCGTATCTCTTTTGGTTGAACTGCTCAAAATCCATCTTCTTGATTCGTTGGATGGAGTCAACGTGTGCACTCGTTCTCTCTTTAGCGAACTAATAGGCCCATATTGAAAACAGTGGAGAAATACTGCTGAGTAAGCACGATATCACTAGTACTTCATCATACCTCTTCTGAGTCCCAATAGGACGAAACAGGTACTTGTATAGCACTAGACCTAATAGCTCATAACATGTTATATCCTTTTCAGTAATTTATCAGCCAATACAGTCGAGTAAAGAGGCACTGCTTCTCTTGAAACAATCGCAGTGTGTCGAGATCTTTTCAACATACTCAGAAATATGCCTGGTAAATATTTTTGAGCCACGCATGTCAGTGGTCTACCGAAGAGGGCTGACTTATAGAGCGCGATACACGTGTTTCGATCTTGCGATCTCGTCAATTCGGTGATAATTTCACTGGACAGAGTGTAAAACTTCCATCGTCGTGAGGGGATTGGAGCATCCCTTAGTGAGGGGATTGGAGCATCCACACAGGACTGGCAAAAAACGAGAAAGGGTAACTGCCCGACTGATGAGATCGCAAGATCGAAATACGTGTATCGGGCTCCATAAGTCAGCCCTCTTTGATAGACCACTGACATGCAAGGCTCAAAAATAATTGCCAGACATATTGAAATTTGAGCTGTGGTCTTGAGAAAACACTCGAAACGAAAAAAAGTACTTAGGAATAAAAGTGGTTTTTTGGTACCAAATTACAATTAGGAAATAGTGTGTCTCATTTCTTGGTATCCCGATTCCTTTGCTTTTTTTGCTATCGAACACTGCAATTTGTTCGTCACATTCGAGATCTCGACAAAATGTATCTATGAAATTCGAGTCAGTATTTCAGGCTAATGGACGTTGTGCTGTCCTTCCTGTTCTTTTTTGCGCTTACCTTCTAAGTGGGTGGCTAGGACTGATTTCTTCCAATTCTGGAGTTGGTTCCCGAAGTGAAGGCGTCCGCATAATTGATAACCCAGTTAGACTCGCCGTCAGATTTGGTCATGTCTGTTCTTGGTAGCTGAAAGACTTGCAAGCATTTCCGTAAAATTACATGAAGTTACCCTCCGATTTATGTATTTTCCGACCACTTGTAGTCACATTGATCGTTAGAATGCGAATAAAGGAGTGTAAAATTCTCTCAAGCTGATATATTCATTTGAGGATACTGTTTCGTGACGACCACATGGTTCACAAATAATCACGAATATTGCGTTGATATTCCAGTTAACACAGTTCTACTCAAGCGGTTATGCTATTCACTCCGGATTGATATCATCCCGCTGCAGGACAACATCCTGATGAGTTTGTTCAGATTATTCTAGAATGACGGTTAACCACTGTCAAGGAGAAAAATATATCACAGCTAAGGTGATGTACAGCATAAGATTCAGTCTTTGCGAACCACAAAAGCATTGCAATCCCATCAGTGTCCGTCAGCCAAGAAATGGGATTGTTCTACAGGAATTTTCTCCGAATGTTAATATATCTAGCTAAAGGACAGTTTTCAATCAACCATTTACCATCTCCACACAAAAGGAGTTCGGCAAAACGGCGCCATCTCACCAAAACTCTTCAGTGTAGCATTGGGATGGGATACATAAAGGGACAGAGTCACTTTACCAAAACGAGAATGTTTTACGCGACATAGCAAGTTCCCTCCAAATCTCGCTACAGTGAAAAGCCGTGACTGCTCTGGAGACCATGGGTTGAGCACATGCTGTTTTTTGAACAATAAACAATAATGAGTCCTGACCATTTACTCAACCGATTGACAATATTATGAGTTACAGAAGAAATATTGGGAAATTTGCAGCCCACGCTGAGAGTATTTCTTTTCCGGTAGTGCAACGACTAAGCACGCGCCCACGGAAAGAGTGAGTTCTGGGTTTAAATCACAGCTGACGCGAACGTTTTTGCCCACCACTCTACATTATTCGGTATGTTTCTGAGCCTTTATTACATGTCCATTCCATTCGATTGCTTGAATTATCATAAAGACGGGAGGATATATAACACTAAACTCCCAGTGGAATTAAGTGCCGAAGTAATTTATCCGAAAATTCTTCCTCAGAATTCTTAACTGGGGAACATCTTTTCATGGGCCATAACTGTTATCAGTATTGTGTTGAACAGGCTACTCAGTTATTAAGCAAGTGTTCAAGAAAGGCTCCATGAAATGAATTCATGAACCGATACAAACTACCTTGTATTCCGTCGGCCACAAACGCTAACCACACCGTTGAAATGACTTATCAGATTTACTAATTTATTACATATTTGTACATAGCGAACCAGAATACATTGTATCACAATACTTTACAAATATAAACATCTGCAAAACGCAACGAACAGATTTTCTCCCGTACGAATAAGGCATTATAAGATGGAGTAAAGCAATTGCCGTAGACTAGCAAGAGTGAGTTTCCATCGCTTCTAGTAATCAAAATACTAGGGAATATATAGCAACTGCTACTTCCCAATTAAGAAAAAAGCAGCCTATGAATATACAATTTGTTATACTGATTTCTTAGAATTGATTAGAACTCTTGAGCATTTCATTGCACTCATACTTAGAGATCAGAGCTTTTGATATAGAGGCCTTGATCATTATATTACAAAGCTTACCTGACAAAATAAGCTAAATATGCTGTACAGATAGCACGCTTAGAGAACCAGTCATTCCAGACAAATTGTACCCAATGTTGTGCGAACCGTTTCCGCCCACTCTTCAGCACATGCATTGCAATCCGATGCCGGAACACCTACGACAGCTGGTTCGACATGACGGCATCGTGCCCAAACCCGGATTCGTGAGACACTGTTGTTACCGAAGGACCGTAGAGCCGCAGCAGGAATCTGCAAATGACTTCCCTCGGAGTAAAATTTTAGCTAAGTATCATAATATTTGTAATTAGTTCATAATACAAAATCCTCTTTCTCTATTCATTCTCATATTAAATCGTTTAAAAAAGCGCAAATACCAAATTCCACACTAACACCTTACCTCCACACTTGTAACACAACTTGTCGGAGGTATCCAGGCCTCCAAAATGTCGAGCTTCTCTTCCGCCGAAAGTGCATCTTGAACACCAGGTTCATCCCACACCTGAAGTTATACAAATCAATTATATAAAACCCATTGCCTAAAAAGCAAGAAGCATCTAATGACGAAGAAAAATATAGGGAAAAATACAATTCACCAGAGAAACCATAAAAAGTCATAGGTACAAGTTTCATATGTGATGAAAATCACCACCAAGAATTTATCGCTCCTCCTTTTCTGCTAAAGGAGGTCAGCGAATAAGCTCATATGAGGATCATAACGACTTATATAGATAGACAACGTTTTACATTGAATTGTAAACAATGAAATGTGGTTCAAAATGAAAAAGGACAAAAAAACAAAGATAACTAACCATCGGCCACAAACGACGAAGCTGAGAATTCCGTTTCTGTGTGTTTGTTATTGGCAGATATTTGAAGGCAGCGGACAAGATTGGTCGAGACTGGCAGTCTTCATGGTTTGCAACTACTTCCCACGCTAATCCAGCAACTGATCGTAGCGCTGAATTGACCTAGAATGATCGTTCAAATACTACGAGTACAAAAAGTGAGTGCAATTCTCGTTTTCCTGAGGTTTTTTCTCAAATTTTAAGCCCTAGCATAACTTATTGTTATTGCTATTGCAACCACCACTAAAGAAATCCGGCACGTCAAAACGGAACTCATTTGGCAAACGGGCTCTACTTGATTCAGTTTAAACCCTTTAGGAACCGCGATGATTTTTCCGTTTGACACGCAGTGCGGTCAACGTGCAGGCGAGGCGCGCTATCATCACAATGTTGTAGCTCGCCAATGATATTCAGACTTTTGTCGTTATTAAACAAGGTTTTGTCACCAATAAATGATATATGATAGAATGACTAAAGAGACTTCAATAAAATATGGGGCCGTAAAACCACACCAGTGCTTTTTTAAACTCCATAATTATCAAGGAACAAGCAGATAATTATAGAAAGGTCACGTTTAAGTTGTTGCTGGACATTCTTGCGCTATCTTACGCACATATTCATTCATATTTCATTAATTTATCTTTGAATCCTTCTTTTATCCTCGCTGAATGGGGTTCCATCAATCCTCATCTTTTGTGATCATCTTTGATTTATTATGTCTACAACCATTCATATTTGTAGATGGTCACAAATGAATAAATATTAACTAATCAACCAAATTATCATTTCATACTTTCGAAATTGATTATTATGTCATGAATCTTTGTCTTCATTCATTCTGGCTCCATATGATACACAAAGAGCCATTGTTATGCTCAAATATAAAAAAGAAACAATGAATAGTTTAGCAAAAATGACACTGCACAATGCATACGATGGCATTTCACTGATAATTCTCAACGAAATCTCGACTATTGGTACTTCAGAGTTAGAATCCGGATAGAACAGAAGACTTTGTTCTATCATTCTATATTTTGGTGAAAAAAAATTAGCAACACCGATAAGATGATTGAAATAAATAAATAACGAAATTAATTTTCCCAAGAAAGTACTCCTCAAAATAAGATTACAAACTTTATCAAGGCTTACTTCGACTCCATACTAGAACCCGTCCATATTAGTTCCCTCTAAAAGCCGCGCATTATAGAAAGTGTATTTTACAATTACATTCGTCAATATCGTTGGGAAACTATGCATTAATTATTGGAAATGAGTTGTTTCCCCAGCATGCAGATTTCGTAGTGGAAAAGGGGGATTTTCTCGAGGAATGTGGGTATCATTTCTCTAATGAAATTGGTTGAAAAATGAAGAAAGATCTGTACCTCAGCATCAACACCTGCGGATTGAACTCGCCCGATTTGTTCAATCGCAGGAAGAACGTTTCCGGCCATGAGATGAACAAGGGCGATAGGAATTGAAGAATTAACATTTGTACTGGTGGATGTACTAGCGTGATCCATATGATGAGAAAGAAAGTGTCGTGATACAGCCTAAGAACCAAAACGATAAATACTCTTTGAAATTATGTAGAATTTATATAAAAATTTTTATGATAATTACAGAAAAAATTTGAGGATACACAGATACTTCTCAGCAGGTGAGCAATAAATCACTAATACGCCGAAATGAACTAACTCAAACAGAAATCTCCTATTAAACTGATAGCAATTTTTTGAGGGAAGACAAGTTTTCGAAATTATTGAACAGACTGAGTACCTGTATTGTGAGCAAGTCACTTCCTCTTAACTGCACCATGAGTTGCCTCTGATCAAAAGTTGACGAGATACTATCTGCAAAAGGAAAAACACACAATAATGGCCATCAATTTTCATTTACACTGAAGAAAGAGAAGTTTTTCTTATACTAGAAATTACATACAACCTTCATCATGAGGCCTGATATTGACTTCAGGGATCAATGTTGGCTTTACAACATAACAGAAATCATCCGACACCGATACACATCGTTTAGGAGATCCACCCTAAAATTCGCATTATTCATAAACTTTTTTCTATCCTCGGAACACGTTAAAAAAAGAATGGTTACATAAGAGAAGAAAAGATAACATCATAGAAGAAACATGCCATACTCATTCGATAGAACAAAATAACTAATTAAAACAGAATCTGCACTTACTTTGGGTGGTTGATAGAAGTACTTTCGTGTAAGAGATGGGGTTTTATCGGATGGCACACCACACTGCGCAAAGTCGTTCTTGCCCCAGCCAAACGTCCTCCCATCCTTAGCAACCGCAATGGTGTGACTTCCACCTGAAAAAAAAGGAATGCATTGTAATCGTAAATATAATATACAATCGAATTTGGAAAATCTCTTGAGCGTGTGGCACGATGGTTAGAGGTGCCCGATGTCAAACAAATGACCGAGTTCATTCCCATGCCTAAGGCTCACTAAGCCTTCCATCCCTCTAATGTCGACCACCTGGTACTGGACTTGTCTGGGAGGAAAGCAGCACTAACTTGACACATTGCTAGACCACTGCGTGTCACTGCAAAGACAGTCATTCATTCACCTCATACGATGCTTGATGAAGTCGAAGGCATGGTGCATCCTTCAAAGATTCATCAACACTGAGCGCTCTATCATTCGAATCAAGTATTGACGTCATTGTCTAATTCTGCTTTACCCTCGCTCGAAACTTTAGCTGCTCACCTCCACAGCATTTGTGGGCAGAAGTGGCTATCGGATTTAGTGACAGAGAGTGACTATGACGGCCAATTAAATCTTGGTTCTTCTTCGTTTGATAGCACAGATTTTCAAGCCTATCCCCTATGCTACACAAACTTTCATAGAGAGTGTTACTAATCATTCGAAAGCATAAATCTCAGGCGTGCTAAGCGTGGTCGCTTTTTTGAAAAGACCATTTTATAGAGCTGGAAAATTCAAAATAAAACTATGTTTCACAACGGCCGCAGAATTAAACTACTACTTCGCTGGAAGCATGAAAAGCACATGAACGTTCAAACAAAATCATCTAGTATCGAAGTCAAACGTCTAATGCGGATTTGTTCCAAATCGGAGAAACATTTCCCCAATCAAATATACCTCATCTAAGCACCATCAATCGATGTTCGCGCAGATCCCCTCTGCCCCCACTCCACCGCCCGTGAATTGGCCCAAGAACATTTGCTCTCATCTTATTTTTTCTTATTGGCACTGCAGAAAAAGGTCTTTTTTAGGATAAAAGCCGGGCGTTGGCATTGGTAAATTATACGCTGTCAAGCAATTACTGATAGTCTGAAGAAAGAGCTCTGTAATGCGAGAAATATGCGCGTGTGGAAGATAATTTCACAATGAAATTTTCAGCGCTATAAAAGGGTCTTTTAAAAAACTGGCCAAGTACAGCGCTAACTTAAGAGTTAAGCTTTCGAATGGCTTCCGATACTTTTCAAATTGTTGCCCCATGTAGGGATAGGCTTTAAAATCTATGCCATCATACGAATAGTGCCCAATTCTTCGTATATGGGCTTCTAAAGTAGCCCTAACATGACTTTGATAACCTGCAGCCGTAGGTCGTGGCCTACTGAAGCGCAGTAGAATTTACCGCTTTGCGACTGGATCCCCGTCAAGATAGTATGAATTACTTCCAACAATTAACTTCCGCGATTAAGTGTCAGCAAAAATTCAGTGGAAAGCTTACCGCATGCAACAGCTTCCCACTTTACATCACGAGGATGAAAAAGTATGTGAGGCTCGCTACATTCAGTCTTGTTTCCATGACCGAGCTGATAGTCGAGCGCCTACAACAATGTGCGTGAAATTCTTTCATCACTAAAAGTGGGATTTCATAATTTCTTACTTTTCCCCAAGTGAATAAAGAGCCTTGATCGGTAATCACTGCTGAATGAGAAAGACCTGTGGATACATCGACAACTTTCCCATCAAGAAGGTGTAATATTTCTCTTATACCGAGACCATTCCGAGGAGTATTCATAGGAAGGGGAACTTTTGGTTTTTCGTCAATCGGTGATACCTAAAAGTAGAGATTATACGCATGTTAACAAAACTGATTTACAGATAGAACCGGGAAGAGTCAAAACACAAAACCAACCACTTCTTCTCCGTCGCCATCGGCTAACCTTTTCATTTTCGCCATATGTAGCCTTCTGATGACGAACATGCGCATCTTCACTTCCTGTGGGTTGAGGCCCCATTCGAATACACGACCATTCTCCGCTATTCCAATCGAATGATAAAAGCCAGTGGCGATTTTAACAAACTAGAAGTAAGAAAGACATAGCTATATATAATACTCATACCGAAGTCGATTATGTTGAACTAACTTTGATATCCTGGTCGATGGGAAGAGGACGAAAATCGTACTGCTTTTTCACATCTTCTTCAGTACCTAATTGGCCGTAACTACCACTACCAGCAACAAGAATCCTTCCAGAACTAGTGAGAAGAACACTATGAACTCGCCCACAACAAACTTCTTTGATTGGCTCTCTGTAACAACTTTTTTTTTTGATAAAGAAGTATTGTCAAGACAAAACACAACACTACAAAAGGGACAAACGTACTTTTCGGTGATAAGAGAACAAATGAAAACCGACTTTATTCGCTGGACAGGAACATTTCCCAGGAGTGTTAGTCATCATTCAAAAGCTTAGATTTCTGGCTACAGCCCCAGATCATGGAATTTCGCAAAACCTTTTTGACGTTGGTATAGGAAATTTTTTGCGTTACAGACGCGCAGATTTCTAACCGGACAGAGCTCTATCTCCGGACTACTATTAACCATTCGATAGCGTAATTTTTAATAAACTCACATGTATCTGAAATTCAACTTATTTTACCTGATACACTAAAGTGAAACGATCTTTATCAGAAAATAGGCACAGCGCTGGAATAAGCAAATATTACGCTATCGAATGATTACCAATAGTCCAAAAAAAGAGCTCTGCCCGGCGGAAAATCAAACGTCTAAGGCTACTCTTATTTTGGTTTTTGCAGTGTTATGAAGGGGTGCTGTGAAAAACCGGCGACATAAGGCTGTATCCAGAAATCTATGTTTCGACTGATTAATAACACTCCTATGAAAGCTTCTGTCCAGCAAATGAGGTCGGATTTTCATTTGTCCCCCTTACAACCAAAAGTACAGGGATCAAAGTAAAAGTATCAAAAGTATTAGGGATATTTGCATTGAATAGGATAGCAAGCGCTCATGATTTATATGGTCCCAACTACAGCTTTAAATTGTTCAATTCACCGATACTCTAACTCGACGGTGGTAGCTCATACATGGTCTCTATATCCTTCTCTGATTAGTTAAAGTGCTTATTAATGCGCGGCATTTTCATGGATAGGAATATGATCTAAAGTTGTCGAGTAGAATGAGTGATAATCATAGTCGATGACTGCTGACAAAATAGCATTAGCGCTTTTGAGCACTTCTAAAAAGCCAGAAATATAACTATTTTGTGCTGCATCAGACAAGTGATTAGTGATGATACTAAAGAGTATCAGATAGACTAGTTATGCATGGATTTTACGCGTCCGCAAGTACCTTCCCTAGTTTATTGTGTTTTATTAACAAAGCTCCATCAAGATAGTTATCTCTGGTTATTATATCACACCGTTCCATAAGCGAGCACTTCAGCAATGGACATATATCAAATTAACCAGAAGTAATTTAAATTGCATGATTTGAATATCGTTCAATTGTGCATCTTCTTGCGAACATTTTGTTATACAACTTGCCCGCACCCTCTTTAAGACGAAGTTGTCTTGAGACAAATTCGCTTGCTATTCAGGCACAAAGGGTAGGGGAAAATGCTGACGAAGAGAGTGCGCAAGATCAATGAAGCTTCCTGTGGATGGCTCGAGCGTAACTGATCCTCCTGACTGTTCTCTCCAGCTCTGAACTTCGCGAAGCTTTGGCTAGCCATTGTTTCTGCAAATGTCATCGCCCCAAACTTCATGAATCTTGGCGCCGCTTCACCAGCATTATTCCCGATGACATTCGCGCATTAGCAGCAAGCGAATTCCGTACCCAAAACAGCTCCATTTCGAAGCAAGTATAGGCAAGTTGCACAGCAAAATGTTCGGATGGAAATGTGCAACTGAAGAATACTAAAACCACGCAATTTTGGTCATTTCCAGTCAAAAAATTGGGTGTTTATTGCTCTAGGCCAGGACTTATGGAACAGCCCAATAAAAGAATATTTTTATATACAACAAAATTGACTAAAACACCCTCTATTAGCTCGATATCATGCCAATAACTCAAGTGCCATTTATAAGACTGGCGTATTTCTACTATATAGGTGGATGATGGACCAGTGGTACTCGTATTTTAAAACTTAGAAATGTAACATACCCGGGATCAGGTATACGAGTTGGTACCAAACAATCTGATATATGACGACTTCCCATGCCAAGCTGTCCCCACACTCCCCACCCAAACATCCATACGTGTCCATCGGTATTGAGAATGGCAGAATGAAATTGGCCGGCAGATAATGAGCGGATAACTCCCCAATCACCTTCGATCAGCTGCAAAAGAGAAAGAAATAGTCAGTTTAGTGAATTAAGATGAACTCATGGAATAACAGAACCCACAACACATTCCAACTTTTTCCCTAGAGTTAATGCACTAAAACTTCAAGAAAACTTTTTCATCCTGTTAAACATGAATTACTAAATTCCCCTGAAGAAATGAGTGCAACTAAAAAGGACGGAAGACCTTATGAAGACAAGGGTCCTAGACGTATACCCTTTGAAAGGCCACTACCACGTTTTCAAAAAAAGCTACCCTAAATATTCTTGAATGAAAAGAGAGACGCTATGATTACCTGTGGTTCGTGGACTGGCTGTGAGTGTCCAACACCACATTGACCAAAACGGTTTCTTCCCCATGAGAAAAGACGACCTGGTTCAAAAAGAAGATGAACTCAAAGAAAAGCAGACCAGATATAAACTTTACCAGCAGTAGTCACAAGTAAGATGTGTTCGGCACCACAACAGATATTTCTGGGACGGCCTTCCACGTGAACTGGATGAGGCAACTAAAACGAAAACAATCGAAAAATGGTCAAGATCTGTACAATTTAAAATCGAACAAACAAGCAATAATCACATCAATGTTGAGATACGTGTAAACCATGGATTTCATGTTTTTATATCATGGATTCGAACCACGACTACAGCTTTCTGGAGCAGCGCGCGCTCGCACTGCACCATTAGGCGTTTACTTTGCCTTGTTCTCAGGCATATTCTGGGCTCTTCTTTGGCTGCCAGCAATCGCCCGTCAAGGAACTGACTTAGGACCCAAAAGTTATCAATATAGCCAATCCTGAAGCCATAGTTCGTAGTTCAAACCATAGCCTTGAGGTTTTCAAATCAGTCCAGCTGATCGATCACTAATAATAGCAACCGATATCGCTAAAAAGTGCTTAGGAGAAGGCAGAGCTATGGCCTCGATAGTGAAGTGCGAGTAAGCGTTGCCCTAAAAGGTAGAACTGCGGTTCGACTCCACCTCAGTGTTACAAAAAAACAATAGTTGGTTAAGGAAAAAGACCAAAGATTTCGATTGACAGGATTAACTCTGTGCTGAGATATGCCACTTTGCCGAAATGAGTTTGTAATCTTGAAATCCGATTCCGGACATGCTTACACTTTGTAATTCTTAAATCGCAAAAGACCTGATACAAATTCAAAGCCAAACAAAAAGGCATATAATTTGGACAATATTTAATGGTATGTAAAAATAACTGCGAATATCTTAAGAAACACTTCAACCTGTTGAGCACGATTGTGTTTTGGACTGTTGCAATTATTGACCACAGCCTTTCTTGCTGCCCTTTCCAAGATATCTAAAAGTTCTTAATTTGTAAAATGTCAGCGCCTCATTCATGAGATGATAACAAGCTACCGAGTCTCAGACGTCATAATTTAGCCATACATATCACATTTCGAATCCTTTCTGAACCGTGGATCCACGGCTTCTCCACCTCTAACTGGCAACTCTGGCCGGTCTGCTCTACCTCCTCTGCATCTCTATCCCCCACCGTGCTGCGTCTAACATTGTTAGGTTGTAGCATCTAACAATGGCACGCTGGCAGTTGGAGATGCGGAGGAGGTGAAACAGACCATCCAGAGTTGCCAGCTGGAGACGTGGAGGCCATGGGTCCACAGTCGTGAAAGGGCGAAATACCAGCAGCTAAAAGTAGAAACAACGGCTTTGATTACAACATTCCTTCTTTATCGTACGAGTAGTCTGAGACAGAAGACTTGCTAAAGGAAGGCGTACAATGATGTGTAGGCTCTGGAGCGTACTGAATCGCTTGCGTTGAGTCGAATGTGCATCGAAAACGGCGATTAGAAAAGGCATAAAGGTTGGGTGAGACTATGTCGATCATTTACTAAGGTGCGCTTAAAGAGCAACAAACACTGCTATTTACACAGTACTGTACGATAGAATGCTAACACTGCCAAGACTTAACACTCTCAAAAGGAATTGATACGATGCAATTCCAGCACCTGAAGATTCGAAGGCCTTGTTCTGTTGATTCGTAAAATCGCCCCAGACAAATAGTTGACCGTCAGCCGTAATAGCCAGAGATCCATTTGAACCACAATTGATACTTCGGCAAGGAGCATCGATATTCTGAATTCAACTAGTGATTTTTCGAGATAAAAAAAGTTCACAAAAAACGTCTAGCCTTGTAGGAAAGAGTAATTTGCATCTCACCTGTGTCCATGCTGTTTTGTCACTGATTATATACATAGCAGAAATAAGGTAGAGAATTGAGCAATGTTTAGGGAAGCTGAAAGAGAACTGTGACGCTTCATTTCTAGGAGATTCCGAACTCTAGAGAAATTTTCTTTGTTGTCCTATTATAATCATGCATCATAACTCACACACAATGTATTTTTGCACTACGTCTCTGCCTGTAAATTTATGGGAAATCTAATTACTTCAGAAAAGACAAAAAGCTCATAGTGCTTACAATGCTCAAGGAACGCGCGAAGCGTTCAACTTCATCAAGCATCGCTATAAGTGATTGATTGTCTATCTGCCCTTTACAACGACTCGCGGTGACCTTCCGATGCATCAAGTCAGTGCTGCTCTTCTCTCAGACAACTCTAGTACCAAATCACCACCACCAAAGGGATGGAAGGCTTGGTGAGCATTGAGGGCGGCATCGAACCGTCGACTGTTGGTTGCTTGACCACGTACGTGTCACAGAGCTCCTCTAACCACTGCGACACACGCGCTCTTGTAATTACTTTGGACAACTCAGATGGAAAAACGAAATTAATAATTAAAACTTCACAGTTTCGGCACTGCATATAGTTAAGGGGAAAGTTGTAAGTAGAGCTCACCGAACGTATATGGGACAAGGAATATAAAAGATGAAGCTTTAGGCGTCGTTCAATCCCCTTGTAAAGCGCCCGTTATGCAGTTGACTTCATCAAGCACCGCTAGAGATGATAGACGCATATATCTGGCTTTTAGAATAAATTGCGAAGGCCTCCGATGAATCTAGCCAATACTGACATTCTCCCAAACATGTTCAGTACCAACTTGCCGACTACGAAAGGGTAACAGGTTTGGTAAGCCGAAGAAGTGGATCGAGCCTAGGACCAGTGTGCTTTGCAAAGCATCTCTGACCACTGAACTACATTCGCCCATACAAAGGTTGTGAGATTAAGGGTTTCGGGACGGAGAAAAGAGAAGTTAAGAAGAGCCATTACGATTTAAAGCCGTAAGCAATGACCACTTGCAGATGTCAACACGTTGCAAACCGCGTTCACATTTCGCCTGGCGCGACAATGACGCCGGTTGGTGAACATTTCCCACAGTTTTCTCCTTTGAACGCTGGAAACTTCAGGATAAATGGGCATTCTTTTTACGAGAAATATCCCTACAGAAGTCCATGTTGTGGTATTCCATAATTTGAAATGAAAACGTTCCACAAAACCCTCAATCTTCCTACTCGATTTCTTCATTTTGATTGCGTCGCGCGCCCGGTGCATGTAATTTAATGCATTCAATTCGTTAGGAAATAACAAGGGGTGCATAACATGAGGAAGTTACCTTCTACTCACTGCCAAATTCATTTTTTATGGCTAGCTACGATGCGAAAATTTGTCACAAGACGGTTAAGATATGAGCAAAACTTGAATTTTACGCAAGAAAGGAGGACTCAAACCTCAATTGCGTTTTTTTCGAGGGTGGCGCGTTCTTATCACACCATCGGGGCCTCGATCTGCTCTTTGAGGTTATAGTCGCGGTTCGAGTCCGAATACATCTATCAAGTTCCAAGTCTTGCTCGTATGCCGGCGTCCTTGTGTTTAAAACTAGTGCTACGCAAAACGAACAAAAGCGCAACGAGATCGTATTCATGAAGTCTTTTTGTAGTTGTCTTGAGCAGCAAAATCTGTCAATTCATTACTCAAACGATGGATTAAGACTAGAATAAGTCCTACATGACAAGTTAGAGGTGGGGCGGTGCAGTGAGTTAGTGAGGTAGGGTATCAGGAAGCAAGACTGCATGACGAATTTGGTTAAGGAAATCTGAAGGTTTGACCTAGGGTTAAGCGTCAAGGATCAAACACTCTACCCTCTACGCTGAGCTGTCTAACATTATATGGACCCGATACTTGACGACTTTTAAGAAAAGCTGCTGAGGAACTACCGTTAGCCATTGAGCTCTCAACCGTATCACGGAAAAGAAATTTTCAAAAAAAGCAAATTAAGAACAGCGATGATCCGAGGGTCAGATCTTTTAACGAGGACTTCAGAGGAAAAATAAAGTGTTATTCACATCTCTCGAGTAAGCAGCAGCTATTCAGTGACTTCGGTATATGAGACTGTTGAAGCACAAGACTGCGAGATTACGAAGTAAATTTTCAGGGTAAAATTAGACGTCGCGTTTCACCCAAATCAAGACCAAATTAAATTTATCAAGGCAAACCCGTTTAGGGTTAGTTGCTGACAACTTCAATAATTCATATGGAAGAAGAAGTGGCACTAAAGTGGTGACCTCGGTGTATTAGTAGCACGCCCCTACCTCTATGGTTGAAAAGCGGGTTTATCTCCCGCAAGGAGTCGAGTTTTGTGGGCCACTAAGCATTCTTAGACATATTTGCAGTACCTAGAAAAACTCACGCTGACATATACTTGATAGAAAGTCGTAAACAGGTTTCGTGATAGGCTATTGAATTCAGAGCGGCTTGCCAGTCACATAACAGTGACACAAGAACTCCCACCTCCTGAGCCGTCAGCCCTACCCAGTCAAGGTTGGCAGCACAAGTCATCATCTGAAATGTTATGTCCTTTCAAATCAAGTCCCTCATACTGTAAACGATAGAATTTCTGACATCCAAATCTTACCAGTGACCTCACAGATGGTATTGCAGTTGACCAGTCTCTCGCCCCGTTGCATATGAGGACTTTCAGGACCTCTTCTTGGTTTGTTCGCTGCCTCAGGGCAAGTAGGGTTGCGCTCCGCCATAATTGAGCTTCAGCACAAATTTTCGCTCCCTTATCCACATCCACATGTCGAGACAAGAAAGCACTGTGACAATGACTTAGATGAGAAGAAATTTCACAAGTAGCAAACTATTTAATCATTTTGCAGACGACGAGAGTCTTCCCAACCCTAAACTCTTCCATTTTTTTTCGATAAACAGAGTTTCTTACAAGAAATTTAGTGGTCATTCGAAAACCTGAATTTTGGCAACTTCAACACTGTCCTGTTTCTGAGAGCAGTTTAATTGGCAAGCCGTAGGAGCAAAAATAAAATTATGCCTCACATTCGGAAAGCCTTATTTGCACGGCTGAGATCTGTGGATGATTTTTCATTAGACTAAACTGATACACATTCGATAGCAGAGATCTCGGCGATTAAGACTGAACTTGGCTATTGAAAAGATCTTCATAGTGCACTGTGGGAACGGAAAAAATATTGCGATACATACCTCTCGTTCCAAGCGTTTTCTTAAGACCACGCTTAAATTTCAACATATCTCGTAACTATTCGGGTGTCGGGCGGTACCCTCTCTGCCTGATGAGACTATCAAGGTCGAAATACGTGTATCGGGCTCTATGAGTTAACCCTATAACAAACCACATAACATGCTGGTTCAAATAGTAGTCACGAGATATGTTGAAATTTAAACGTGGTCTTAAGAAAACACTCGGGACGAAAGGTATGATAAATTAACGATCCAGCCAAGAGCAATCGAGTGTACAACACTGTACATTCGGTGATAATTTCACTCAGTGGACGGTGTAAAGCGTTCGTCGTCGCCAACTCTTAATAGGGGAATGAGCGACCCGAGAGAATTGGCAAAAGACGGAAGGGTAGCGCCCGATTGATGAGACTATGAAGGTCAAAACACGTGTATTTGGCTCTATAAGTCAGCCCTATAATAGACCACACGACATGGAGGTTTAGATAATAGTTACGAGATATTAAGATCCACACACGGAGTTTTGTCTGCTTGGATTGAGTTGGCAAGAGATTTTCCGGACTATTTCCTTTTTTGTAACCTATTTCTCATGCATTTGTGTTTTGTTATTATTATCGTCTAGAACAGCTTCTCGCGGTTATATGGATATATAACACTTCCGCAGTTCTAAGATGAAACTGTCCCGAAAGCAGAAAACGATTGTTGACGCTACAAGAGTATCGTTCGGGTTCAAATTCGGCTTTGGAACGCAACGATACTCGTGTAGCATCAACGATCGCTTTTGCTCTCAGGACAATATTATCTTAGAGAGATGTATAAGTGTTTCATGTCAAAATAATTGCAAGAAGCTGTTCTAAATATTAGCAGAAACAAAATTCAAATGTATAGAAAAGTAAGCGAAAATGAAAAAGTCCGAGATATTTATTGCCAACCTCAATTACGAATCAGGAATCATTTTTGAACAAAAAGCAGAAATCGATGAATTGTCGTCCACAAGGAGTTAGTAACTACCTGAGTTCATTGTCAATTCCCAATCGTGCTTCAGAAACACAAATTCCATCATTCATCGATGTTAAAACTTCGCTCCTTCGAACATAAAGCTCAACTACTTTCTTTCGCAACGGAGAATTTCCATTAGATTCTACTATTCGCAAAATCTGACAATTGAAAAACCACATCGTATTATCAGTGTTCGATCTCTAGAACCTCACCTCAGGCAACAACTGTTCTTCTTGCTTGTAGGTGGTGAAAATATCGATGAGATCATCAATTTCCAGCTGGAACAAAACACTAATTCACTGAGGAAATGACAAAACGAAGGATTCATTAGAAACCCTAGCCACTATTACATCCACACATCCAGCAGAAGTAAAGAATAAAAGGGCGAAGCTCTGGCCGTTGATTAACTCTCGAGGGATAGAACGCGCATTCGACTTCACCACGCATTGTTATAGAGATGACCATACGCACAGCTAGCCTATCCAATAACTAGCAGGGCCTGCCAATATGTCAAGTCAATGTTACTATCCTCCCACACAAGCATGGTACCTATTCCCCGACCTCACAGAGATGATTGCCTAGTCACCCTCAGCGCGCGCGGGAACGAACCATATACCGTCGATTGATTGACCACGTGTGCCACAGGGCACCTCTAAGCACTGCGCCACACGCGCTGTTTCCAATAAATACATATATAATGAATCAGAATCAGTACGTAAATGGATACGGAAAAGACCTACCCCAACAGTCTTTGCCATGGAAAGTATTCGCGAGAGATCCTCGTGTGTCATCTTCTTCCCGCATCGAGCCGAAACCAAGCTTGGTATTAGGTTATTCTGAATAGGTGACTTTCTCATGAGCTGACGAATTTTATACGAGAACCGTTCGCACAAGAAGTTACATTTGTAACACTGCAGTTTTAAAATTGTCTGCTGAACAACTAAAAATATAAAAAAACGCATAGTAAACCATGAACCTGAAGTTGGGAGATATTGGTTGAACAAGCCTTGGCAACATGTTCGACCGACGTAAGGGAGAAATTCTGCATCCGGAAGAGAAATTCAGCCGCTATGTTCTCCAAAACACTGAAAACATCAAGAAATCTCTACAGATGACTCCACTCTGTAAGAAAGGTGTGGTCCTACCCTTTTTCTTTTGTAAAACAACATAATGCAGACAAATAGGTAGTTAGGATTGTTGTTGGGACATTAACCGCCTTAGCAGTCATTTCAGAGAAATTTACTGGAAAGAAATAGAACATTTACATAATACAAACCTCGACGAGCTTTGCGTGATTCGAATTAAACCACGCTCGTTAATGAGCAAACACGATGGAAGCTGGCCCTTCCGGAGTGAAAGTGGCACAAAGCCTAACGGTCTCCATCCGCACGCTCCTCTGACTATTGAAAACTCCAAACGAATCGCACTCAGCTACAACGAAATACACTGTTTGAGGAGACGAAAAGATACATAAGGTCAGGAATTTGGGAAAGCCAAATATATTACCCCGAAGTGCACCGCACTTCTCACTTCTGCTTGTTTCGAAACTGTGAATAAGACGCTGTTTGAATAATGAACCATCCACGTTTCTGGTGGAATCTGAATCAAAGATACTGCAAAATGGGTATGTGGTTGTGGAGTAAACAGATGAAAAACCGATCTCAACTGCTGAAGAGCAATTGTTCATAGGAGTGTTAGCAACCATTTGAAAGCTGTGACTTCAGGCTTGAGCCCCATGCCGCCGATTTTCGGAAAAGCCTTTTTTGACGTCGCTAGGGAAGGAGATTTCTTGTGTTGCAGACGCGCACATTTCTCGCCGGGCAGAGCTCTTTCTCTGGACCACCATTAATTATTCAATAGCGTAACTGTTTCTGATTCTAACGCTAACTTTATGTCCTGAATAAACTATTTCTCTGCAATGCAACAGGTGAAATAAGTGAATAAGCATGTATAAGCAAAAAGGTTTTTGGCCAATTCACGAACCTGTGCGTGAGACGGCCACGTGAACTACTAAGACGACACCTATCTAGCGTTCATGTGCCCGAAAAAACCGATGATTATGCGCACGTGGCTGCCTCAGCCAGACGCACGTGAATTGGCAATAAACCCCCCTTGATCTCGGATGAGAATTCAACTTGTTTTACTTGCTGCGTTTCAGAAAAACGGTCTATTCAGGATATAAGTACAGGTTGGAATCGGAAACGACTACGCCATCGAATGAATACCAATAATCCAAAGAAAGAGCCCTGACCGGCGAGAAGTGTGCGCGTCTGCACGCAAGATATCTACTCCTGCAGCAACGTAAAAAAAAGGCTTTTTTGAAAACCGGCGAAATGGGGCTGTAGCCTGATGTCCCAGTTTTCAAGTGGTTGCTAATACTCCTATGAAAAGTTTCTCTTTAACGGATGCGATCGGTTTCTTATCTGCCACCTAACAATCGAATAGATCCCAAAAACACAAAAAAGGATAAACGACAGAAAGAAAATGAGAAAAAATAAACCTTGAAACGTTTCCTAGGAACTGTGCCAACACAAGGCAAAGCGTCATAGTGTTCAACGGCGTTCTCTACACTGTTCAACAATACAACTCCTTCTGCGTTTCCCCTGATGTTAGACGAAGCTGGTTCGACCTCAAAGATGTTGACAAGAACATATTGAGAGATATACCTTTCTTTCGAGTGCTTTATTGAGACCACGCTCAGATTTCAATAAATCCTTTCACTATTATTTGAGCCGATTTGTCATGTTGTCTGGTAAGGGATCTTGTACAACCGATACAGTGTTTCGTCCTTATAGACTCGTCAGTCCTTACGGACTGTAAGGGAGCAGAGTCCCGAGAGAACTGACTATAGAAATATCGAAAGACGACAGGTTCTGCCCGACTGACGAGTCCGTAAGGACGAAACACGTGTATCAGGCCGTACAAGAGCCCTTACCAGACCACATGACAAGTTGGCTCAGATAATAATGAAAGGATGTTAAGGATAGTTTCCCATCGGTAACAGGAGAAAGAAGGAAAGTTACCTTCTTGAATTCTGACGGTATGCAAGATGTCAAAACTTCCGTAACGCTTCGATCATCGCTCTCAAGTGGTACTATCCATTGCGCTCCAGTGAAGCTCGTCAGCTAAAAGTGAAGGCGAGGTGAACGTTCACTGAACTATTTTCATGATATTCTAAAAACACATTTCCCTCTAACCTCGGTACCAACGAGTAATATAGGTACCGAAGGAAAAGGCTCCCGGCGTTGATTAATCTTTAAGGGATTCGGTACGCATTTGCCTTCATTTGACATTGTTTGAGGTAACCGAATGCATATCTGGCCTTTACAACTTGCGAATGGTCACCGATGTATCAAGTCAGTATCTTCCAATACGAGTTTGGTACCACTTAAGAGATGAAGGATGAATGCGGACCGCGGAGAGTTGGAAGGCTTCATAAGCCCTGAGTGCAGGATTGGAGCATTGACCACGAGTGCGTCGCAGAACACCTCTGACCGCTGAGCCACATTCGCTCTTACCATTTCATAATAGTTTCTTTTATTTCACCTGGTACCACAGGATTGGTAATAAACTTTATGCGATTGATATTTCGACGTGTTCGCCTTTTTTCAGAGCCAAGGGCTCAAGTCGGTGCTGTCCGCAGTCGTTCTCATTTTGAAACGTCCTTTCGACTCAAACGACATTGAAGACTAAGATGCACGGAGAGGAATAACGACTGTGGGCAATACCGACTCGAATTATTGCTCCTGAAGACCACAAAGATGTTGATACTTTAGCCGCATAGAATTCATTATCAACCTCGCAATATTAGCTAAAATGTAGAAGAAACTAAACTCATGATGTTGCTGTTCCAAAAAGGATGATCCGCAAGAAAAAGAAAACTATTTAATAGCAAATTAACATAATTTAAGATTATGAAGAGGAAAACTTACAATGACATCGGCACTTTCCTTGCTCTGCAAGATCTCCACTTCGTGTATACTCTGCGGAGCACTCAATTCAGCAACACACTTTCGACTGCTCAGATCCACAAACACGATGGCTCCAGCCTTAAGATTAATATAGAACAACTCGTTTATGGCTCAGTCAGAGAAACCAAGCAATGTATTTATAAACTGAATAAAACCCACATTTATATGTTACCAAATTCACTACTCAGTAACACTTTCGGGACCGTGGACCGATGGCCTCCGCATCCCAAACCCCCAACGTTCTGTCGTTAGACGCAGCGTGCTGGGGGTCAGAGAGGCAGAAGAGGCGGGGCGAGAGCTGCCAGATAGGGACGCAGAGGCCGTAGGTCTACGGTCCCGAAAGGGATAATTTTATGTCAATGCGACTGGTTTCTTAACAATTCTGATAAACTTTTGTGGTGCTAATGAACAGATTCTACAAAAACCTTTCCTTCTACGAGTTTTCCCCGACCTAAAATTGATCTCACGACTATAATGCTAGCAATGATTAGAGAAAGAAAGGACTACAAGCTAAAAACAGACTTGAATTAACCACTCTAATTTTAATCCCTTAGGATCTGCGTGTACGATTATAGATAGACGCGCCTTCCAGAGCCTTTTTCGCTGGTGAGGGCTTCTTCACTAAACTTTCGATAGTCGTTCTGTGGATTAAATTTCTGTGATTTTAGAACTGGAATTTGTTTTTGAGAGGATGAGCACAGAGTGTTAGAAGAGCGAAAAGAAGATTACGTTTCACACTTGAGTTGTACATGCACACAGGAGTTCTATACGCGCCGAAAACATGAGGGAGTATTAAGGAAATCGCGGAGTATCAAAATAACACGGAGAAATTTTTCTAGATAAAAACAGAAACTTTCAAATAAGTGAAGAAGATCGCCTTTCACAGCGGTCAACTTTGGTCCGTGAGAGGTAAAAACACGAAGACGAAATGTGTTTTAATAGGTTGAGGAGAAAGTTTCCGGAATTTGCCCATAACTTTAACATGTTCGCATGTTTTATATGCGATTTTCACATGGTTTGAAAGCTCGTTTTCTTGCGCATCGATTGATATATAACTCTTCTATACTGCCGCAAGAGGGAACTGAACTGCGAACAGAAACGACTGTTGGTGCTTCACGAGTACAAAGTGGGCACAAATACCGCTGACACTTTTCGCCGAATCAATGAGGCATGGGGCGAAGGAACTGTTGGAAAGACAGCTGTCTACGATCACTTCAAGGACTATTCAATTATTGACTATCAACTATTGACTATTGATTATTGACTCGCTGACTATTAAATTGTCTTTTTGTTCAAACTTAATTGATGCATAAATAAAGTTTTTATAAGCAAATTCCGGAAGCTTTCTCCTCAACCTATTAAATGGTTTACCTTATTGGAAACGACAAGCAATGGGCGAGGTGGATTCTTGGTGACAAAACATCGTATACATGTCGGAGTCAGAAGGCAATCGTTCACTCCTGCCATTGGGATGGATATGACCACAGATTTGTTCTCGGGCAACCAACGTGACGCTCCCCAGGGTACATCCTGAAGAATTGACTTTGTACTGAGAAAGTTGTTGATATCAGCTATACTAACAACCTAGACCTGAAAATGTCCTCAATAAATCCCACATCAAAAGGTCTTCAGACCCAACAAGCTATAAATCTTTCAGAAAGTAGCAACACCTCGCTGTTGTTCAATCATTGGAATAACAAGGAAAACTTCCGCTTCTTAGGAGAAAAACTCACCATCAGTGTTTTGATCGGAGTTAACAAAATATCTCCGTCCACAAGACCAAAGGCAACAAAAGTCGCTTCAGGTCCTAAACATACGGTGACTGGCTCGATGTACTGGTTGCAAAGTGAATGCCGACGAGTCAGACTCTTTCGAGGCTTATCGCTTGCCACTTCACAATAGGTCTGGACATCACCTAGAAACAAGTACGGGTTAGCAATTTGAATAACATTAACCCTCTCGTGACCGTGGACCCATGTCCTTTTCCTCTCTAACCCCTGCGTGGCAACACTGGACAGTCTGCTCTGCATCCTTTGCATCTCTAACCACCAGCATGAGAACGCATTTGATGCATTATAGTATTATTTCGATGATATTATTGTTATTTTTCCACTTGTAACAACATCATATATCTACATATAACATACGAGAACATTAATAATACAGTTGAAATGACACGAAAATATATCAATGCATCCTCATGCTGGGGCTAGAGATGCGGAGGAGGTGGAGCCACGGTCCCGAAAGTGTCAAACAAAAATAGCACCACGCGATCGGAATATTCTGGTTGCATCAGATAAAAGTGAATTTTTTCTCTAAAATGGATTGGATTTCTGAGCCAAACAGTGCATTTTGGTAAACGCTAGGTGACAGGATAAAAAGGATAAAGCTCTTGGCGTTGATCAATCCCTGAGAGATGCGCCATGCATTCGACTTCACTTTTTGACTTCGTTTGAGGTGATTGAATGCATATCTGGCCTTTACAATGACCCGCGGAGGCCTCCCGCTGGACCGAGTCAGTGCTGCTTATCCTCCCAGACAAGTCTGAGACCTGTCTGGTACCAATTTACCGACCCCCGAGGGATGGATGGCTTGGTGAACCATGAGCGCGAGATCGAACCATTGACCTCGTGTGCGACGCAGGGCACCTCTAACTCTGCGCCACATGCGCTGTGCTAGATGACAGAGTCGTAGAAAAATGCAAATTAGAACATAACGAATCAGAGGCACACCTCACCGCTTGATGCCAAAAGGACGACGAGGAGGAAGTTTTCTTCAGAGATATAGGCAAAATCGAGGATAGTATGATCGGGCCCGAGTTCGTCCAAATGCACCTCACAAGCATACGGATTGGCCATCATCCTCATGTGCGCTGAAAATGATCTAACGATAAATGAGGCCTTTTATCTCCTAATACAAAGAAAGTCCAGTATTTCCAGACCTTTCTTCGAACGTCTCGCATGATGAACATTTGCCTTAGAATCATTACTAGTAGTCATATTAATCAAAAATGAGTTTTTGAGGATAAAATGGGCTTCTCTTGAAGAACAACCACCACGTGCGTACGACGTGTCGGCGGCGAGTAAGCGACAAATGTTGCAATGTCGAGGGGGAGAACCCGGGGGAAGAACCGACGACCGACGAGTTCGTCCACGTGATAAGCTCGACGGAACGATCAATCACTTCTATCCCAGAGGTGGTTGGCACACTTTGTTCATCTAATCACATGAGATATCAATGACGCAAGCAGCTCAAAGAATCTCCATGATGACAGACAGACGGGCGGACAGACGGATGGATGGATGGATGGAAGCGCTCATTTCCGGTATTAACCCGACAAACGACGATTAACAAGAAATCTCAAGTGTCATCACGCCTCCAATGACCTTGTGTAATTCGTATCCCAACGTGGAGCAACTGGTCTGGATGGGAGGAAGATCTGTCAGTCTGTGGTCGGATTTATGACAGCGACGATTTCTGACCTGGCTCTAGAGTTCGCTCTTGGATGGACACGTCGAGACCAGCGATTTGACAGACCCAGACCCTTCTGAAAGATTGACTCTGGGCTGTGGCTCTGCACTCTGCACGAATTCCAATAGCATTTTCTCATTTTTTTCCGTTCCTTTCCTGTACATATACGAGAGCGAAGACTAACAGGAAATCCCAAGTCATCCTCAATTACTTGACGAAAACCGAGATTCAACGGGTAACCCTGGTCCGGATAGGAGGAAGGTTTGTGAGTTGGTGAGTGGATTTGTACAAGTACAGTGACGATTCCTCTTCTAGCTTCTGGAGCTCTGTCTCTCTCTCTCTCCTGGAACAACATGTCGAAACAATCGATTTGATCGACTGCGATGCTTTGGGAGACGAACTCAAGCTTGCACAGCCCAACACGACGTCTATGAACATTCTTTTCCCATTTTTCCCGCTCGCATCCAGAAGAATAAGAAAACGAAGACCAACAAGAAACCTCCCCCAACGATCTGGCAAAAATCGAAATCCGACGTGGAACAGTGAGTCGAGATGGAAGGAAGACTTTCCAGACGGCCACCTGATTTGCAGAAGTGTAGCGACGGCTGTTGGTCCTAACCTTGGCTAGCTATTGAATGGACAAGCCGAAATCGATTGGCTGACCCTGTCGGGACCGTGGACCTACAGCCCCTTCATCTCTGATGGGCAACTTCGCGTGGTCTGCTCCATCTCCTCTGCATCTCTAACCCGTCGAACAATCGCACGCTCCTGCGCTGGCTTACTGGGGGTTAAAGATGCGGAGGGGGTGGAGTAGATTGTCTAGAGTTGGCGGCTGGAAAATCAGGGGTGTGGGTCCACGGTTCCGAAAAGGTTAACCCCGACCATTTCGAGACATAAACTCGAGGGCTATTCGCACTAACACAACATCTTAGAGCATTCTTTTCCCACAGACGACATTGAACTATCGAAACGGAATGGCTCCACACATTTTTATCACTCTGTCACCTTACTTGACAAGTATCACAGTTTTTTTTTTACTTTGCGGGTTCCGGTACTTCTCCGATTCGATTTACCTCCTCGTTTGCTCGCAGATTTCACTTTCTTCGCGAACGTCGTAGAGCACTGGTCGAACTGCTCACCCTTCAATCTCGACGACACAAAGATTTTCCTTTAAAAGGACACTCAAAGGATAAAGGATAAAGGATAAAGCTCTCGGCGTTGATCAATCCCTGAGGGATACGCCATGCATTCACCTTCAATTTCTAACTTCGTTTGAGGTGACTGAATGCATATCTGGCCTTTACAATGACTCGCGGTGGCCTCCTCCTGAACCGAGTCAGTGCTGCTCATCCTCCCAGACAAGTCTGAGACTTGTCTGATACCAATTTACCGACCCCGGAGGGATGGATGGCTTGGTGAGCCATGAGCGCGAGATCGAACTACTGACCTCTTGTGCGACGCAGAGCACCTCTAACCACTGCGCCACAGGCGCTTAAAAGGACACCTCAAAGTCAGAAGGACAGCCCATTATCCGTGTCCGTTCAAGTCAAGAAACTAGTATACGACCTGTCTGTGCCAATTCACTCCTTCAAATTCTTAGAGAAACGCCGCTCTAGCACAGGTACCCTAAAATTCGAGAGAGAATCGTCTCGGCCATACTGAAAAAACTGGGAGATACTCAAGAAGCACTCGAAACAACAAGCGGGAATGCTCGAAAAAGAGCTCTAAGGATGTCGATGGATGCAAGGGAACGAATTTAATGGAACGGAACAAGTCCTGGGTTTCGTGCAGCAGAAATGCGGACGAGCCATATAAACAAATAAACAAACAAACAAGTAAACAAGTAAACAAATTCCACAAACCTCATTACATGGTCATATCGGTGATGCTCAGAGATTACAGGTTTGACTGAATTGAATAAACTCGGTTGAAGTACGGATCATCTCATGAACAGGGGAATCCCACTCACCTCGCAGGAGCCTAGGGCTATTGCGTGCCACTGCGATCCGGTCAGCTTGTCCGCCTGGAGCGAGCTTGCAACCGAGTGCTCAGGGCCTCCTGTAAAATTCTGGACGATCGTCCTGTCAATATAATCTGATACAATATTTCAAGGCTTTCACAGGGAGGTCTGGTATGGGCGGTTTTTCTGGGAAAAACCGAGAGCTCCGTCGCTGCAGAGGAACTGCTTTGTTCGGCGAGAAATATGGGTGTTTGAGATATGTGTAGAGATCACAGCGTTATAAAAGTGTGCTTTGAAAAATCGGCCATGTGGGGCTTTAGCCTGAAGTCTCAGATTTCGAATGATCAGTGGCATTCCTGTGAAAACTTCTTCTCCAGCGAATGAGGTCGGTTTTTCATTTGTTCCCTTGTAAATCATAAAGAACCGTATAGGATCTCTACCGCTAGACGTGCGTTTCGGCTCCGTCGCATCATTGTTAGCACATGCCGTCCTTGTTCTTATCAGCCGAAAGCAATCGACTGAGTATCACTCTAAGCCGTAATGTCAAGTGATGTTTTCGCTTGAAGAGCAGTGATACATGTTTGGCGCCGCTACCCTTTACTTATAAGGGTGAACGGAAAAGCATGTGCTACCAAGGAGGTGTGCGAGAATACACCTAGACGTGCGTTTAACCCCCTCGGGACTGTGAAGCCACCTTCTCTGCATCTCTAACAACCCGCGTGAGAACGCATTGAATGTATTATTGTATTATTCAATTTCATTGTTTTTGTTGTTATTTTCCTACTTACAATAACATATGTTTACATATAACATAACATAGTAAAATAACAAAAATACGATTGAGCTAACGCAATATTACATTCAGTGAGTTTTTACACTGAGGGTTAGAGATGCAGAGTAGGTGGAGCAGACCGTCCAGGGGTGCCAAATAGAGATGCAGAGGTGCGCCCATGGTCCCGAAAGAGCTAACACTAGAGACGCCAAACAGACGCTGAAAGGCTTGAAATATTTTATTAGATTATATTGAAATTTAAACGAGGTCACAAAAACATTCGATTAGAGAGGAATAGTCCTTTCGTTGCAGGTTAGATATAGGAAATTGTACATTTCGCTTACATATTCTATGATCCGTGTGCTAGAGTAAAATGATAGTTAAACGTATCGAAAGCGAAGTAGTATTCATCAGTGCTGGTTAACTTTGCAAATAACAATGTTGACGATTCTGCATCATGGGATAGTGATCCTATCAATGGAAAGACAAACTTTCACTAATTCTCAGCGTTAAATGAGTAATGAAAGCCATCTTATGGACTCATTAGTTATTTGAAGCTTGTGCTAGATCGATGTATCTCCCTCAAGATTGATGGCTGAAGTGGTGTCTTGGCCTCTTTCAGAGCCTGAACATATCCACAATCTTACACAAATAACATTATTTAGAAATGCGTTCAGGCGTGAAGAAGATGAGGTCACCGGAGCGTCAACCCGGATTTTGAAGAAAATATAGGAACCTCTCGCAAGCTGCGAACGATATACAATGTTCCTATCTGAGTGCCAAGATTGCTACAACGACAAATTAGAAGAAGGAAAAGGCACTTCTCAGTTACATTATAGACTGGTTCGTGTGATGGAGGAAAATGATGTCTAAACGTATCGAAAGAGGAGTAGTAGTTAATTAGTGGTGGTTAAAAAATTTTTCAAATAGAGATCGACTTTTTAGTCTACTGAACACTCTGAAGTTTTCAACGACAGATTGGGGGCGGTAGCGCAATGTTTAGAGATGCGGTGTTTGAGGAAACAACGTGAAAAACAGCACTGACTTGATTCTCTCCGTGAATATTCTCTTGCTATGAATCAATTGAACACCAAAAAACGCCTTGACTCCAGTACCTTCAAGATTGTAAGAAGATCATCTTGACAAGCCTTTTACTATAATTTCGAAGAATGCAAAATCCTCAAGAAGTCGTAAAGTAGGAGTATGTATTCTGAAGAAATGACTCGAATGCACAGGTTGCTGGGAACACGTAGTAAACTGGTAATCACGGATTGCGTGTTAGAGAAAAAAGGGCAGAGTACGGAATGTTGAGATCCGCGCAAAACTTGGAATCTGATATATGTGTGATGACTTGTTTCATGGCGAATAATTCCCGGGGACGCACTCGTTCCTAATAAACCACCGAAGTCCTACCTCTCTCGGAACTAATCACTTGCGACTTCATTTCTCAATGAATAGCTATCTTCGTTGAGACTATGGAAGTATCTAAATTAGTCGACTAAACACATGATCAGCCCTCATGTAGAGCAGTGTTATAGGTCCCATGCAACAGACACGTTGTCCTAAGAGAATTGAGAAGTGAGCAAAAACACGGCCTCAGGCGGGAATCGAATTTATGTTTCATCCTTCCGGGGACGAGTGTTCTACTACTACACCACTGTTTTTGCTCACCACTCAATTCTCCTAAGATTTATGAATGATCATAATACTGCGAAAAATGCAGTTAAAATACTAGAAATTTCGAATATTAGACACGTTGTCGTTGGTCCAATCCTATTTACGGTTCCACCAATCCTTTCAACTCACCAGGATCAGTGAATTGGTGTCAGAGTAGTTTGGTAGATAGAAGAGCTGCTTTAATACTATTGATAAGCTGCCACAGGTTATCGTTGAGGCCAGATATGCATCCAATCACCCCTGACGGTGCTTTGAATACAGACGAATGCGTGGCGTATCTCTCAGAGAGCGGTTAATGCAAACACTTTATCCTTATCCTTTTTCAATAAAAAGTGATCAGCTGTAAGCCTATCACATCCTCAGCTCAAATTCCGATTTATCTCTTGATTCTCTTTTGCGGTAATTATCTTGAAATCTCTGAATCACAAACTACAAAGGGAATCGCAGACAAGTTTGAATGCAGGCAAATGTTCTGTAGTGCTGGAAGATTTTCACCTGGTGCTTTATAATAGTGAAGAAAAAAGCTTTCACGACAGCGTGTGGCGTCATAACTCAACTTGCTCCTGAATTACTGTCCCGTATAGCAATAGTTATCCTCGAGTTTCGTACCATTAAGTAGAATCTTAGCGTCCATTTCATGCACTTTCTCTGAGTATAGTTGAATTGTGATACAAAGTGTGTTTTCGACAACTTTCATGGGTTTAAATTTCAGGTATTAAAAAACACTTTCGGCGATTGTGCTCTCAAATTCAAACTCAGACTTAGTGCAACTAAACGACCCGAAACTTCAATGAGGTTTGAAGCTCATTAAGCATTGACAAACGAATGATGCAGAGATGGTGTCAAAAAGCTTGTCGTGACTACTTTTACCGAGAGGACGATTTATCCAGGAGGATAAATAGTTGCTAGCGTTGAGGTCATTAACTTTAGATTAAAACTTTGCTTCACTGTTGTGCCGTTTGTTTGGATTACTTTACACTTCATGTGTCTCATTGCTTGAAAGAAAGGTAAAAGAAAGAAGAAAACCTCACATGGCAACCATCTAAGGTTGCGTATTGTATGACCCTGAAAATGTTGACTGTGAAGTAGTTCGAGTACTTTTGTCGCATAAATTGCGTACGAAACTACCTCCTTTAATACCGATGGTAGGCGCGTCAACTAAAAAACCAAATGCTAGTAAATACCAACCATCAGATGGATTGAAAAGCATTTGAATCGAGTTCGGTAGGCCCATTCAACATTTTTTAGAGGGTCGATTTGTTGATATAGTGATTCTAGGCCTACCCAAAGTTCTGATATCCGGCTCAGCCTCTCAAAACTTATGTTCAGTGATATTTCAATTTCAATTATTTTTTGGTGCCAAACCACAACATCGATACCATCTGTATGGTCACATAAGTTCATGAGAAGCTTGACTTCTGTGTTCAGAAATCGAAGAAGGAATTAAATATGCCAGAAATTACCACACTGCGTTGATTAACAAATTCCATTCAATCAATTAGAGTCTGCGACTGCATGCGATGACAACATGGAATGTTTCTGTCACGATTCTCAGCACTTCCACCGGAAAAGCCTTCTGAACTGGCTATGGTATATTTGAATGGGAAATATAATAGACAACACGATTCTCTACGACGATGGACTATTCGAGTGTAAATAAGTAGAATATGCGCTTCATCTTATACAGACGCTTTGGATTTTTGGAATTTACATTTAACGCGACCTGTTATCCTATTACTTTGTGGAACCCAATACTCACATTTGATTCGTTTCCTCGAACTGATCATCCCAAAGCTCTTCGAACATTTAGCACGTTAGTTCGAGTGCTGCCTGAAGATTTCGCCTTCTATACGAAATTCGTAAATCATTTGTCTATATCAAAAGAATGTGGGGAGAGGGATTGAACCAGCACCCCGCTATTTGATAACTTCTTGAATCTGCATCACTAACCACCCAACCACCTCTCCTCCTCCTCCTCCCACTGAGTCTCCAAGTAAATTGTAGTAATAGATCAGAAACCACTCTTGCAATTTAGAACCTAACCATTTATACTAAGGTCTTCCTTATTGGTATCATCTAATAGCATTTCATCTATGAATTTCTGACTAAAACGCTTGAGCCTCAGCATGATAACAGCTTAATATCCACTCAAGAGAAACTGCCAATCATATGGACAGCCGCGTTTCGTCATCACAGTGAAGCTGTCAGTCTTGACGTCCTATTAATTTGACATTTGAGCAGAGTACATCCGAATTCGACGACAGTTGGCATATCTTTTTGAATGATCGAGGAAAAATGAATGTTGTAATCCCGACTAAAAGTTGTTTGAAGCAGGATTTGTGTGTCGCGTGCTTTTCTTGTCATCTCTTTGAACATTTACCAGCACATGGCGTTGTTTGAAAGTGAGTTTAAAAAAACAGGAGATTTAGTTGGTCATCTCAAATATGGAATGATACATCATGGTTGATTTTCGGGAAAATATCTACTCAACCAGAATTCGGTGACATCCGTGAAGAGGAGAAAATACTCAGGTGGAAATCAGCGATCGTGCCAAAAATTTTCGTCAGCGATGCACGTTAGACGACTATCCAAATGAAAAAACGGCTCGGATTTCTACACTATATGGACTACGGTCATGCAGTAAATGCATAGAAAAAGCCGAGACCGAGTGAGGCTGATTTTGGTCATATCTGCAATTATGTTTGAATGAGATGAAGGCAACCACGAGGATGCCAAGATATGAGTGAAAATTGCAACCACATGAGGACTACAAACCCGCTATTAAATTTGCGAGAATCATGTGCTGCCCACCTTTCTTGATAATATTAAAACAAATATTATGTACTTGACACTCAAATCGGGAAAAAATCAAGCAGTTAATGATAATTGAGTGATTGTGATATCAATTCGGTGATTCTTCTCTATTCAGACATATCCACTGAGGGTAAATTACAAAGATCAGTTCATGACATTCTTTTACATTTGCTTTTTTGTGATTCATTATGGTTTTGATCCACTGGCAAATGCAATGGGTTTGCATAACACTGACAAATGTACCTGCTGAAAGAAAGACATGTGTATTTGTCAGAACCACTAAGTACTTTCTCTTAACAGCTTATGCTCATGAATAAAAATTTGGTCGGTAAGTCTCAAGAGTCTCCATTAGTCTTGGTAGTAGATAATAGCCACCTGGCGATACCAACAAGGCAGTTATCCAGGTTAAAATTTATGGGTATCGTCATTGATTGAAATAAATTCCTCCATGCAGTCGATTTTTGTCGAAATCAAATTCGAATCCCGAATTTCCAAAAGAGGAAATTAGTAGAGCACCTGTAGATGACTTCTAGTTTTTTTTTCACATCAAATACGAAAGAATAAAGAACTAAAAAATTCTCAGCTTTGCTATCTTGCTTGTTTCAGCTGAAATTTGCTCTCTTGGAGTTGGGCAATCAATCAAAAGACACCTGACACCTTATTGAAGTGACAAGAATTAAACAGGACCTGGAATCCACTGCAGGTAACGCGTTGAAAGGAACCGTAGAATTCATCAACACTTGGGGCTGCATTGAAAAAATTAATGATTTATATTCAATCCACCTCGTTAGTTCGTTACAGAAAGATGTCATGCTACAGTTTTTTGTTCAGTCATTAGTCGATCCAAGATAGATGCTAGGAATATTCAGAAAAAACCAATATTTTGTACCTAATGATTTACGAAAAGTTATATCTCGAAAGAGTTTGCGCGAGGGAGTATTGCTGTTGAAGACATAGCCCATCAAACTTCAGCCAATAGGGAGGTGTTCAGAGGTGCTTCTTCTACATTTAAACTGTAGAGTGCGACGCTTTTAGACATTATTTATCTACAATAAAGTCGTAAATCAATAACAAGAATACCTTAGGTATTAAATGTTGTGCACTTAGTTGCATAGTTGCCGTCACTAAAAGTAATACTCTGTAAAGCGTCAAGCGTTTATAGCGTTCGCACTCTACAAAAATCATACTTACGCTCGCGACAAGTTACACCTACGGGCACCGTAAGAACTGACCAATGTGACACCTGAATAGGTCCTATTTTTGATTCCCGGTCAATTCCTCATTTCAGTCGAAAGACTGCTGCGGCTGAAGAAAGTCCTTGGTAAGAAGAGAGTCATCACTAAAACACTGAAATTCTGTGCTCCCTGTGATCTGATGCTGCAAGCACTGTGCGGCATCATTTTTGACAAGCAATTAGCTCATTTCTGTTATTCGATCACTATGATGATTTTTGGGGAATGGTTGGATTGAGGAAATAATGTAACCACAACTTAGAGATTGTAATTTTCCTTGCAAAAATTGTAGAACGTCATTGAATGTTGACAGCAGTATGACTGTGCATGGACGAGTGTTGATACTTTCCTTACACACACATGTATTGTACTGCGACCCCAAGTACAAGGAGGCTAGTACGGGATAGGATAGCGAACACGATGGCCATTTCACACTGATCGGAGCACACAACAACCTATTACTGTCATCCGTCATAACGGACATACTGTTGATTAGTCACAACGGCATAGTGAACGCAGAAGGATAGTATACCTGGAGACGCACCGTACTATTACATGAAATTAGTGTGTAGACGGCTGACGCGTATGTCATGATTGTTGTCATGAGTGATGCACAGCACTTATAATGCATGTTCCTATCGCGTCCAATGCATAATTTGTTCGGAATTGTGGATAGCCTAAGATTAAAGCGAAGTCCGGTGGTCCATACGCGGCTCCATATCTTAAATCCATAACATAACAACCTGTTCTTGTCTTATGATGTGGAGACATGCCAACTGTGCAATATGTTGAGATTACTTAGTCTGCGACTAGACCAGCTTCTACTGGAACACGTGATTGATCGACTGCACCGTGGCGTGGACGTCTGCTAGCTCCTCACAGTATCTACAACGTGAGAATGCGGTTCGTGCATGACGCAGATATTCGTCTACTGGCGCTCTCAAATGCTCATACAAACATGTCACCACCGTCATGTTGTGCGATAGGTCAGGACTTTCGTGAGCCGAATGAAGCAGCCAAAGCACTAACCAGACTTTCCTCACTTGGATCGTGACTGAACTGCAAGAGGATCTTTTGTTCGAGCAAAACACTAACAGCGCTGCGATAGCTCATTATTTTGACCCTAGAGTGCGTGCATCATGAGAGATTGCGACGATAAGTCTTTCTGAATACGTTCTTTCTAAGTGTTTATTTGTGCGTAGCGGCGTGGGAATCCCACTTCGCGCAGCACTTTCAATGCACAGACCGTCCCGGTTGATCTCACGCCGCGCATCTTTCCGATGGAAGATACAGTAAGTATGATCTCGAGGAATGAAGCGGCACCCGTAATGCTCTCGGTTATAGTTTCGCGCTGTAGGAGGCTTGCTAGTTCCGGTGGTGTCACTGGGGGAGGGGGGCCAGAGTACAGGTTTGAGGCGTGTGCCAGTACTTAGGTTTGTCCGCTACGTCGAGGAGCGTGCTGGAAGTGCATATTGTACGTGGGTGGAGCAGGTGGGTGCCTCTGCAGGGTTGTCGGGTGTGAGTGCGGTGCAAGCGTCGTCGCGACGATACCTTGCTGGGGCTTCGATGGCTGTACGAATTGCGTCGTTGTCGCATGCTCGTGGGAGTTTGTGTGCCCCTGGGTCTGACAAGATTGGCCGCCGCGCCATATGAATGGCATTAGTACGGGGGCCGGGGGAAGTTATCCCAATGGTGTGGGAATTATAAGCGTAAGTGCCGTTCGACTCAATGGCGAAGGGACTCGACTATCTCCAGAGTGTTATTAGCGAAGCCGGATTTGGCCGAGTTGGTCTGGATTAGGCGCGCCAGCAACTCAAGGGGAGTGTTTCACGTGCCGGCGGCGTTAAGCGGCTGTAGCATGTCTGCATGGTGACTCGTAAGGGTTTGCGGTGGGTTCAAAATCCTCCCTTCCGTGCATAACGCATTGTGTGTTTCTTCAATTTTGCAAATATATTGGTCCAAAAATTTTAGCGCGAACAGTTCCTACGTGTACTGGTTCAGTCTCTGGCCATAAACAAACGCCGCATCTCGTCGAGCGGTTCAAGCCCCGTGCTACCGTAATCAGGCGTGAATAAAAAGCTGGTTGCGGTGCTTACGTTTCATTTGATGATTTGTCGCGATTTTTTCTTCTTCTAATTCTAAGAATTCAAAATACTTTCTCTCGTGTTCCTCGTCTAAGTTTGCTGTCTGTGAATTCTCTCTTTCGTCCCAAATGACGAACCTTAAACCCTGTGCAAACGGAGAGGGTTATTTTTGACCCTCAAATTTTCTAAAAGCTTTTTTCGCCGAACAAAGCTTTCTAACGAAAATTCAAGTAATCATTCAAAAGTTTGAATCGCGGGGATTTCAACACTTTTTCAGTTTTCTACACACGAGTTCTACATTGGACCCTCCCGTCCATTGTTGCCTGCTTATTTCTACTATTTACCCACTGATGTAGAGTGATGTGTAAAACTTTCGCGTCAGGCGGGAGTAGAACCCGCACCTCACTCTAAAGAAGCTAAAGACTCCAAAGAGTGAGGTGCGGGTTCTGCTCCCGCCTGAGGCGACAGTTTTGCACATCACTCTATATCAATGGGTATCTATTTGAAACATCATAACACCGCTAGAAGCGGCTGAATGAAAAGAATTACTTTATATTTCTACTATAGTTAGATTCGTAATCTACTAATTGCGTACTGTCTTTTAGAATCAGCTCCGCAGTATCATTTATACATGAAAATGCAGTGATACTGTGAATCCTAGAAGTTATTCATCACTATCAAAATTACTACTATTGAAGTTCTTGAGGTTTGGTGCGCATTACATAACCGTTACCCTCAATGTCTCTTACATTTTCTTCCCACGTATGATTGTGGTGTAGTGGAGACTCCTCACCGAGTTGCTCCTCATTGCCTCTTTGATTTTTTTTTTCAATGCCGAATCGCTTTCAATTCGTCTCCGCCGACATGATACAAGCACATCCAATTTAGTTTTTAACTAGTATTTGATTATTTTACCCTGTGCAGTAGATAAGATGGGTCAGAATTATAGCTAGGATTCAGGAGTACAGCATATATAATAATGCTCCACATGTTCAGCAGAAAGAAAAATGCTCCTTATGTTAAACAGACAGAAAAGGCGGGCGATAATCTAATAGGATAATGGGAGAGCTTATTTCTTACAATCATAAGAGACGTTTAAAATCGTGGAAAGTTGGCATTAACGTGAAAATACAAGTAGGAAAAATATGCATAGAAGAACAAAGAGCATGATAAGAAAGAGAAATCAAGAAAGTTACACCAAAACAGAGCTTCTACAAAGGCCAAATCATAGGGCACATAATACAACAAAAGAGACAATCTATGCTATTGTGAGAACATAACGGAATTCATGACTCGCATATAATTCTTAGTTTGAACGATTAAGAAAAATTAGACATGGTGCGATTGAGTTTCAAGAGTTCTAAACGAAGTTATGCATAGCAATGAATGCGCTGATTCGCTGCTAACAATGCACGATTGTATCCAAACCATGATCCTCGCGCTCATTCAAATGACGATAATGAGAGGATTACGTTTAAGCAGCTCACATGGTGCTTTTACTTCCATATAACGGTAAATAGTAATTTCGTTTGTTATGACTTCTTCACATTTAGAAATTCTCTATGATGTCTCTAATGTTTCAGACTACTTTCGCATGAACAGTAACAATTATTATAAACAACGACAGCTCTATAACTTGATTTATCTACTTGTGAGAGGAATTTGAAACATTCTTTCTTACTAGCAAGATGGTACATTTTTTGAGATAAAGGAAGTTTACACTCAGCACTCTGGACTGATAGCTGGAAAACAGTAACCACAAGAGTGTTGAGAAACGAGGCAATCCTTGGACCTGCGTGGGCATCGATCTAGCAGAAACAACAATTATTTCGGTAGTCCTGAAAGCATAACAAACTTAAGAAACAGCACAAAGTCCCATAGATTATTTTTCAATATGGAATAGATGTTGCTGATCAAGTTATCGGTAAATTGAAGTTAATCCAACGACTTCGTCAAGGACATTTGTAATCATATAAGTTAATCGGGCAATGCTCAGGTATGTTACCTGATGAGTGAATAATCAGCAGATTAATAACAGCTGTCGAAGGAAAAACTGAAGGACTAAACTATGAAAACCAGATGTTTTGTGTAAGCAGCAGAAATGTTACAACGAAATACACCGTCTTGGTTGATCATCAGTTCGTAATAATGATCTCGATTGTTCAAATATCACGGCATTGCAAATATACTGTTAGTCAAAGGCTCAAATAAGCATTTTTTCCTATGTTACTTAAATTAAAACTTAGAAGGAAATTCTTTGCGTTACAAACGAGCATATGTTTCGCTGGGCGGAACTCTTTCTTTGGATTATTACTAATCATTCGATAGCGTAATGGTTACTAGTTCCAACGCTGTGCTTAATTTCTGGAAAAACCATTTCTCTGTAATGCAACATGGATAAAAGTTGAATTCACATTTACGACCGAAAGGGTTTTTGGCCAATTCACGTGCCGGTGGGTGAGGCAGCCGCGGTGAACTGCTGGTGCGACACTTTTTCTACACGATCATATGCTCGAAAATTGATGTTTCATCACGTCAACGCATACGACGCCTTAGCTAGCGGGAGTGAATCGGCCAAAGACCCCTCTACTCGCGTAAGTTAGTTCAAATTATCTTTCCCTGATGCATGGCAGGAAAATGGTCCTTCCAGAAAATGAGCACAGTGTTGGAATCAGCTGCCATCATGCTATCGAATGATTACTAATAGTCCAAAGGAAGAGCTTTGTCCGGCGAGAAATATGCGCGTCTGAGACACAGTTTTGTGTGAATTTTACAGCCTTATAAAAGCGTCTTTTCAAAAATCGGCGTCATGGTGCCGTAGCCAGAATCTAGGCTTTCGAAGGATTACTAACACTCCTATGAAAGATTCCTGTCCAGCGAATGAGATCGGTTTTTCGTTTGCCGCTTCATAACAGACAGGAACTGAACATTGTCGTGACTCCGCTTCAATAAAGCTGTCGTTACCGATTCTGAGGTGTGTGTATCGCCTTCACAAAGCTTTTTGCATGATCTTTGTGTAGTTCGTAATGCAACAGCCCTGTGCTCATAAGCTCTACATAAGTTTTGTGCCGTGTCGGTGGCCAAACGTCCTGACTGGAACTCATCCAAGAGACGTTCCAGATTCTTAGGCTTGAAGTATTGATTTAAAGAAAGAAAACTTTATACAGTTCAATATAATTACTGTTTTTCTTCTTTAAGCAAAACACGAGGTGTTATAATAAAATTTATTCACAGCTGACGTTTCGGCAGTTCGCCTTCTTCAGAGCCTGGAAAGGTCAAATTGTCCGCAATCCAATAAGCCAAACACCTCCAATACTCTTTTAGAAAAAATCACCAGACCTAGATTTCAATCGCATCAAGCACAAAATCAACTCTCAACATACTCACCGCTTTTTATATGTGTTCCACTGAATGATTCAAGTGGAGACAACCGCAAGGAGATCACATAGGCTCGTAATGCACCTTACCCATCAAAATAACAGTCTTATATACTGACTAAAATCACGTGTGATAACAAGGCATTCCTCCCTGCGGTTCATAGTTGGATTGGTGGTATTAATCCAAAGTGCTTCAAGAAGTTTTCGCGCTGATGTTTTTTGTTCCTGCGCAAGGATGGTGACTTCAATCTCAAAATCAGCTCCGTCGTGTTTCTGTTCTCTATGCGTCCCTAGCGGGGTGTTCCGTCTTTTAAGACGCTTATCAGCTAGGTGTTCCTCTATACGGGCATAGAGCGGCCTACCCGTTTCGCCAATATATTTATCGCTACACGCTTTGCAAGAGATTAGGTAGACTGTACCTACGCTCGTGCAATCACCGTCTCTGCCGTTAGGACATATTTTACAATCTTTCATTATACAGAGACGGTCATATAAGCGGTTGCGAACTAGTTGGCGTTTTAGAGTATTCGGTGGTATTTCAATAAGAGCCACCGATTGCTCTAAACCCGCTCTTTTCAAACAGCGTTTTATAGCTGTACTAATCTCATTTGAAAAGAACGGGAGTATGAACGGGATTTTCCTTTCATTCGAATTTTCGTTTGGAGGCGCACTATTTCCTCTAAACCTAAGCCGAGGGGCTACAAATTCATATCCATTAGAAGTGGCTATTTCCCGAGCCAATTTCACGGATTCTTCTCTCTGCTCCTCCCCAGTACATACGCTGGCTGCTGTTCGAAACATGTTCTTTACTAGCGCCTTTTCGTATGTGAGGGATGAGAAGAGAGATAGTGAACCAGGATATTTTTACTACTTGGCTTCCGGTACCACTTTGTGATGTAGCCGCTCTCGCTTAAGCTTATTTGCACGTTCAAGAAAGGAAGCCAATGATCTTTTGGTATCTCACGGGTAAACTTTATATACTCTGACTGTTCATTCAACAATCTAAAACAATTATCTAGCTCCTCTTGAGTGGAGCAGATAACCAAACAGTCATCTATATACCTACAGTAGAGTAATGGCCGGAGATCCATCACTGGTGCTTCCACTTTCGACATAAAGGCAATCGCTAGGCTAGGCGCCAGTCGCTGCCCCATTGCCAGCCCTCTGATTTGTGCGAAATACTTCCCGGACCATCTGAAGATTGAGCAGTTTCAGGCACTCTTTTAACAGGACCATGAACTGCTCAATCGACAAGCCATACATGTTTACTGCTCCCTGGTGTTGTATCAGAAGCTCATGTGTGGCTTGCAATGCGGAGTCATTCGATACGTTGGTGTATAGAGCAGTGACGTCGAATGACTCCATTACGTACGCGCTGTTCGGGTTCGCGTTACGTAGACGATCCAGGATCATCGCTGTGTAGGCGGACCGACGGATAGGATAGCATGGTTCTTAACGTTAATATTCCCAGTTGCTTGACACATTCCAGCTCATCTGACGACACTCAGATGCTCCTGGATCGTCTACGTAACGCGAACCCGAACAGCGCGTACGTAATGGAGTCATTCGACGTCACTGCTCTATACACCAACGTATCGAATGACTCCGCATTGCAAGCCACACATGAGCTTCTGATACAACACCAGGGAGCAGTAAACATGTATGGCTTGTCGATTGAGCAGTTCATGGTCCTGTTAAAAGAGTGCCTGAACTGCTCAATCTTCAGATGGTCCGGGAAGTATTTCGCACAAATCAGAGGGCTGGCAATGGGGCAGCGACTGGCGCCTAGCCTAGCGATTGCCTTTATGTCGAAAGTGGAAGCACCAGTGATGGATCTCCGGCCATTACTCTACTGTAGGTATATAGATGACTGTTTGGTTATCTGCTCCACTCAAGAGGAGCTAGATAATTGTTTTAGATTGTTGAATGAACAGTCAGAGTATATAAAGTTTACCCGTGAGATACCAAAAGATCATTGGCTTCCTTTCTTGAACGTGCAAATAAGCTTAAGCGAGAGCGGCTACATCACAAAGTGGTACCGGAAGCCAAGTAGTAAAAATATCCTGGTTCACTATCTCTCTTCTCATCCCTCACATACGAAAAAGGCGCTAGTAAAGAACATGTTTCGAACAGCAGCCAGCGTATGTACTGGGGAGGAGCAGAGAGAAGAATCCGTGAAATTGGCTCGGGAAATAGCCACTTCTAATGGATATGAATTTGTAGCCCCTCGGCTTAGGTTTAGAGGAAATAGTGCGCCTCCAAACGAAAATTCGAATGAAAGGAAAATCCCGTTCATACTCCCGTTCTTTTCAAATGAGATTAGTACAGCTATAAAACGCTGTTTGAAAAGAGCGGGTTTAGAGCAATCGGTGGCTCTTATTGAAATACCACCGAATACTCTAAAACGCCAACTAGTTCGCAACCGCTTATATGACCGTCTCTGTATAATGAAAGATTGTAAAATATGTCCTAACGGCAGAGACGGTGATTGCACGAGCGTAGGTACAGTCTACCTAATCTCTTGCAAAGCGTGTAGCGATAAATATATTGGCGAAACGGGTAGGCCGCTCTATGCCCGTATAGAGGAACACCTAGCTGATAAGCGTCTTAAAAGACGGAACACCCCGCTAGGGACGCATAGAGAACAGAAACACGACGGAGCTGATTTTGAGATTGAAGTCACCATCCTTGCGCAGGAACAAAAAACATCAGCGCGAAAACTTCTTGAAGCACTTTGGATTAATACCACCAATCCAACTATGAACCGCAGGGAGGAATGCCTTGTTATCACACGTGATTTTAGTCAGTATATAAGACTGTTATTTTGATGGGTAAGGTGCATTACGAGCCTATGTGATCTCCTTGCGGTTGTCTCCACTTGAATCATTCAGTGGAACACATATAAAAAGCGGTGAGTATGTTGAGAGTTGATTTTGTGCTTGATGCGATTGAAATCTAGGTCTGGTGATTTTTTCTAAAAGAGTATTGGAGGTGTTTGGCTTATTGGATTGCGGACAATTTGACCTTTCCAGGCTCTGAAGAAGGCGAACTGCCGAAACGTCAGCTGTGAATAAATTTTATTATAACACCTCGTGTTTTGCTTAAAGAAGAAAAACAGTAATTATATTGAAGCATGCCGAGGTTAATAGACAGTCGGTCTTGGGAATTTATACAGTTCGAGAGCAAAATAATTTGCACGTTTAGATCTCGAGATCACCAGCTTCCGAATGAAATTAAACATGGTATAACCAGTCAAGAAATAAATTTATTCTAATCAAATAGAAATAGCTAAAATTGCTACAAAACTTAGTTGCCAACCTAGTAGTACCATGAAAATTAATGTACTATGTATTCCGTCTTTGTAATGTTTATAGAATTCTCTTTATCTATTACATACTTTGACCTGACCCATCATCGTAATTTACTGTACGGATCCTAGCATTTATCTTGTATTTCTTGCGATCTCTGAGGCAGCCGACCTCGAATGTTCCTTAAGGGTACGTCGACTGAGATGCAAGAGAGTGATGGAGTAGTGGATTGAACTAGCGCCTTGCCTATCACGTTGTTTCCAATTACAGTGCACAGTTAACCGCTTCGCAATCATACCTCCTCTTTGTAATATTTGGTATGAAATATAGTCATTCTCACATCATTCAGTGTTGTTTTTATCTTTATTTGCCCGTTTTTTCCGTCTTTATCTTCCACTTGTGATCTACACTGATTTGATATGCAAAAGCATCAACCCTCAGCTGGAAATTGAACCTGTGTCTCACCCTGTCCGAATGCGCATGCTAACCACTTCGCTTCCACGGCTTCTGTTCTGCTGTCACTTATTCTTAGTATCTATGCTCCAGGATTTGTATTTGAACCTTAGTACGCATTTCAGTCCATCAACTCAATTTCAAGAAGGAAATGCCTTGTCTCCCATATGCGATGTCCTCACCACTGTCGCTCGAAAGGTAAGAATACAGTCGTATAACTTTCGAGAATCGGCCTAGATTTTCTAGAATCAAACGTTTAAAATAGGCGAAGTTGGTGCAAGAGATTGTCTTCAAAATGAAAAAGTGGGTGGAAGTGTTTTCGTTGCTAATATTACAATCATTCTCTTTTTTTTTCCTTTTGGTTCACCGATTAACTATTTTGTAAATTTCTAGCAGTCAATCCTACTGAGGATAAGATTGCTCTCGTTAACAGACTGAGTCGATGTGGTTTCTAAGTAAGATCTTTTTTCACCCCTCTTTTCTGTTTGGTATAGTTCTCTGGAAATAGAGACCATTTCCTTACAAATGTCAGAGTATCGAAGCAACAAGTTTCGTCTCACCAAAATGGGTCCCACAAATGGCCGATCATCAGGAAGTTATCCAGAAAATTACACAGTATCCAGGTGTCTCGTATCCTGTTCTTGTTCCAGATCGTAACGGATTGGACAATGAGGTAGGTTAGTTCTCAAACGTTTGCTGCAGAGACGTCTCATGTAATTCACTAATTCAATTGAAAAATGGGAACGTCAAAGAGATCGCTGTATTTGGTGCTGCTTCTGATTCATTCTCCAAGTTTGTTGATGGTTCTCTTGTCGTAAACCATTTGTTTTTGTTCAAATCCTAGCACTGCTTGAGAAAAATGCTAACCTGGTATAGAGGAAAGTCTGCGAAAACTTCAGGATGTTACAAAAGTCGCAGTCAAAAAGGGATTACGAGTAAGAAGGTGCGTTCCAGTATACTAGACTAATCCTATTTTAGTGTAATTGGTAATTTTCCGTCATCTCTAGTTAATTTCAACTGTTGAAAACAAAGCCTTTTCACTTTTCTCTTAGGCCTTTGAAAACAACTCAACAGCTTAAATATTGGCAATTTCTTCACTCTGTTTTTCTCCTGTAAAGGCCTCTTCGATGTGCTGTGGCAGCGAAAGTCGAATTCAGTTTTATAGTCGCCGCGCATAATCGTGCGAATTTTTGTTATTTATTTGAAAATCTTCTTTTCATTTTACAGGAATACCTTGGCTTCTTGTTTCAAAACGTTAGAAGAGACTTCGTTCTGCTTCCTGTGGGCTGGGCTTTTAGTTTGATTATATGTTGCCAGAGCCAAAAACTGAGCAGCCTACGCCTGGGAGTGCTATGTTTTTTGGCTCTAAGAAGACCTTTTCAAGAACCAGACTTGGATTTGGAATCACCTAAATTCACGCTATTAGATATTTACTAAAAGTCTGTCAAAAATAGACGCCTCAGTGTTGCCTTCTAAGGATCTTGCGAAATCCCATCTACATACCCCGACCGAGTAAAACTGCGCGCCGTGTAAGAAATTTGATTTTATCTTCGCTGCTATAGCGCACAAAGAAGACATGCTCACAAAATCTGGAACAGTATCAAAGTCACCGAGATTTGAGCTATCTAATGACCACTAAAAATCTTGACAAAGCGGAAAACACGTTGTTGCCAAGTGTTAAAAAAATGACCAGACACATGGAATTGTATCGAGATTTTTAATTCCAGATATGTATCGTGTGTGGTCGGTTGTCCATATGAAGGGAAAATTGATAGTGCTGTTGTAGCCAGAGTAACTGGTACTTTGCTTGATTCTGGTTGTTATGAAGGTAAAAATGCATGTGAATTTGTATATTAATTCTGCTAATACTCGAGCCACTTCTTCAAAAGTATCACTGATTTTTTGTTAAGGCTCTATTTTTGTTAAGGCTCTAATTTTGGGAAAATACTTGTCTTTAGACCTTCCTTCTGTCTATTTATGGATTTCACTAGCGTAGTTAAACGTCAATGCTTTATTTCTTCTAATACGGCAAGATTGTCCTCAATGAATTTTCTCGTTTTTCTTTTTTTCCTTTGAAAGGAATTATCATTGTCTTTTTAGTTTCTTTGGGTGATACGAGTGGTGTTGAAAGTGGCGGATCGGTGACTTCCATGCTTGACACAGTCTTAAGTCTGTTCCTGTTTCAAAGTTAGCTGTCTATTTCCATGATACATATGGTCAAGCACTGGCGAATGTCATTGTTGCAATTGAGGTGAATGGCTTAACCCAATATTTGCATTTTCTTGGTTACTATTTCGTTAGCAATACCTATTTTTCTACCCTTTGGCAAGGCGTTTTCCACTTCTTCCACTTTTTTAGTGATCGCTTGCTATAAACAGGTCTTCTTATCGTGCTGTAGCAGCGAAATTGATGTCCCGTTTCAGTCTTGACTCGCTTTTCTACTCGACTAGGATTTGTGGATGATCTTTTGACGAACTTTTAGCAGTTTTTTGTAAGCTAGATTTTGTCAATTCTGATGCTAAGTTTGGCTTTTCAAAAGATTTTCATGAAGCGCAGGAAGATCGAAAAAAACAAAATTGAATTCCGCACTCTTAGTAGTTATTGTATATATCAAACCTGGAAATTTTACAGAACGGAGAGGAATTTCTCAATAAATAACGAAAATCGCTTCTCTTCGAGATGGCTTTAAGATAGCTGCGCGCAGCGCGATTCAAGAGACGCGCGATGATGCGCGTTGAAGGTAATACATGATCTTGTTTTTGCTGCCACAGCACATTAAGGAGATTTTTTTCCAGAAAGTAAGGACGCTATCAAAATCATCGAGATTTCAGCTATGGAATGACTGCTAAATATCAGGAAAAAAACGTAAAAGACCTTGTTCTTGAAAGAGTTGGGAACTGGGGCCCGATAAAAGAATAGTACCTTTTTTGGTTTTTCCATACGATTCAGTCTTTATCACAAAGGCATCCGTATCGCGGACTCCTCCATCGCTGGTTTGGAAGGATGCCCCATATGCTAAAGGAGCGAAAGGAAATCTTGCCACTGAAGATCTTATGTATAATTTTCACGACATGGGCTTCGATACCGTATGTTTTACTGTTCTCTTTTTGATCTAAACAATCATCCTAGGATAGTAACGAGTTCTTTGAGGGATAGATTTGGACGAATTAGTTGAGACATCTATATGGATTTGCTCCAAAATGGGACGATCAAATGCCTTTTCGTGCAGCCAGAGCTTTGATTGCAAAACGACCGGACGAATAGAGCAAGAAGTATTAATTATTATTACGTGTATAAAACCCTCAATTCTAATTTGAATAATGTGATTGTCGTACATGCCATTAAATTAAGAACTGTATTGATAATCTATCAGGTTTTTGTTCAGTGAAAAGTTTCATTAACTATACTTGTTAATTTGTGCCCGGTAACTGTGATAATATTTTCTGTGAAATTAAACATTTCTTTGTTTGATTTTTTGAGTGGACTTAGCATGTAAGACCTAGTAATGCCTAGCCTCATACCGGAATCTATCATGTCTATTATTTGGCATCTCCGCCCTGAGCTCTTTTTACTACATGTTGTTAGTTCGGTAATATAATCCAGTGAAGTTCTGAGACGATCTTATTAAACTGTTGTTACAGTTAAATCGTCACTACAGGCCAGAGACTTCCTTTTTGCCGATTGCGAAAGTTTCCCGCCGTTTCTTGTCGTACACCAAGTTTTCTCTCATAGTAGCACCGATTCCTGCCAGTTGTTAATTTATATTTCTAAAGGAAATAAATTTCAGAGTACAGCTGATTCTATGGCAACTTATTGACTATTCGCCTAGATTTGTGGGCGCAAAGACTGTGTATGTTCAATCCGATTAATTATCATTAGAAAATCTCCCAAGTGGTCTACCGCCTTATCGTGGCTGGGAAGTGTTTCTGAGTGTGGGGTCTATGAACTACAGCGGGGATTCCAATCGAAGCAGGGCCATCCAAGATGAGGAGAAGTCCGACATTCTCATCCGGAAAGTCCAGCTAGGAGTAAACTGTACCAGGAATGAACGACCGTCTTGGTGGTTTAGTAATCACAAGGTGAAAATCTCCTTCGGATCCACAAGGGCCGACGACTGCTCCAATGCGCTGACAACCTGAGGAAGCCCCGGCAGGGATTACCTTGGGACTTCAGAGGACAAAAACAGCTAAACTAGTACATTTTCAGGGGCTGGGGGCCTGCACAATTCGTGAAGACGGACCACCCAGTTAACCATGCAAGTATTTTTGAGAACAAACTGCTCGTTTACGTTGCGGTATCGACATCTTAGAGACACGTGCACAAACAAACGAAATATCGGGATAAACCGAACCCAATGAGCTCAGCTGCTGGATTGGATTTGAGAACATAAAGGTATAATTATGATAAAATACCAGGCAAAGAGCAATCGAGTGCGCAAACACTCTGTGTTAGGTGGAAATTTCACTTGTCACAGAGTATAAAACGTTCGTTTTGACTCTCTATAAGGAGTGTAAGGCTCCCGAGAGAACTGACTATGAAAAGATCGAAAGACGACGGGTTCTGCCCAACTGACGAGTCTGTACGGACGAAACACGTGTATAGGGGCTGTACAGGAGCCCATACCAGACTACATGACAAGTTGGCTCAAATAAAAATGAAAGGATCTACTGAGATTTGAGAACAGTTCCCGAACTCGTGATTTTGGCGCGATTAACGCTAGTCGTTTCTCTCAAGTGATGAGAATCGATTGAGAAGGATTTTCACAGATCTGCACAAAAGCAATCCCACTGATTCCTTTCGCTCTTCGCACTAGTTATAGGAATTTGTGCGTTCCGTTTTTGATCCCGCCGCTGCCGATTAATAATTTATGCTTTTGAAAGGACAAAGCTCTCGGCGTTGATCAATCCCTGAGGGATGCGTCATGCATTCGTTTTCAAATTCTTAACTTTGTTTGGGGTGATTGAATGCATATCTGGCATTTACAATGACTCGCGTGGCCTCCAGCTGAACCGAGTCAGTGCTGCTTATCCTCCCAGACGAGCCTGAGACCAGCCTGGTAGCAATTTATCGAACACGGAGGGATGGTTGGATTAGTGAGCCATCAGTGCGAGATCGAATCATCGACCTCGTGTACGATGCAGAATATCTCTAGCTACTGCGCCACATGCGCCCTTTTGTTTTACCGCTTAATAAAGGCGCCAGTGCGGATGAATTCCGATGTGCCCAGATCGACAACGTAGTGCAGGACCACGCACATTGATGGAGGTTATGAGTGGTCAGAAGGCGCGCGTATAGCGCAGTGGCTAGAGGTTCCCGACAGTTCGATCCCGCGCTCATGGCTCACCAAACCTTCCCTCACTCTGAGGTACCAGACTTGTTTAGGAAGACAGCAGCACTGACTCGATATAGCGGGAGACCACCGCGAGCCATTTTGAAGGTCAAACGTGCATTGAATCACCTCAAATAACGCCACCGTAAAGTGTGAGACGCGTGTTCAATCCCAGCATAAGGCTAAAAGTATTGTAGACCACTTAGGATTATTAAATATATAATTTTAGAATAAAACCACTTCCAAAAGAGCCGGGTTAGATAGGATTTGGTGGCTAATATCTCCTAAGAATGACGCCGTATCTGACTGCTGGCAGAAAACGCGCTCGAATTCAGATTTGATTTTCGCCGCGGGACCTCGGCTGCGTATTCGACATATAAGGCAGGAGGCGTGTGCATTTGATTCCCGGTTGGGACTTATGACCCCTATAATTATGTTGCACGACCTTATACTCTCTAGCAAATTTGCTTCTTCGATTGATTCCTCGAATCTTATATGCATTAGTATTTTTTTGAGACGCTTTGGGATGTGAGTCGTTACTAGAACCTGTTTCTCATCCGGTTTTTTAACTCTGCCAACTATTTCTGGGTGAAATTCCAGTTTAAATTCTTTCTATTTTGACTTCCACTTGCAGTGGTATAATATTACAGTTTACCCAATATGAGGAGTGCTGTGCAAAGACGTTTGCGTCAGCCGGGATTCGAACCCAGATCTTACTCTTTCCGGAAAGCACAAAGAGTTTTTGCACAGCACTCCACATATTGAAATTCCAGTACTTGTCCATTATAAGGTGAAAAATGGAGAAACCGATCTTATTCGCTGGACAGCGACTTTTCATATGAATGTTAATAATTATTCGAAAGCTTGAATCTCTGGCTAGAGCCCCATGTGGGCGGTTTTCAAAAAGATCCTTCTGTAACACTATAAAAATCCAAAATGAAATTGTGTTTCGTACGACCACGTGTTTTCTAATCTCTTGTATTTTGCTGAACAAAACTCCTTCCATGGAATGCCAGTATTCATTCGATAGCACAAGTTTCGAAGAACCGAAGAAGAAGAAGAATGTGTTAGCTTCTTGGAGAAGCTCTTTGATAGCGCTGTAGGAGAAGGAAAAGGTCCGTGCTTTACACCTCGCGGGACAAAGCCCGATCTTTCGACGACTAGTCATTCGATAGCGGAAGTTTTAGTGATTCCAACGCTAAGCTAATTTTCTGCAAATATCGTTAGGAGCGCATGTGGCGCACTGGTTAGAGGTGCTCTGCGTCGCACACGAGGTCAGTTGTTCGATCTCGCGCTCATGGCTTACCAAGCCATTCAACCATCCGGGGTCGGTAAATTGGTACCAGACAGGTCTCAGACTTGTCTGGGAGGATAAGCAGCACTGACTCGGTTCAGCGGGAGGCCACCGCGAGTCATTGTAAAGGCCAGATATGCATTCAGTTACCTCAAACGAAGTTAAAAATTGAGGTCGAATGCATGGCGCATCTTTCAGGGATTGATCAACGCCGAGAGTTTTATCCCTTTATCCTTTTATCGTTAAAAGGGAAATTAAGATAGAGTTTTGTATTTTCGACGAGCTTGTTTATCAGCTACTCCATCGGGTTGGAGGGCGGAGGCAGTTGAGCCATGCCCTGACCGTTGAATATTTGCGATGCAACTTGTTATCCAGCTGGGATTTTTTTCTCCGTTTTGAAAGAAACTCCACATAAAACGATTGACTCAGATTTTGTGAAAGTTCCTCTAACGGTTGATATGCTTTTCGTGCTTCCAGCGAATTATACACTTGGTAAAAATGAAGGCGAATGGCGAGTATCAAACATAATTTTCTATTCTGAATGCTGCAGTGTTATAAAAGAATCTTTTTTTGAAAAACAGCTCACGGTGCCGTAACCAGAAGTCGAAGCTTTCGAATGACTACTAAAACTTCCATGAAAAGTTCCTGTTCTACCGAATGAGATCGGTTTTCACTTGTGGGCTCATAACGAACAAGTGCCAGAATTTTTTTCCTTGTGCTTTACTTCGAATATACGCCTCTATTGGCTTTGTACCATCGTCAACATGTGCTGTTTTCCTGATAAATTTCGATTGTTTTGTAAAGTTTTGATATAACATGTGTGTATCTAACCCTTTCGGGAGCGTGGACCCACCTCTGCATCTGTGACCCTACGCGTGGCAACGCTGGACGGTCTGCTCCACTTAGGCATCTCTACCAGCGTTGGAACGCATTCAACGGATTATTGTATTATTTCAGTTGTATTATTGTTGTCAGTTCCCTACTTATAAAAACATAAACATAGCATAGGAAAATGACAACAGTAGTACTTGAAATAATACAAGAATACTTCATGCGTTCCCATGCTGGGGTCAGAGATGCAGAAGAGGTGGAGCAGACCGTCCATTGTCGCGTTGGTGGTTAAAGTTGCTGGGGATGTGGGTCCATCGTCCCCGAAAAAGTCAAAAAGCGAATGATTTTATAGATTTTTAGGACATGGGTCTGGTAAAGGTCGTGAAGAATAAAGCATATTTCAAGCGATTTCAAGTGAAGCTGAAGCGACGCCGACAAGGAAAAACCGACTATCATGCGCGAAAAAGGCTTACTGTCCAGGACAAGAATAAGTACAACACGCCGAAATATCGCCTAATTGTGCGCTTCACTAATAAAGACATAATCGCTCAGGTAGCCAATCTGGTTTGTTTGTTTATTTGTTGGTTAGACTGCGTGGTTAACCAGAGAGGATGGTCAACCTTTCTGGGACGGCACTTGATCGATCGCGTAACACAATCCTCAAGCGGTGCGCGGTTTTTCTTATTAAATCGGAGCTCTTCTCTGTTTTGAAATAAAGACTTTGGGTTTTTATGCTGCTCTGGTGCACTAAGATTTTCTCTGCATGTTCATGTGCTTCTCATATATACACACAGATGTGTAAATGTGTATGTACATACATAGCACATGTACACATTTAAGTACTGTATATATGCACATGCACATACAGTGTATATGTGCGCATATATATTATAATATTAATAGTACATACATGTATATGTGCATGTATATATATGTATTCCTTTCCATCTATATTTCTTATGTACAAAGAAAGCTCCAGATAGGAATTGTAATCTTTTTTATCGCTCTTACAGCGGCCTCTAAAAACCTTTTTAAAAACCAATATCAGCTTCAGACTAAGTGCGATTTGACCTGTCGAATGAATACCAAAAGCCCAACGTAAAGCCATTTGCAAACTCCAGCCAATCAAACCAAGTATGAAATCTAATATCGTTTGCGCTGCTACCACCTAGGCAGCTTCTTGCGGTTATTTATGATATATAGCACTTATACATTTGTTTTAAGATGGAATTGTCCCCAGAGAAAAACCGTTGTTGATGCCACACGATTATCGTTCAAGTTCAGTTGCTGATCTGGCACGCAGCCATACTCGTGTATCATCAACAATAGTTTTTGGTCTCTGATGAATTCCATTATGAAAGAAATGTACAAGTGTCGTATTTCAGAAATAACCGCAAGAACCTGCTTTGAACGATGATAAGAACAAAAACTGAAATGCATGAGAAATAATAAAAAAACCGAAAAAGTCCGGAAAAATTCATTGCCACCGCAATACTAAGTTCTTTCTGCTTTGGTTACGCAAGTGTTTGATTGAATAAGTTCAAAGTCATTTTGACCTTTCCGGTCTGAAGAAGGCGAGACCGCCAAAATGTCAGTCATTGTATCGTTGCTAGGCTATATGAAAAAGATAAAGGTATCGGTCTTGCTTAATCTCTGAGGAATATGCATGCTTTCCCTCCGCCGAACATCCTTCGAAGTGCTTCCAGTGCATGCATGGCCTTCATAATGTCTCTTGACGGCCCTACCAATCTATCAAGTTTGATTCTATGCCCTGAGACATGTCTGGTACCAATTCAGCGTTCCCAGAGGGATGGAATGGACTGGGTGAGCCATGAGCTCGGGACCGAACCATCTACCACTGGTTGGTCCTTCATTTGCTGAGAGCATCTAGTCACTGCGCCACACGCGTAGTCTGTATACAGTCGCTATGCTAATCAAATGGATATTTTCACTGTAAATCTCGGACCTGCTCATAGAGATGAAAGTACCGAATTACACTGCCATTTTGTGCCATAGTCAAATATTCTCGTTAGATTTTTTTGAAATCTTTTGGCATGAAACGTGCTCACCTGCATTATTTCTTCAAAAATGAGACTAAACCTTTGGAAAATTATTCTGCGTTATGGGAATTCTTGCTAGCATATATGGTCGTTTTTCACAAAGTAGTCCTAAACTATATTTTTGCATACTGTCAATACACGTACTTTTCAAATTTAGATTGCGTATTCCAAAATCGAGGGCGATGTTATTGTCGCTTCAGCTTATTCACATGAGCTTCGCGATTATGGAATCGTGGTAAGGTCCAAAGAGTTTATGTCGTTTCAATAATATCAATAGTGGTTGACAAGGCTAATAGGGACTTACCTATTGACATTTTTCTTGAGGTTGGACTTACCAACTACGCTGCCGCCTATGCCACTGGTCTACTGCTTGCTCGCCGTCACCTGAAAAATCTTAAATTGGATGAAAAAATTCAAAGGGCAGGAAGAGGTTCGTGTTCTGTGAACTTAGATTGGGCGATCTAACGTATTTGTGTTCCAGGTGAGTGGTGAGTACTACACTGTTGAGGAAGAAGATGGTCGCAGACCATTCAAAAGCCGTTCTGGATGTTGGTTTAGCCCGGAGACCACCACTGGTTGCAAATGTGTTTGCCGTCATGAAGGGAGTGGCCGACGGTGGAATTAATGTGCCTCACAGGTTTTTTTTTTCATTCCATGCTGGCTAAATTTACTGAGTAGCATTGCTATTCTGTTCCTGTTACAATATTGAAAATCATTTCTTTTTTGGTGAGAACCGATTCTTCGGTTATGATTCCGAATCGAAAAAGTACGATGCCGAGGCTCACCGTGACCGAATCTTTGGTAAGCACGTTGCCGAATACATGCGCCATCTCTACGAAGATGATTTCGAAGCATACAAGAGACAATTTTCAAAGTTCATCCAGTGTGGCGTCAGTGCTGACAGTCTCGAGGAGGTTCGTTTCATGCTCGTAGAAGATTATCATTCGTTGAAGATGAGGTAATCAGTTTACTTTGCTTGCAGATGTATAAGAAAGCACATGCTGCTATTCGTGCAAATCCAGATCGTAAACCTAGGGAAGCCAAGAAGTATGGAGAACAAAAGAGGTAACAAATACTTCCCATGATTTGCTGATATCTTCCAGAGGTTAAGCAAAAACCTTTTTAGGAAGGTCTTGTTTTGTTAGCTGTATTTTTGTCTCATCTAATTTATTCCTATATTTGTATTTCTCAGATTCACTGCTAAGAAAGATCACATTGGAGAAGAGAAAGGAGCGCATCAGAGAGAAAAAAAGCACTTCTTTTGCAGTTGAAGGAGCAATAAGAAGCAATGTGAACGGTTTACATTGTTATCTAGTGATAAAGTCATTGTTTGTAGCATTGTTATGCTTGATGTTGAAGATTTAACATAATGAAAGAGCTTGCTTTCATAAGCTTTCACAGTCAACTTTATATTACCTGCCAGATATTGTGATTATATGATGTGTTCAATGATTTTAACCCTGTCCAGTTTTCCCTTTTTCGAGAAATTAAACTACTAAGTCTTGGGTCACAGTTTTGTCAAAAAAACCGCAATTCTGGATTGTTATGTAGTGAAGAAATGGTATGCGTACAACGTATAAAATTAGTGGATGCTCCATTATTACAATATCATGTGTTGAAGATAAGTAGTGTGGCTTGAGTATTGGGCCGGGTTTTGATGTCGGCCTGAGCGTGGAGTTAAATTCGTTTTGGTAGAGGTAGACTACAATAAGATAACTTATAATTACCAACGTTAGGATGGATGAGGCTAGAGGTGGAAGTTTACCTATATCATCCATTCTACTGTAGGATGTGTGTGTAGCCCAAGTCCAGTCATAAGAGGTGTGCTGAAAGTCACGTGAGTTTTTTTTTGTCTGTTTACGGACCAGGCTCACCAAGCCTTCCTTCCATTTGAAATCGGAGAATTAACACACGAATTTGTCTGGGAGGATGGTAGCACTGAGTAAAGACATCGGTAGGCATTCCTAACGCTACCTGAAGAAGTGGAATTCACACATTACTCAGGAATCGGCAACAGCCTAAGATCCTTCTAAATCCTTTGTAACGAAACTGGAATCAATATCCACTCAGCTTTGGCAAATTTCAATGGACCGGATAGCAGTTTGATCAGCAGTGCAATGTACACATGGTGTTTGCAGTCGTTCGCTTTCTGTATGACCCAGCCCAGCATACTTTTGTGGTGGATGAATTTGTTCCAGAGTGTCTAGATCGTTGAGAAAGTGGTCTGATCTGCTGATATTTACCACAGGTCATTCTATAGGTCAGATATGCTTTTTCTATCGTCTGCATGTGTTTGATAAAGTTAAAAGCATCGCGCATCTTTCGAGAATTGATCGACAACGAATTCTTGTGCTTTGGTCCTATATTGCAAGTTCAATCGCTTATGAAAAAAGTGTACAGATTACTGATAGAAGGGTTTTGGCATAGTCGTATGAGATGAGCTTAGCGAACAAAACTGCAAATTGCCGTACTGTCATGGAAAAACATGAAGGGCATTTATCAATAGATTGGCGAACTTCATGTGATGAATATGTTCCTTCGTTAGTGGTTTGAAGATAGATTTCAATCACATCTTTTCTTCTAAACAAAGTCTTTTCGTTCCCATAGGGGTAATAACTGGATGCTAGAATGGTTTTTCTTTATTTGTTTCCTTTCCCCACCATTTCGCGATACCATTATCATCATTCGCCTTCTATCATTTCTTGATAGTGATATAACACTAATGGTGTACTATATGCATAAATGCCCAAAAAATTTAGTTTTCATTCTTATATATATCAAGTAGGACCTATGATTTCCTTTCTTTCAGTGTTCCGTATTTTCAATGAAAGACTGGACCGACGTACTCTATGCGTCCGAATCAAATATTGATAAAGTAAAGGAGAAAAATTAAACACGATTGTTTGGGGTACTATTCAATTTTAGAGGAGTACAGATGATTCGTAGTTAATTGGCGTCCTTGACTCAGATTATCTATAGGTAATGCATTGATTGGCGATAAAATATCTCTAGACTTCACGAGGAAAAATCATGCCACTGAATTAGAAAATATGTAAAAAAGAAAGAATAGTATAAGAAACTGTGTGGAACCTATACGTATTGACTTTTCCCGTAACGCGTTCATTTTTTCATTTTCTCTTGACTGAAGCTTTTTTCATATTCTAACGCGAACATCGATTTCTCATCTCATCAAATGCCCTTCGTCGTTCTCTAAGAAGTTTCATCTCCGTATTTTACTCTCGAAGTTACTTCAGACTTGAACCATCTATAACCAGAAAAAGGTATGATAACCTCCTTAAAACCCTTGAAGAAATGTCTTTTTTTTTTCATTTGCAAATTCGGAAGAAACCCGATTCGACTTTGTAACAAGTAATAGAAAATTCTTTAGGTTTCTCTAAGGTAATTGCAGAATCGCAATTCCTCTTCATTCCATGCTATTTCAATGCCATCTCATTACCATTCCTATAATGTAGAGTGCTATGCCAAACTCTAAACCTTAGATGTGAATTGAACTCGTATTGCACCCTTTCCAGGAAGCGCTTCAATCAACTGTGCTTTCGACGTTCTTGTCTTGCTTGTTACCTTTCTTTTGAACATGTAACAACACCTTCCAGTTTGCTTTCTTCAAAGACCTCGCTTAAAAATCCAGTATAGTGTGATAGAAAATTCTGTCTTTCAAAGGTCTGGCAGACATCTCTAGTAGTAGACGTACGTTTCGGCTTTCTCGCAAGCCTCATCAGTCCCACATGCCATTCAATTGATCGTATTACTATGATTAAGAATTGTCGCCGAAGAAGCGTCACTCTGTGTCAAGTGAAATGATTACTTGATGTTGCGTATCTCGGAATGATTGATTGTCGAATGCATGACTTACGACTATTGTAGAACATATGTAACAATACTTTTCAATCGACTTTTCGAGAGCTCGCTCAAAATTCGAAAGAGTCTGATAGAATTTCTTACTCTTTTGATTAATTGTACCGTAGAAAAGTGGTAGTGGAACAGTAGCCCCAGGTAGTGCAATTGGTAAACACCCGCGCCCGCAAAGGTGAAACGAGTTCGAGTCCCGCATGAGGTTCGAAGTTTTGCATATCAATCTTGGATTACTGGATATATATATATATATATATATAATTTCAAAAATATACCATCGCTGAAGGAGCGGGTGAATGTGGGGATTCTTGTCGTCCTCATTATTATGCGCGTTCTGGTGCCAGAGTGATCTCTGAACCTTTGCCTTGCGTGTGTTTTTCCATCAAGCCCATCGAGTTCTATCCCGTGCGTATTTTTTTTATGAAGTTTCCTTCCGTCTTTCGTCAAGCTTTCATTCGTTGTTCGTCGTTTTTCATTCAGATTTCATTCCTCAAAAGATTTCGTCATCATCCACAAACCGTAACAGTCGCCGCTAAATAGAATAATTAATAATATTTCTATCGATCAGATTATGCATAAATTTGATATGTACCGTTCAAAACATGCTTGGGGTAAGCCGGGTAGTCAAAGTACAGTGGCAGCGCTAGTTCGAGATGGACAGCATTCTGATTATGTGGATGACAACAAACCTTATGCCGAGGTATGTCGGTAATTCTTCTTTGCCATCATTTCCGTTTATCACTCATTCCAAATTTTTTGACGTTTCGATGTATTCGTTCAGTACTTCGACTGTTTTCAAACTTGTTAACCTTTCTTATTCTACAAGTTATTGATTTCAGTTGTGGATGGTGTGCATTCAAACGGTCCATCAAAAATCGCTGAATCGTCTGAAGATCTCTCAACTCACATCAAAAATCGTCTGGATACTGTCACAGCACACGAGAACGGCATGTAATTTATTGTGCTTCTAGTAGAAAGATCCAAATTAATGTGAAAGCATTTTGTGGCGTAGACCTCATAGCAGGACAGGAGCCCCGATAGTGCAGTGGTTAAAAACCCATGCCTATAAAGGAGAGACACGGTTCACTTATGCCCGAGCATCAAATTTTTTGCATACAGTCAACATTTTTGGAACCATGTTAGTGTTTTCTAGCTACATTGCAATTTCACTTTACAGTTTTGTCAGTGAATAAAGCATTATTTGTGCAGAGCCATCCTGCTAAGGTCGGTTTTTCTTATATGTTTTCAAACATCAGTCCAAGAGTCGAGCCATACTACTTCCCTTTTTTAACACTTGATTCGTAAGGAAAAACATGATACAATGTCATTGTAATATTTTTTCATTCTTTTAAGTACAAAGTCTCTTCTTTTTTCCAAACTTTGCGCAATTATTCGATAGCTCAATTCACACCGATTCCAATTCTGCGCTTATTTTCTGGAAAAGCCTCTCTATTAGAAGCGAAAATGAAATTGAGTTTCACATTGGTCACGAAGTTTCTGCTCGGCTAGGGTGTTGGCATGGCCATATGAATGAGATTCCGCAACATGATAACAGAAGTCATCGATGCGGATACTGTTGGTCTTTGAACCTCTTTGCGGACCTCCGTTGAAACAGGCGGTGTCGCACTGGCCGCTGTGCGATTGACCTTGCAGGTGGAGCACGTAGTCTTCACAACATTGCATTTTCGTGATGAATTAAGACTTTTTTCGATGCTAAAAAGGATTTTAACATCAATGAAAGGTGAAATTCGTATGAAGAAACTTTAATAAGGTACTTAGTCTCTACGTTTGTGCAGGATCGCCCACAGCTACATATTGGTTCAGTTTGAAGTTTTAAAAATGATATTCATAAGTTTTCTGTTGAATTAGCGCAATTTAGAACAGAATTAAAAAATCTCAAATAGCAATGAAAAAAAAGTCTAAATAAGAACAAGTTCGGGTTTGGAACTACTCATTATTCATTTACAAATCAATCGTAGTATCAAAAGGCTCAAGAACTAAGGGATTCCGATCTTCCATAGTGGTGGGGCCGAAACCATAATTTTCAAAAAGCTTCTTTGGGGTGTCCATAGAGGCGAAAGAGGATTTGAAACTAAAAGCTCATAAATATTTCACTTTTTAATCCCCAATAATTGAGGGATCTCTGAGTTTCTTTACCGTATTCAGTCGTTTGTGGAGGAGTCTAGTTTGATAGTCTGGTGATATTCAACAAATTCACAATTTCAGCCAATCTCTCTCGGCAGACCAACTGTCGCGTCATTATAGAGAAATCGAAATGCGCATTGAAATAAGCATTTACTTGATAATCAATGATCAATAAAGACTCGACAAAAAGTTCCTCAAGATATTTGTTCTATTTTTGAATTCACAAATGGAAAAACCAAATCTAAGGGCTCAAAAAATGGTCTCAATGATAGTGAGTACTGCATTTGTGCATGAAATGTGTGAAAGATGTGGACACTGTGTACACTACAAGGTCCTAAACGGTCGCAAATATGTTAAGATGAACGTTTTCCAATTCTTTCTTCAAAGTTATAAATGATTATGCGGAAACTCTGTAATGAATACATATGCCTATAAATATATATATATATATATATATATATATATGTGCCTGTACATAAGTGCATTTATATATGCATATATATATATATATATATATATATATATTTCTGGGATTAATTCTACCACAGAACTCATTGCTTTTGTAAGAAATTCGATTGGATGGATAGGTCATTGAAGAGATTTGCCTTTCACTCAACTCCGTCAAGATGTTACCACGAATTGCTGTGATTTGGGAGAAATCTCAAAGATTACAACATCATCAAAAAGCAACACTTCTGAGCTTCATTCATTATGCAATCCATCATCTGACATCTGGCGAAATTAGCAGTGGGCACATTTGAGAAAACGCCAAAGTGCAAGAAGCTGATGAACACACAAATGTTAATCCAACTGTTCACTTTTTGTTTTGAACGTTCGAACTCAGTGTGATTGTGGGTGAACTTAAATAAATGAGTCTTGAAAGCCTAGCTACAAGTAGAATTCAAAACCTTCGCCGTTGAAAAGGGAAAATGTAGCAAGAGCGATGGAACTTGTTAGCAGGTGACTAGGAAATGTAGATGAGAGGAGATCTATCTAGTTGGTCGGTGATTGAAATTAGATGAGGCCTGTTAATCATAAAGACACAACTCTTCGCAAATGGAATGGTGAACTTATTCGGTTATCCATCACTCAGGGCCTGAGTCTGAGAGCTAACATCAATTGTAGCGCAGAGGTGTTTCGGAAGCCTAGGTCTTCAAGTACCGCGCAAAATGATGCAGAAAGCAGTAGTGGAAAGAAGATAGGAAAGGACCAAGAAAGATTGCTATAGTTATCATATTAGTTTTATTTGTTTCGTACGATCCGACACAGCATTTTACTGTGGGGATCGCGGCACTACTAGCATTCGATCTTTCCTCCTCATTCATCCTCCACAGAAATTTCTCAAGCCTTGGCTGCTGCTTGAGAAGTTCACCTTCCTTATGAATGTCATAGATTGCTGGTCGAGACTACACTGCTTGTATTCTCGATAGTGGCCGAGCTAAGGTGCTTACCAGAGCTTTATCAGATCGGTCGGGAGAGGGTGCTGGGAGAGAGAGATGAACCACCAACTCCTTTCTGACAGCCTGCATTACTAATCCTTGAGTCCACCCTGTTGAAGACTGCCATAAGTGTATAGAAGATTTGCAAAGACGAACACTTATAGAGCAAAACAGCATTCTTCAAAAATAGTACATTCGTTATTTCCAGTCTCAGTTTCGGTCTCAGTACTCTTTTTTTTTTCCAATTTCTTCAGTTCATCTTCAGTTTTGCACTAGAAACTCTTTTCCGTTTGAGAGATTTAAGGTCGATCTATTCACATTAACCTAATGTGTGCACTTTCTGCCATTTCTTTGTTTCAGTATGCCACATGATTTATCTGTTTTCCTATTTTCATCTTCACTTCGGTCGTTCGTCGTCAGTCAACGTTTCAGTCTCTTGCCTCAATTTTGTTCGTGAATATCATGAATTTTTAGACAATAATCTCTGATTTGTATGCTCAGTTACGAATTTTTACGCGTGCTAACCTGACATTTATTTTCCTCATGTTGTTTTGACCTACTAATAACCTAAGCAGCTGCGAGCAACTCTTTTTACAGACTTCATTCGCAAAAAACACGTTTCAAATCGACATTTAGCCTTACCGGAATTTGTAAGATCAACCGATTCAGTGGCTCTACGGCACTCCTATTATAGTAGTGACGCTTACGAAGTTTGACCTACCGTCGATGAAAATGACACACTCACTACCCTCTATGCGCATCACTCATTATCCTGTGCTTTCCTGCAGTAACAGTTCGTGCTGCTGCTTATATTGTCAGAAAGAATGAGAAAAATTGAGACTTTTCGATTATAATGGAACAACTAAATATTCGATCTCATTTTTGTACAAGAATTTCTCATAGGAATGTTAGTAATCGTTCGAAAGCTTGAATCTGTGGCTAAAGTCGTACGTGGACGGTTTTCGTATAGAGCCTTTCATAACGCTGCTAAGTTAAAAAAAAAGTTATGTTTCACACGCACATATTTCTCGCCGGGCGGAGCTCTTTTTAGACTATAAGAATGAATCGATAGCTTAAGATTTAACGATTTGCGCGCTGTTCCAATTTTCTGGAAAGACCGATTCTCTGAAGTGCAACAGGAAAAATAAGATCAAATCCACATAATTGGGCAAAAGAGTTTTGGCTTTCCTACAGGGTGAATGAGGGGGGAGGGGGGAAGTTGGGCGGGACCCGGGGCGGATGTGGCCGTTTTAAAACGTTGGTCGATCAATCTACCCTTGCGCGAGTCATAGGTAAGTACGACTTTTTTTAATCGTTTCTCAAAACTCCAGATTAACGTCGGACTCTGATATTAATAGATTTTCTCTGCACATTCATGAACCAATAGCTGGATTGCAGGGCCGGTGAGGATCACTTTATTCTGCACTTTACAGCGTTGAAAAGGGTCTTTTCGAAAACCGGCTTCGTACGGCTCTAGCCAGAGATTCAAGCTTTAACGTGATTACTAAAACTCCTTCGAAAAACTCTTGTACAACGAGTGTGGTCGAATATCCGTTTGTTCCCGTATAACCGAAAAGAACCAAAAAATTTTCTTCTTAAAAAATTTTCTTTTCGTTTTTACTGCTTTTTCACAGTGTTACGAAGATTCAAATATACTTGGGATACTTAATCTCAGTATTAGTATCACAATGACTGTCAGCTCAAGTGGGTATATAAATCGATATTGCGTGCCCTATCAAATCTGTTATAGGTTGGTGGCTGATAGCTATGATGGAGTTATTGAAGAATGCGTGGTAGCGAAAGGTGCCTCGGTGGTGTAGCGGCAACAAGCGCCCCGGTATGGGTCTAACGCGGGTTCAACTTCCGCCTGAGGTTAGACTTTTGATTACCACTCAATTGTGTCCTCACATTTTGGTGCTGTACTTGGGCTGTTCGCGCATAACATTCTACATTCAAATCTGGAGCTCATATTTCGCAGTCTTGCTTGGGATCTGGTTTAGAATACGGTTCCGATTCCACATCTACAGTCACCAGGCTCCGTATGCTTTTGAGGTCGCTAAATTGATAGTTGACCTGACCGGAAGAATAAAAAACAGAGACTTGAGACATCAGGATATTCTCGCCATTCATTGCATAGACTGCATAACCATTCAATCACTTTTGCGGTGCAATGAGCGGAGCTAAGTGCATGACACTTTCTTTTAGAAATGATCGATGCCAAAACACTTTAATCTCTAATTTTTTGATAATTGACTTTCTTGATATTTGACTTTATTTGATAATTGACTAACTGATAATTGATTCTAGGTATGGTTCATTATGAAAGCCGCAAGCTCCACTGCCGGTCACCACAACGTTAGGTAATACCATCGTCCGGCTTGGGGTGATTATTTTTTACTCGGCGTCCGTTCCTTTAGAGGATTATTCGGCCTCAAGCGATCGACGGAGGCGGGATGGCTGGTACTGATGAGTCGCAATAGGACGAAATAGGCGCCTACGTAGCACTAGACCTCCTCAAAGCATGTCATATCCTTATCAGATTGAATCGTCTTGAGCGAGTCTGTAAAAGAGCGGTCGATAGTAGAGAATTGACATTCTTTCAACCCCGCGTTGCTAATCAATAGTATTTTCCTGAATGATAATGTTTACGGGAGTTGAGTCGGTAAACCTGTGTTCAAGTTTTTCTGAGCATTACATCTATGTACACTTACCTTCCTCGTGTAAGCCTAGTCATTCAAGAACAATTGTTGATTAACAATGCCGAAGTTGAAACAAAGTCGGCTTTAAGACATTATTACGTTTTGTGCTATCTGATAATGATAACGGCTACGATAAGATAGATTATCCGGTTAAAAACAAACTATTTTTCAACGTGTGATCATTATCAACAGCGAGCGCCCGTATAAAAGGCCACTGCAGAGTAAGCTTCTTATTCGAACAATGCTCTACTGAGGAAGATTTGACCCGGAGGACGTATTCTCCATCTCTACGTTTGATTCTACTTATCGTAGCGCTTCACGACCCTACAGGTACTTCTCAAGTCTAATGTTGTAGATAGCACTAATCACTACTATCGGCTATCATTTACATGCATATCGCAGTTGTTGTGGTGTGTTTCAGTTCCCCTCCTAAAGTTGGCTTTCTTTGGCCGCTACTGCATACCTGCAGCAAATAAATGTGAGTTTGCCAGTGTGAATTATTTTCACCAGCTACAGCGTCGAGAATTTTGGAAGAAATTGGGGTAACGATTAGAAAGGATGTATCAACACTTGCGATCGACTATTTTGGGACCTCGCTCAAAATTAGTCTACTCTGACGGCATATTTTTAGCCTTTCATGAGGTCTGTTATGGGACTTGAAAAGACAACCCAATCTCTCCAAGACTGCTGGAATTCCCCCAATTTTTCTCTTCCTACTTTTCCATGATTCAGGTGTCTTCAACTATTCCAGCTTTTTACTCTCCCATTAAGGACCCTCTCCTAAATCTTTTCCTGACTTCTTCATGATCCACGGGTCTTGAAGTTTTTCACATTTTCTGAGTTTTCCGTGATCTAGGAGTTCGTAGTTTTCCAGCTCTCCAATTTTCGCGTTCCAGATGCCCCTTCACCAGCTTCTCTGATTTCTGGATTACAGAGAGCTTAAAGGCACGTGTTTCAGCAGTACAGCCTCATCAGGAGCTTGGTGCCTTTTCTTTCACTCAACTCCTCGGGAATATATCCCTATATAAGGGAATTGACGCTGAACTATTTACACTCAACGTACGGTAATAGGATCACCGCAATGTTCTTTTTAAAGTGATTGATTGTCGATTATCCTTTACTTGGCTTACGGCTATCACGCCAGTAGGAGGAAAGATAAAGAACGAGTATTTGCAGCCCTCAGCACGTTCTGTCTGCCACTCCGTCGTCGTAGAGTAGCAAAGAAACAAGTTCCAAATGGATTACTCCAAGAAAATAGCACACCACATGCGAAAGTGCGTATCAGCTACATGTGCCTTTTCTCTATTCAATCATACTAAAAGCATGTAGTATTCAAAAGTTTCAATTAAACTGTCGAACTGTAAAATGAAAAATGACGTTTCACACTTCTTGCGGTGATCAACATCACCGATATGCTGAAATGGAGGGTCCTCTGGTCTATCACGTGACGTGCAGGAAAAAGAAAAATCTACATCCGTCGTGAGATTCGTAATCAGCAAAGAAAACTTAAGTTTGACAGCATAAATTCAGAAAAATTTCCATTCATCATTGTTTGATTGTTCGCACTCGTTTTCGAGACAATCTCGAGGTTATAAATTCAATAGTGTGTCATCCGAATATATCAACGCTGTCGAGCCTTGCTTATTGACAAGTAGTTATCCTGTTCTGTAGCAGATAATTCACCGCTGTCGTTGATATGCGCGAAGCCGGTTGCGCAGTGGTATTGATAGCCTCATAGCAAATGCAATGAGGGTTCGACACTGCTCCGTGCTTACCATCCCACCCGTTCCTCAGTGGTTGAAAATGGGTGTTAGATTTGTCTAAGCCAGCCACTTCCTTAAACTCATGAAAGAGTTCCACAGCACAACTATCCGGCACTCGAGGATAAAACGGTCAAATCATCGTTCAAGGACACTTATAAAGAAGATAACGATCTTCAAGCACTAACCTGACTCACACGTCAGAAGTACGAAGACATTCACGAATGATGTATTCGAGGAAACGAATGGAATTCAGGGAATGCCGGATTCCACAAAGTATATGTCAGAATGGGTTATGTAGATGTTTAAAAATATAAACTAAGGAGTTCATGACGACGACAAAAACGTATCATTACCCTTGTATGCCTTGAATGGGCAAATTATCACTGTTATCCACTTTTGAGCTCTTGCCAGTTAACAAATGATTACCTATTCAAATGAATGACTAGCTCCAGAGCTGCTTGTTCGACTGTCTCCTGTAAGGAACGCGAACATCATGATGCTTTTGCTACGAGATTTGTCTTACCAAGATTAACACCACAGTAGACGCAAGTGTCTAGTCAGTCTCTGCCTTTAGCGTGGATTTGAAAAGCCTAGCGACTGGAAACATCAAACTATTTAGCTTCGGCAACTTCAGTAGTGATGACTTCCCACACGGTATCTCAAACGGCATCTAAGAACTACAGCCACCAATAATTCAAATAATTCTGAATGCTACTATTGGCACAGTTAAAGTAGTTACAACTGAAGGAATGAAACCTACAAATTGATGTTACTTCTTTCACGGCTTTCATCTACTGCCTGTTATTGAAAATAACGCTCATTCAGAAGAAGCATGTCTAGCTGTAAAATGGGATGTTACGAATCTGACATGCTTGTCAGAACAAATGAACCACTCTGTGATCAATCGAGTAAGTTTGAACAATCAATAACAACAACGTGTTTCCTGACTCTATCTAACAAGTATAGAAGTGTGTTGCCTCAAAAAAGTCTTAGCTGTGTAAGGATATGACATATTTTGAGCCATAGGTCTAGTGCTATATAGGCGCCTATTTCGTCCTATTGGGACTCATCAGTAGCACCCTCCCTCGGTTCCGTCGATCCCTTGAGGTGAAACAATCCTCCAAAGGAACCGACGCCGAGTAAAATTAAGCACCCAAAGTAGGATGATGTTATTACCTGACTTTGTGGTGAGCGGCAGTCGAGCTTACGGCTTTTAAAATGAACTATACTTCTGCTATCGACTGCTTTTTTACAGACCCGCTCAAAATGATTTAATCTGATAAGGATATGACATATTTTGAGCCATAGGTCTAGTGCTATATAGGCGCCTATTTCGTCCTATTGGGACTCATCAGTAGCACCCTCCCTCGGTTCCGTCGATCCCTTGAGGTGAAACAATCCTCCAAAGGAACCGACGCCGAGTAAAATTAAGCACCCAAAGTAGGATGATGTTATTACCTGACTTTGTGGTGACCGGCAGTCGAGCTTACGGCTTTTAAAATGAACTATACTTCTGCTATCGACTGCTTTTTTACAGACCCGCTCAAAATGATTTAATCTGATAAGGATATGACATATTTTGAGCCATAGGTCTAGTGCTATATAGGCGCCTATTTCGTCCTATTGGGACTCATCAGTAGCACCCTCCCTCGGTTCCGTCGATCCCTTGAGGTGAAACAATCCTCCAAAGGAACCGACGCCGAGTAAAATTAAGCACCCAAAGTAGGATGATGTTATTACCTGACTTTGTGGTGACCGGCAGTCGAGCTTACGGCTTTTAAAATGAACTATACTTCTGCTATCGACTGCTTTTTTACAGACCCGCTCAAAATGATTTAATCTGATAAGGATATGACATATTTTGAGCCATAGGTCTAGTGCTATATAGGCGCCTATTTCGTCCTATTGGGACTCATCAGTAGCACCCTCCTTAGCTGTGTTGCAAAAATTTATAATGATAGAATGATAGTTTACAGGCCACAAGTGCTCTTCACTTTCGGCTACTTTTCAGCACCGATCAACCGCCGGAAGTATTGCATGCGGATAAATATTCACGAATGGTGAGATACGTAATTAGCATGCGAACTTTGATTCGATGAGATGAACTCACCTAAAAATTTAATTGCTATTTCGCTCGCAGATATTGTGACATCCATTTATACTAGTGACCGTCGGGTGTTGTAAATTCGCGAGTAATCATATCCTAGCAGACGTACCAGGCGAGTTTATACGTATGGCTCATATGCTTAGCTGCGAACATCTCATAGTTGATTAAGAAGATCAGGGACCATGAAGCCTTGTGATGTTTATGACCTCATCACGATCACTGTGCTGGTTCGGTCCTTCTCCAAGATAACCAAATCCTCATCTCTCTGCGGTCAGAAAACTAGCACTAAGATTGTCTGAACCTAACTCACTGCTCCAACTCACAGCGCAGCGCTCTATCACAGCAATTCAGATTTCGAGAGATAATCGACTTACAAGACAAGTAACGATATGCACAAAAATGGCAGCGATCCTAAAAAATAATCAAATCAACACCTGAAAACCCTTCGTTTCGAGTGTTTTCGAGAACTCGCTTAAGGCAATGTAATCTGGTAACATATTCTGAGTTTTTCATAAGGTTTGTCAGGGCAAAACAAGTGTTTTGGGCATGTTTTTGGATAAGCCACTTTCATGGGGATATATAACTTGTGTAGAATAACTGGCTTCGAATTATTTACAAATGCGTTTGGTGGAAAGGTCACCCAACGGCCAGCGTTGGCTCCATGGAGGAATATCCCTTGTGTAGAGTGCCTCAAGGAAGGCTCAAAATATATTACCAATTATACTATTTTGGGTGAAGTCTCAAAAACACTTGAAACTAAATGTATCACTATATTCATGAATTTCAAACAAACGAATCTTCATTGTTATTGCTACAGTGTTTCTCAAGTTGAGAGTATTCGCCCGTCCTAGTAGATAACTGATTATAGAGGCGCTCATCCGGCCGTTTCGACATTCTAACCGGTTGCCTTCCGCAGGCCCAAAATGGGAAAGCCTCACTAGCAAGGACTCTCACCGCCGTAGTATGAGAACGGTTACACTCCTCCTTTGCGACTCTAAGCTCAGCGTGGCAATCACTGTCTGTCTCACTCCTCTCTACACTCGACACCCGTCCATCGGGAAAAAGGTTGCTGGTTTGATCCCCTACCATAGCACTATACAGTAGTTTTTTTTCTTGGTATTATCATTTTATTTTCACTACAATACCATCGAGTTACTGGCAACCAGATAACACCATATCTCATTACTAAGCCCCTCATCTCTCTGCAGTGAGGAAAGTAGGACTAAAACTGCCTGAACCTAACTCACTGCTCCGGCTCACAGCGCAGCGTTCTATCACAGCAATTCAGCTTTCAAGGGATAATCGACTCACAAAACATTCAAGGACAGTTCTGAAAAAGCAGTCAAAGCAACACGTGAATGTCCTTCGTTTCGGGTGCTTTTGAGACCTCGCTCAAAGCAGTATAATCTCATAACATATTTTGAGCCTTTCTTGAGGTCTGTTATGGCATTCATGCAGTGAAAGACACTTTTTTCGTCACTGAGGCCTCGCCAATTGCACGGTGTTTTCCGGATAAATCAGTTCTGTAGGGAAATTTCCTTTCGTAAGTAACCGATTTCGAAATATTTACACGTACCGTTTAGTGGTGAGATCACCCAAAGGCCAGTGTTGTATACTCGACTGCTCGTTGGTGGTAAACCACTATTGTCATACCTTTCGTTTCGAGTGTGGATATCTCCCCGTAGAAGTAACCGAACAAAAAGGAAGCGTTCAAGTTAGAGCTCCAAGATAAAGCTCTCGGCGTTGATCAATCCCTGAGGGATGCGCCATGCATTTGACTTCAATTTTTAACTTCGTTTGAGGTGATTGAATGCATATCTGGCTTTTATAATGACTCGCGGTGGCCTCCCCCTAAACCGAGTTGGTGGTGCTTATCCTCCCAGACAAGTCTGAGGCCTGTCTGCTACCGATTTACCGACCGCGGACGGATGGATGGCTTTGTGAGCCATGAGCGCGAGATCGAACCATTGACCGCGTGTGTGACGCAGAGCACCTCTAGCCACTGTGCCACATGCCCCCTCCCATCCTTAGGTCTGTGGTTTGAATCCGGTCCGACGGATCGTTTAAATTACGAGGCTCTAATAGCGAAACACGTGCTTGCACTGTATAAGTGTCATGACAGACCTCATGAAAGGCTCAAAATGTGTTATCAGATTATGTTGTTATGATTGGCTCATTAAATTCTGTTCCACGTAATTTCAGTGAAACGTCCATGAAGATCCAGATTTCATACTTTTACCACTTTTTGAGAAAAACGTCTTTTCGATGTAATATGTTCAAAAATGAGCAATGACTTTGCCTCACGTGATCCCGATAATCATTTAGTTGCTGTGCGACGATCTCGATGTGTTTGAACTACTCCTCTAAGGTTTGGAATCGTCAAACATTTAATTCAATGAAGTAACGTATCACATTCTTTTCCTAAATTGCTAATCAGCTCAAATGAATTGATCGCATGACGAAAATTTGCGTAATAGGACTATTTTGGTTGTGTTTTACGACCACATTTGAAAAGAATGCCGTTATCTCATCTACTTACTTGTACACTTTGACTGCCAGTTTCATGAACTGTGAGGACCGCCGCCCACAAAACGTGCTAACTTAGTAGTTCTGTTCCTTGGAGTTTCATGGTGAGCCTAGCCGAGCTTTCTTCACGTCGTCACCACAATATGGAGATGGCCGGCCCATGCACCTTGTGAATAATACGCACCAAGACGGCGGTCTTTCTTGATACGGTTTACTTTTAGCTGGGTTTTCCAAGTGGAAACGTCAGGCTCCTTCACAGCTTGGGTGGCACCGCTGGAAGTTAAACCGCCGCTCTACTTCGCAGTCCAGCACTCAGAAACACTTCTCAGCTGGAACGATTTGGTAAACCTTCAACGAAGGTCTTCTTATCTAGTAGGAAGGAGTTCCATCACAGGATATCTCAATATTCCGTAGCTTTCGCATTGTTTGAATCGCTCATAAAAGCACATATTCTGCAGCAGAAAAAGTCAGCTTGATCACTGATGCATATTTTTGTTTGGTAAGCATGTCACTTTCCCCTGATTAACGCCTTATCGTGGCGTGGCTATATTAATGTATGAGAATCTGCGGTGTGCGTGTGGAAGTTCATATACAAGCACTAAATCCCTGCATAGAAGCGATTTTTTGCGTATGCAGATGGCGTAGATATGCTACTGTCTTGAAAGGAATGCTATAGATGGTGTGTTTCCATTTAGTTCACAGAGAGGAAGATTGCCTCTTATTCAATGAGCAAACAGGATGGTAAGTCCTGCACGAAAAATTTAATAAGCTGACACACAGTGAAATTGAACTAGTGCACGAAACCTGTAGCACGTCACGAAAGCTGACAGTTCGGCGACTACTCGATCGAGTCATCGTGCTTGTAAATTATACTACGCAAAATACTTTCTATTCATTAATACTTTCCTATTCTAAGTTTATTTTAGGCATGTGTGTAATTGGTAATTTTCCCAGAGATGCAAACGACGTTGCGTAAGGTCGATGAAGTCAGCTGGTATGCAATCTGTCTCCCGTAAAGGTTTTTTGATACTTTTCCGTTAGCCTGCACGAGATGAAAAACGATCCCTTTCGCTGAACAAAAAATTTCGTAAGAGTGTTAGCAATCATTCGAAAGCATAAATATCTGGCTAGTGCGATGCGTTGCCGGTTTTTTGAAAAGTTGGTTCTTTTTGATTAGGAGGAACAAAGAAGGACCGATCACATTTGCTGGAGAAGAACTTAACTTTTCAAAGGCGTGCTAGTAACCAGTCAAAAGCTGGGACTTGAAGCCACCGCCCACTTCGCCGGTTTTTCACAACACCCATTTATAAAGTTGTAGCACCGAGATTGAAATTTATGTTCTACACTCGTCTTTGCCTTCATTTTTACCAAGCTTATAACTCGCTGGAAGCCGAAAAGCATACCATTGTGTAGTATGAAATGAAAGAAATTTCTGTAGTATCTCAGTCAATTGTTTCATATAGAGTTTTTTCCGCAGCGGAGAAAAAAAATTCATTTGAACAGCAAAATATCGATTGTATCGCCTCTCGCCGCCCCTGCCACGTCCCTTGCTACGACCTTCGCCTTGCCAAGTAGCCTGTAAACAACGTCATCAAAAATGTAAAACTCGATCTTATTTCCCCTACTAAACTAGATAGCCAGAAAGTAAGCACATCGTTGAAATTAAAAACCTTACCCTATCAGATGATTATCAATAGTCGCAAGAAAGAGCTCTGTCGGCGAGGTTCAAAGCACAAATTAAAGACTATAGGAGATCGAAAGACCAAAAGAGTTTCAAATGCAAGCAAATTTTTGAGTTCTTTGAAACTTGTGCTACAGTTTAAGTACTAGCACCCGAGAGAACGAGTTTTGTCCAGCGAAATATAAACGAGATAAAAGAGAAAACACTTGGTTTTATGAAACGCGATATTATTTTGAATGCTACACTGTTCTGAAGAAGTGTTTTGGAGAACCGGTGACGTGGGGAAGTAGGCACAAGTCTCGTCTTTCGAGAGGTTGCTAACACTCCTACGAAAAGTTCTTCTTCAGCAAATGAGATCTATTTTTTATTGTTCACGCCTAATCAGAGAGAACCGAAAAGTCGTCGTTATAAGGCTTCTATGAAAGGAAAACGTATGTGTTTCACATACGCTTTTTTCTCGCAAGACAGAGCTCTTGCTTTGCACTATTAGCAGTCAATTGATAGCGTAAGATTTCAGTATTCAAACGCTGTGATTATTTTCTGGAAGGACAGTTTTGTGTGGTGTAGGAGGGAAAAGTAAAATGATCCTCATACGCGAGCAAGTGGTTTTTGGTCAATTTATGGGCTGCGGGATGTGGGGGGGGGGGGGGTGTTGACAGGGGGTTGGCGCAGTCATCGATTGATTTTCACTTTGATGGCTCTTATGAAAGTGCAATTTTGTTTGGAAGAAACTCCAGAATAAACGTTTGATTCAGTTACTACGAGATTTTCTCTACACGTGAATGTGCTTTTCGTGCTTCAGCGATGTAATAGTTGAGTTGCGCGACCGATGTAGAACATAATTTTATTTTGAATTTGACAGCGTTATAAAAGGGTGTTTTGAAAAGCCGGATACGTACCGCGCTAGTCAGAGACTTAAGCTCTCGAAAGATTATTAAAACTCTTGCCTATAGTAGGCATATGAGCGGCAGTTTTCGATTGGAAGATATCCAGTTTTGGCTTGCCAACTGCTTCCGTAGTAAAATTTCGCATTTATTTATGGAAACTGACGCAGAAGCTCTCGGTCTTTCCAGTTGCTTGAATGGAAATCTTCAGGCGATTCTACTAATAATATAGTGCTCACATGACCTCTAACACAAACTGGCGCATACATATCAGATATGAAGAACTATCACATGCATTTGAAAAAGGGCTAGCGTGGCTCAAAGTGAAGCGATTAGAGGTGCTCTGCATTATGCGTGTATTTATTAGTACAATCTCAAAGCAGGTCACCAAATTTGTATTGAACTTGGAGGTAAGAACAGGAAAATAAAATATAGAATAGAATAGAAAATAGTAAGAAAATGTTCACAAAATTCAATCACTATAAGGGCCAAATACAGCTTCTCTCATCCTAACGTTTCTCGACAAATCAGGAGTCATAGGAAATCTCAAGTGATTAATAAATACTGAGCGCATTTTTATCTATAGTATTCATAGAAAGAGGTGAATAAATACCTTCATCGCGATACCTATCCGCTCATTTCACTTGGTCTAACTGCCATTATATATCTGCTTATCACGTTGCTTACAATCAATGTAGTCCGTTGTTTAGATTATGAATGCGATGCGATTTTAGGCTGTAAGGGAGATGTAAGACTTCTTTTGCAATCTCTGCTGTCAACGTCACACATTCGTCACGCAAGACGCATTGGATGCATTGAATACGCTGCTCCCGATATATCCAGAAGATACTGTCGCTGTTGAGGAATCTGAGAAGTTGACTGCAGTAGAACCGAGTTTAACTGAGAACAATGCACATCTACAGGTGGTGTTACAGACTGCGTTTGTGGCGACAGTAGATAGCATGAATGTCTTTAGGAGCTCAAAAGGAAGATTGAATCAAGATGAAAGTGCTTCGCGCTTGTCTACGAAGTAAACAAGACAAGATGTACGCTGTGCTGAAGAAGCGCGGCAAAGGAACACATTTGTTCAATACTTAGAAGGCAACCTTTGGAAGAGAGTAGTTGGTGGGTTAAAGTTGATTTGCCACTCCATTTGGTTGAATGCCGAACTAACTTTATGGACAACGCTCGATGACCTTTCAAGTAGATCGCATAATATGATTCTGAGAAGGCATACGGATACCTCTCACAAAAATCAAGGAGGTCACAATAAGGCATATAATGTACCAAGAAAGTCAGGGTCACTACGCTAGGAGGCATTACTCTCTCTGATGGTGTCTCTCGCTATTAGAACTGAGTCTAAGCTCCTCACCATCCCAACTCATTCGTAAGATATCCTTGCGCAGAGTTGCATGTAACTTACATGAACTGCAAGATAATCTCCGTAAAAAGGCCAGAGCTGAAGAAATTGGTAGGAATGAACAGCGAGTAGAGGCTTTACCAATGCCACCCTCTCCTCAGTCGTTCTATAGACAACAAGACCCCAGCGAAAAATTTGATGGAAAGTTACGGAACTTTGTGGACGCAACTTTTAGAACTCTTATTCGCTGTAGCGCGGAAAGGTTCCACTCAAACCTCACCGAACCACAAAAGTGTGGAACGAAAGAGGTTCGAGAGTTGATAAGTTAAGAAAGCGCAAGACTACCGCATTAGGTTTAGAGGAAACAACAAGCCTCAAAATGAAAATTTGATGAAGGAAAATTTCCGCTTATCCTCCCGTTCCTTTCAAAGAGCTAAGTAAAGCTATAAAACGTTGTTTGTAAAGAGCAGGTTTAGTGCAATTGGTAGCCATCATTGAAATGCTATCAAATGCTCTAAGGCATCAGTCACTTCGCATCCGCTTATATGACTGTCTTTGTATAATGAAAGATTGCAAAATATGTCCTAACGGCAGAAACAGTGATTGCATGAGCGTAGAAACAGTTTTCCCTAATTTCTTGCAAAGCGTGCCGCGATAAAAATTTTGGCAAAATGGGTAGGCCGCTCTATGTCTGCATAGAAGAACACCTAGCTGACAAGCGTCATAATAGACGGAACACCCCGCTAGGTACACATAGAGCCACAGAAGCATAATGTAATGGATTCTGACATGGAAGTCGCCATCCTTGCGCAGGTACATAAATTATCAGCGCGAAAGATTTTAGAAACTTTTTGGATTGATACCACCAATGCAACCACAACCGCCGCGATGTCTCGATGTCATTCGTGATATGAGTCACTATATAAGACTGTTGTTTTGATGGGTAGAGTGCATTACGAGCCGTGTGATTTCCTTTCGATGATTTCCACCTGAATTATTCAATGGAACACATACAAAGAAGCGGTGAATATGTTGAGAATTGACTTTGTGCTTGATGCGATTGAAATTTAGATCTGGTGATTTTTTCTAAAGCAGTAATATAGGTGTTTGACTGGTTTGATTGCAGCTAATTTGACCTTTCTAGGCTCTGAAGAAGGAGAATTGCCGAAACGTCAGCTGTTGAATAGAAATTTTGTGCCTGGTTCAAGAAGAAATCAGAATTAACGATGCAATATCAACGTTTTTCCAAAGTGAACAAAAAGCGACTTCTCAGAATTGAAGAGCAAAAATGTTCATGTTTAGATTTATGATGGTTAACTTGATGAAAGCGCATTTGGCGCAGTGGTTAGAGGTGCCCTGCGTCGCACACGAGGTCAATGGTTCGATCTCGCGCTCATGGCTCACCAAGCCATCTATCCCTCCGGGGTCGATAAACTGGTATCAGACAGGTCTCAGACTTGTCTGGGAGGATGAGCAGCACTGACTCGGTTCAACGGGAGGCCTCCGCGAGTCAATGTATTGGCCAGATATGCATTCAATCACCTTAAACGATGTTGAAAATTGAAGTCGAATGCATGGCGCATCCCTCAGGGATTGATCAACGCCGAGAGCTTTATCCTTTTTTTATCTTGATGAAGCGATTGTGGCTGAGATACTTATTATGTTCTTTATTGCCACAAATTTGAATAAACGTTTAGAGTTATTGTATGTTGAAGAACCCAGCTCTATCTTACATTCTGCATGCTTTTATGACATTTATTCACCCATCAAAGAACGTTGTTCTTTTGGTGGGGTGAAATTTTCCTTAGAACACAATTTATCCTATGTCAAGATTGAGCAAAAATAGTCACATTGCAAGATTCTTCTATCTTTCTCTAAGGCAGTCAGTATGTTCTATGCTATGATAATAATTTACACTAGAATGCAGTCTAGCTTTTTCATTGAAAAGTCAACTGCCTTGAGATCAGGAACTTCGCAGTCCTCAAAATTAACTGAAGAAAAAGAAGCTTTGCTTTGAATTTTCTGTTTTCATGCAACAAAAAAGGCATTTTAAGAGGACAGTCTTTTAATAGAAAATGGATCATGAATCTATCGCGAAAGCGTTTAGTACCAGAAATGAGAGTAGCTTTACTGTAGATGAATTTCTCCTGAAAGAATAAATGACACTTTGGAAAATTCATCTCCAGTGCTTTATATTCGGTATTCAGTGTACCTCATAAATGATTATCGCTCATGGACTGTATGGATTCAATGAATAACGTATACTGAGCGGATCTCAGCATTCTTATCTCATTCGTTTCTTCACAACCATTCATTTCCATAAAAATTTTGAGGATTGCATCTCTTCTCGGATGATGTATTTTGGTCTACTTCACGAGTATAACTAAATTCTTCTTCAATAAATCGGCTCCACCTATTGAGAAGTCCATCAACTGAAGCGTGTCGAAGTGCTTCTAAGTCTTAAAGATAGTAAGACTATTTAACAAACAATTCTGAGATGACTGATTCCACAAAACCGATGAGAGAATGGTTGTGTATACAAATAATAATATAAACTGAAACATCTGCTACGAAGACAAAAATATAGCACTACCATTATATGCCTTGAGCGGGCAAATTATCGCTGTTATTCATGTTGCATTTGAGTTAACAAACGATTCTCCCTATCCAAGCAGATGACTGACTCCATAGCGGCTTGTTCGATTGCTCTCCCTCCAAGAAAAGCGAAGATCATGACGCCTTTGCTACGAGATCATTTGCTTTGCCAATATTGGCACTATACTAGCCACGAGTTGCGGCTATTTTTTGGCATGAATTTGAAGAGCCTACCGACTGGAGACGTCAAACTGCTCAGCTTCGGTCACTTTCCTTTCTAGTGATTACTTCCCGCAGGGCAGCCCATGCGGCATCTGAGAACTACAGCCACCAAAAATTCAAACAATCGTAAATGTTATAATTGGTATGTTCACAATAGCTCCAACTGACGAACCGCAATCTAAAGACTGATGTTATTTCTTTCAGGCTTTTCTTCTACGCCATTTTCCTGAAAACTGCAATCATTCAGAAGATACATGTCAAAGTGCAGATTGGGATGGCTTGGTGAGCCTTTCATCCCGGCGGGATCGATGAACTAGTGGTACCAGACTTGTGTGGGAGTATATCAGCATTGATCTGAGTATCTGTAAGCCACTATGAGTCATTAAAAAGGCCACCGATGCATTCAGTCGCCTCTAACGATGCTTAATGTGAAGTCGGAAGCATGCACATCCCCCAGTGATTGATAAAAAGCCGTGACTTTGATAAAAAAAGCTTTCAAAAATACAAAAAATAAAATTTTATCAGAACTTGCATGAAATCATTGACAGAAACCGTCGTGCGTAAATAGAATATACGCAATTAATGAATTTCGATTAGAGAAGGACGAGCAGGAAGAAATTTTGGTACAGTTTCATTATGGCGAAGCTAATTGAGGCTTTCGGTAGAAAGGTATTTTGCTTCTGTAAAACGTTTCTGTAGTTTATCGAGAGCTCAAATCAAGTGAATATCAAAGGCATGTTTTAGTCCTCATATAACTTGTTTTCAACGCCATGCCAGTCAAAACGAGATTTTGTTTCACATTTGAAGACTTCTCGCCAGGTAAAAGCTTTTTTATAACAAAATCTTGAGCATTACATAGAGCAAATCTTTATGATCAAAAAACGTGTTTGCTATTTGATATTACAGCTGTACACGCGCCCTGGCGACAAGAAGTGCTCACTGAGTTTAGAACACATTATCCCTTCCGTCGTTATAAAGCTTGAAGAAGTCCTTTCCGAAAGTCGAATATGCCATTATAATCGGAAAGATTTTTTCTAACTAATAATCAAAAGTTCATTACAACAAAACTTTTACTTCTGATATCGACTGCTTTTTTTTTTACAGACCCGCTCAAAATGATTTAATCTGATAAGGATATGACATATTTTGAGCCACAGGTCTAGTGCTATATAGGCGCCTATTTCGTCCTATTGGGACTCATCAGTAGCACCCTCCCTCGGTTCCGTCGATCCCTTGAGGTGAAATAATCCTCTAAAGGAACCGACGCTGAGTAAAATTAAGCACCCAAAGTAGGATGATGGTATTACCTGACTTTGTGGTGGCCGGCAGTCGAGCTTACGGCTTTTAAAATGAACTATACTTCTGATATCGACTGCTTTTTTTTACAGACCCGCTCAAAATGATTTAATCTGATAAGGATATGACATATTTTGAGCCATAGGTCTAGTGCTATATAGGCGCCTATTTCGTCCTATTGGGACTCATCAGTAGCACCCTCCCTCGGTTCCGTCGATCCCTTGAGGTGAAATAATCCTCTAAAGGAACCGACGCCGAGTAAAATTAAGCACCCAAAGTAGGATGATGGTATTACCTGACTTTGTGGTGGCCGGCAGTCGAGCTTACGGCTTTTAAAATGAACTATACTTCTGATATCGACTGCTTTTTTTTACAGACCCGCTCAAAATGATTTAATCTGATAAGGATATGACATATTTTGAGCCATAGGTCTAGTGCTATATAGGCGCCTATTTCGTCCTATTGGGACTCATCAGTAGTATAGTTCATTTTAAAAGCCGTAAGCTCGACTGCCGGCCACCACAAAGTCAGGTAATACCATCATCCTACTTTGGGTGCTTAATTTTACTCGGCGTCGGTTCCTTTAGAGGATTATTTCACCTCAAGGGATCGACGGAACCGAGGGAGGGTGCTACTGATGAGTCCCAATAGGACGAAATAGGCGCCTATATAGCACTAGACCTATGGCTCAAAATATGTCATATCCTTAACAAAACTTTTATCCAGTGAGAAATCTTTGAATGAGGAACAAAATCTTATTTTGACTGATACGGCTTCAAAAATAAGCTATTTGAGAAATCAGAAATGGCATTGAAATTCACTTAATTTGAGTTATCGATAAACTACAGGAACATTTTGCAAAAGCAAAAGTACGTTTTTACCGAAGGTCTCAAGTGGCGCAGTCATAACAGAACAGAACCGAAATTTCTCTACAGAACTGAGATTTGCGCCAGTAGAGCGTAATTTTCTTTCAGCTTGTAACGAGACCACAAAATTAATATTACTCCTTTCAGTTTTTTTTTCTACTTCTTGTTATTGAGAACATTCCTCATTTACGAGAAGCACGCGTGAATGCAGTGTAGTGTGTTATTGGGAACCATGCTCTTTAGAAGAAAAGCTTGTGAGTGTGCGTAAGTTTCACAAATATGACATGTATATCACAACAAGTGAACCACTAAACGGTCGACCACGTGAGTTGAATAATTCAATAGCATACAAGTTTTGCTAAACTTTATCAAGTGCGCTGTACATATAGCGAATCGTTCATGATTTTTAGCGCTGAAAATGATTTCCGACGTCACCCGCCAAGCTCGAATCAGACATCTACCATGGGCGACAATCGCGAGAAGAGACTATTGTAAAATGTGCTGGGGCCACACAATTCTTGAAGATGGGCCATCAAGTATCAAACATTCAATTATCGTCTCCAAGGGGATTCAAGGGAACATAACAAGCTACTTTTCTCGTGACAAGCAAGTAGGGCGCGATCAAAAAATATGTCCATCACTCTCTTAAAGAAGAAATACTATACGACGAGGTATAACATTGAGTTGCAAAGTGAAAATGAGAAAGCGTTGAGTGTAACGCAAGCCTGCGAACGACTTCTGAATGTTTGCTACTTGTCAATTCCTTTGTAATGTCTATGTTAAAAGGAGTTTTTTTGTAATCATTGCCTTCGGGAATCTTGTCGAACGGAATGACTCGATCCACGGGCTATCAGCTAAAAGTTGACACACATTTGGAGGACAATGACCGCGTTTTGACAATGTTCTATTCTGGATTGCCAGTGAAACTGATCATTCGCCAAGACTTGGCAAACTAAATTTCAATCTTCATATACTGGCGAGCAATTACTTAGCGCTTAGAATAACTTTGCATGCAAAGGGCACAAATTTCGACAGATATTACCGGTTAAGCGTGGCATAGCTTGGTGGGTAGTGGCCACGCTTTGGAAAAGCACAATCCAGTCCCCTCGTAGAAGCCGCTATGGGCATGTCTTAGCTTGGTTATCCTCTAGTTTGCAAGGAGAATCGTCGCTTCACAATTTTACGGCATTCATGAAGACGACGAGCCTCTCAAACAGTAGTCGAAGTGATCTTTTTGGAGGTTGAGTGCGAGGAAAAACTAAATATTCGCTAAGTGCAAGGATCCGCATAGTATATTTGATAACGCGTCATGTGAAAGAAAACCAATTGCAGTATTTCATGAAGTGCAACTTTATTATTGGTTTAGTAAGCAGACGTTCACTCTCCCAGCTAGTCTACTTTTGTACGACATAGGTCACTTACATATTTCTGCTTTGGTTAGACACTCAGATTGGCTTTGATCTAGCACACTTCAGATTTATTCCAATGTCAAAACGATTCAATAAACAATTCGGTCTTTCAAGAGTGAAGTTGCGGAGTACTAGTGATGCTATTTGCTACGGGCAAAGCGCTGAGTCCACTCCACCCTGCGCTCACCAAGGTTTCCATCTCACCGGAGCTGCATTGTCGTTGCTTAGACAGGCGTTACATCTTCCAAATCATTCCTATTTCTTTCTTATAACCTGATATGATCAGGAAGCATGCTGGAATATATTGTTACTGGATCCAGTTGTAAGGCCTCAGCACGAATTCTTTTTTTTTCTCATATCGTTATGTTTGAGAGGAACTCTAATCGGTTTCTTCGAGCGGTAATCTAAGTACAAGGATATTCAAAAAACAACGAAGACTTACACTGTGAAGACGAACAGCTGTGGACAATCAACTCCGATGATCCGGTGCGAAAGAGCTTAAGACGTCGAACGTTAGCCGAATAAAGTTTATTTTGGACCCCGTGGTATTAATTTGGTCGTAAAAGAAATGCAAATAGGTTAAAACAGAAAGTTGGATTCCACATTCACCCTCTCCGCCAGAATATAGGGTCTTCCATGTACTAAAACTTGATGTAGTCAAACAGACAGTACACTATTCAGATTTGAACCATTATCAGGGCATCAGATTCAGAGCTTGATATGCCTTGTATCTCTCAAAAACCTATGACAAATGTATAATGATTGCCGAGAATACACCATAGTTTATTTTTAAGATTTGTGGAACTGCCTTGAGCCTGTATGAGCTATATTGTACCAACCATTGAAGCTGTATTGCCGTCGCATTGAAGCCGTATTAAACGTGTCATTGAAGCGTGATACTTCAGAGCACAGAAATCGGTCTATGTTCCTCATAAAACCCACTAAGCGTCTGAGACAATTTTCGTTTTTTTTTGTTCAATTTCCGGAAAGAAACGAAAGAATAAGAAAAATCTCACAAAGCAAAGCAGTTGTTAGGGGGCAAAATCTGAGAAAAGAAACTGTTCATTTATGTGCATCCCAAGATCGTAATGCATTCTCGTGAAAGGGTTATAAAACTATATGACACATTCCAAATTGAGATTTTATGAAATGCTTTTGTGATCACTATTTAATTTGAGATTTATAAGCAAAATTCAGAACCACATTTATGATGAAAGCAACAGTTAAATGAGAATGTTTGCAAATACGCAGTTCTATCGTAGTGAAAGCATTGCAATGATGTCCGCCCATTTTTCATCTCACACGCAGTGCACGTTCCCAAGTGGTCGCCTCACTGCGATCGGGCAAGTATAATGGTCCCCAGTCGGAGCGCGGTTGGAACAGCATCTGCAAGTTTTTACTGTCAGTGGCAATTTGAAAACCAAACACGTCGACATTCGCTCATCTAGTTCCAACATCGTACGTAGTCATTTTTAATTCATTGTGATGAGAAACTTTTCAATAAATTCTATGAAGGTTGGGGCACAGGTCCTTTCCAAAGTAAACAATCAAATGACTCACACGAAATGGTTGATGAGATTCCATTCGTTCGTAGTTTTTCAGGATAAAGTTGATTGGTAGCCATGCTATTGTCGTTGACATAAAGACGATCAACCACATAGTGTCAAACCATTGTTTATGGCCGATTACCGTAAAAAAGGCAACATAGCAGACCTGAAACCCAGACAGCTCAAGGACCACCTCGCTTGCACAAATGAAACGAGATTTCGGTTCATTAGCTGCTCAAGATATTGAACTCTAAGATGTTCTATTGCAATACACCTCTGACCTTGTGCTGCAAGTGCACTTTCGTACTTTATTCTTACAAATAAATGATATCGCTAAAACTTGTTCTCTTGTCCATTTTTATACTTAGGTCATGTTTTGTGTTGGTTTGTGGATTACTATAGTAGGTTCTGGGTAGGTTATAACTGAGGAAATGGCAAGTTATAGCAAGTTTCCAAATATAGGCAAAGTTTAAAGATATGAAAAACCAGATTAGGAGGCAGTTGTGCATTATGAGGTGGCAAAAGAGTATGCGACTCCAATCTCTGGACAAGAACTTTTCATAAGACTCTTAGTAATCATTCAAAAGCTTGAATTCTGCCTGATTCTAGCATAAAACGTGATCAGTTTTTGGAAAAAAAATTTTTTGACGTTGTTACAGAATGGAAATCTTTGTGTTTCACACGCGCATTTCTCTCGCAAGACAGCGCTCTCTTTCGCACTGTTAGTATTCACTCGATAGTGTGAAATTTGAAGATTTTAACGCTGTGCTTATTTTCTGGAAAAGCCTTTTTCTGCAGTGCAACAGAGAAAACAAGGCCAAATTCACATACGTGAGTAAGGGATTTTGGCTAATCTACGGGGGTGGTGAGCAGGGCGGATGTGACCATAACACGGCAGCCGATGGGAAAGTGCAATTCTTATTATTCAATTAGGATTTGCTTTTCCGTTTTGAAAGAAACTTCAGATTGAACGTCTGTCTATGATACTGAAAGATTTTCTCTACACATTAATGTGCTTTTCATGCTTCCAGTGCAGCAACACTTAAATTGCGCAGTCGATGTGAGACATAATTTTATTTTGAATTTTACAGCGTTGTAAAAGGCTCTTTCAAAGAAACCGGCCAGGCAGCGCGCTAAACAAAAATTTGAGCTTTCGAATGAATGTTAACAACCCTGTGAATAGTTGTTGCCCAGCGAATGGAGCCGAATACTCAGCTGCCGCCTTACAATGGACTAGAATCGATTAAGAATTAGTTTTCCAAAAATCTTATGAGAGGGATCACTCATTTTTCAATGACACTTCACCATGCTTGTAATCCACCAAAATCCACTCCTTGCTAAATCTCCCTATTCCTAGTCGAAGACTTTGCGAGTACATTAATAATCATGACTCTAGCTAAGGAAAAATTGCCTCATTTCAAAAGTTCATCAGAAGCCCCTCACATGAAGTTCAACGACACTTCAGCATACCTTGTAATACCATGGAGTTCGTCACCACTCGTCTGTATGGCTTTATTGGTATGTAAGATCACTATCAACATCAGTTCTCATTAGGGTCATATAGCATCAAGTAACTCATATGCAGAAGAACACAAGACAGCTTTTGAAGGGCAAAATCCGTACACTGTTCAATCGCGTACTATCAAGAATCAGTACGCACTGCTGCGAGAATGTTGGCCAGTCAAGCTTTCCAGTGATGCAACCAGAACGATCGTAGTCGTTTTCTCGTTATGTTTTTGAATCGTTACGCGAATATTCTTTTTCTTACATGAGTACTTTTGCGAGGAACTACAGAAAACAAGTACACTGCCTGTGGAGGATCATTAATGGAAATCACAGATAGTAGAGGTGAAGCAGTGGTATGGGAACATTCAATAGGAAAAATGAAAAAGTTCCCACTCAGCCGAACCTCTGATACAATGTTTCTAGAAACGATCGAATTCAGGGGCACACAAAATTACTAACCAAGTGTACAAATGGAGAAACGACCGTCCAATTCAACCACCAAAAGATGTTTATCGGTCCAGAGCCTCCTACCATTGTTCGAATATTTCTGAAAGAGGCTCGAACGTCAATCAGGTATAAATAAAGATCTGTATGAATTTTAGCACATGCGAGGTAATAATGTTAAGAAATAGACCAAATATCTACAGCAACAGAAAATAATTTTGGCTTGGCGATGATCACAATATGTTGCGATTTTTGCATTCCTTTCAATTTTGAATTCCTTCAAGTCTGGTATTTCGCACCTTTTCATTCTCATCGTTGCTCAAGCTCTTGAGATATTCGCGACCCTATTGTCTTATAGTGTCCGTAATGCTCATACCCATGAGGTTAATTTTATTTTTTCATTTTTATTCTATTCTTGTCTTCTTATTGATTATTTTCTCCCATCCTTCCAAGTTTACACAGATTTTGGTATTGCTGCCCTTTGAATTTGTTTCTTCAGAATGAATGTTTGAGTTGAGCTCTTTTTGATTTCTTTCTGTAGCTTGTCATCGAACAACAGAACGTCGACATGAGCAATCCAATTTCGCGTCATCCGCGAACTAACCGTTAGCAAGCCAGCGAAGTTGGCTACGGTGCCTAGTGCGCTAAATTTAGCGACAAACATTGATAATTGCCAACATTTTGTTTCGCTCTGTTGTATACACAGTGTGTTCAGCAAAATAGAGAGTTAGCGATACACCATGGATAAGCTTAATAAGGGAAAAGTTTGAAGCAAGCCTAGCTAAGAAGGCAAAAATGTGCGGGGTCATTCATTTGTAGGCTATGGATAACAGATAAAACTTCAAGCAGTCTCCCGTCCGGTATGATCATCAAAATCCTATCTCGTTCACTTCCGACCATATGAGAATGGTAGTACTACCACATATCATTTACTCACGACAGCGCTGCTTGGAAACCAAAAACTTCTCACGGCGGAGATAAGATTTGATTTGTCCATCAAGTCATTTCTGGTTACCAAAATAAAGAGGAATACGTCTTACTCCTCTCTATGAATCTCTCTCTAGCAGATCAAATCAGTCTCAACGCCGAATTTTTAATTTAAACAAAGAGGTTGCTAGTTCACAGAAACTTAGGATAATTTTCCATGAAGTGATGTAATCAACAACATTTTTCATTTTCAGTCAACTACACACTTACACTGAAAATCGCCGAAACCGTAGATATAGGCAACGGTGACGAGCTGTAGAAAACCAATGATCAACGTGTTCTGGAAACTTGCCTTCAAAATAAACTGCGACCGCGCAAAGCCACCTGCAAAGCCTGCACTGAAATTAGGCTGTGATCAGTTAGTTCGCAGAACCTCGTATTGTTCCTTAATAGGCATCGTTCACGAATGGTTCCGGAACAAACTCCTTTTTCAAGTTGCAAATGGGAGTATCACTAAACTAAACTAACATGAACGATCCACGACTAGAAGTTTTCTGCAGCAACAACAAAAAAGAAGGTTGTTTCTCAATTTCATAAATCTGTGATTGAGTGCTCTATATCTCCGCAGTGTGGACGTCCATCGTCTGTCGCACTGCTTTAAACGGGATAATCCTTACAAAGAGTAAATGGAGAAAATGATTCATGATTAACAGCTGTGAAGCAATTTGCCTGATGCTCCTAAGGATACTGTCAGTAACACTGATTAAGCAGTGCATGTTAGACAATCAAATGAGCAAACAGTGTTTCACAAAGGAATTATTTTGATCGGATACTTCTACGCCTAGTACACACGTCAAGCCGCCAAAGTTAGTATTATGGTGGAACATCTAGTGCGCTGCGACGTATACTGAAAAATAACTGAATCTCACGTTATGTGAAACGAGTACAACAACCACCGGCACAGCGGTTCAGCTTCTGCATTTAGGTTCCAGAGAAAAATTTTCATGCTCATCACATCTCTTGGTCAAATAGATTTTGATATCTAAGCGTGGCACGAGATCGATAAGAGGGGGCGTTTCTAATAAGTCTCTAATTAAGAGAAATTTCTCAAAATAAAAACTAATTCTATTTACGCACTCAAGAAAAGCTTATAAAACTGCATTTCCCGTTTCATCACTTAGACTCAGGCTTAGAAATAATACAACGTTTGCTGCTCTTTTTATCAACTTATATTGTAGGAGACAACCACAGGGTGACACTGAAACTAGTACTGATTTAGTAATCAGCAATCAGCTTAGACGTGACGATGTGCCTTCGTGAGGTCGTTGTACTTTTTTTTCAACTTACGGAACTGAAAGTGAGCACAAAATGGGCTCAAAGGGCATTTCAAAGGGGCCCAAGCCCACCTGCACTGCGATGTGAACGTGGGGCGTTATGAACTGAGAGTTTATCTATGGGTAATCGTAATAAATCTCTTACTTGCTCAAGAGCTTTTACTCTCCTACCGCCTAATTACACAGTTTGCGAGCAAATCAGAAGCTGCTCATAAAAATGATATGCAGCAAATTTTTGGATAATATAGTAAGTTTGGCGGATTGTTTGAAGTTTACATAATCGAGTGGAGCAGCCAAGCTCTCCGATATTATCTAATATTTTGTCTAAAGAATTATTTCAATACCAACCAGGCACAATGAATGGTAAGCTGACGAGAAATTCGATCACGACAATCAAACAAGTGGCGATGTAGAGTTGATGTTGTTTCAGGTGCTTTTGGAACGTCTCACTGTACTTTTCACGTATCATTGACACTACCACCCAAAGGTCTGTCGCCTAGAAATTCATGTACTATGATTCGTTGATATTGATGCATAAAGAAATGTTCATAATGGACAACGAACTGTCTAGTTTACAAAAGAGATATAAAAAATCGAAATACCCGGTGATGCAGAGTGATGTGCAAGACTCTCACGTCAGAGCGCACTCGAACTCTCATCTCACTCCTTCCGGAAGCGCGTGCTCTAACCCGGTCCACTACTAACGCCCATTTTGCACACCATTCTTTTTACGCTGAAGCGCGTCTATCTGTCGGCCGCGAGCCGTCAACGGCCTGGCTCGGGTAGTCGGTATCGACATTGAACTCACAGCTGACAGATATTGGGTATTAAAGATCAAATACAATTGGTTGATTTAAGCGCATTTAGCGATGATAAGATTTCATAGATATACCCACTAATATGATACGAGATAGATGCGCTTTAGCGTAAAAAGAGTGGTCTGCAAAAATGGGAGTCAGTAACGCAACTGGTTAGAGCACGCGCTCTCGGATAGAGTGAAGTGCGGTTTGAATCCCGCCTGACGCGAGAGTTTTGCACATCACTCTACATCACTGAGTATATATTTGTAATATCATACCACCGCTGAAGCGGTTATATAAGCAGAATCCATCTGATCAAAAATAAAAATCTCAACAGAAGTGCTAGCAGAATTTTTTTCTACCTGAAGTGACATTGTCAATTGATGTAACTGTAAGATCCTTTGAGTTTTTAGCAATAACCTAGTAAAGGCATTTAGGAAAAAAAAACTTTCTTTTTTTGGATATTCTCTCCAGTTGTCTATTCTATAGAGTAACTATAATTCAAAACAGCGACAGAAATTGAAATGTAAGTTGTTGCCTTTCCCAAGGCAAAAAAAATTTCATTTTTCTAAGTGCGAAATACTTTTTCGCACGAGCTCCGTACAACATATGTATCGTATAGCCTAACAATCGTTTGCAAATAGTAAGAGAAGGTTTCTGTGAGTCGAAATAAATCATCAGAAGAGACTATCCTTTTAAAGCTCATACCCGACTTGAGGCCTCGTGTATGAGTGCACGGAATTCACACTGTCCGTTATGTGTTAAGAGGACAAATTCATGCTGGCCATAATTGGTGAATTGCTGGCTCCTAGCAGTTGTGTGAACCTATTGTTTTCTTTACAATCGACTATTTTTAGGAACTTCGCTTAGAACAACATAAAATGTGACAACATTTTTTGAGCCTTATATGAGGTCTGTTATGGAACTTACACAGAGTTAGACACATGTTTAGCATTGAAATCTCACTAGTAGCATGACACCTTTGAGTCGGCAGGTTGATATGGCCCATTGTGGTTTCAGCTCCCCAAGAAGTCTGGTAATAATCTCAAAGCTTTGGTGTTCAGTTCCATTCCTTAATTTCTTCTCTGCGCTTCACCAATTCTACTAGCAATCTAATCCAATTCGCGCCACATGCACATTATAGCGTACATCGGTGAATTTACTATGGTCTTCAGAAATTTTCCAACCCTTTGAGCAAAACGTTTTCATTTTGTGAATCAAACAGTAAGTGGCGACCTCAATAAACTAGATTGGTTAATTTTCATGATTACTAAATTGTTAGTGATTCCAATATTACACCATGGCTGAACGACTCGGAGTAGGTTGAAGTTTCTGGCATCTGAGAACGTTTCCTCTTGTGGATCTCTGGCAAAATTCATACTGTTAAACTTAAAGTGGCCACTATTAGAGATAAAGCTATTCCAGTTTTTGATGGATAAGAGATTATGATAAGGTTCTTTTCTCTACATTATATATATATATGTATGCATATATATATATATGCATATATATATATATATGCACTCAGTATTGTATTATGAGCTTACGAGCTTTTGTAACGGTAGGACGGCTGATTCCTAGAAAATAGAACGCATTCATAATCCAGTCACAGTTCACTCCTACGAAGGCCTGGAATCTAACTGAGATCATTCCAAAAGATACAATATTCCAAACCCATAACGATACCTCTGCTACAGTAGCCATCACGAGGGATCGACGCTGGGTGATATGCCGAAAGCGCTCATCGTGATTATCATAAGGATAAAGTCGTGCTACAAGAGTAATTATTGAGAGATGAAAAGGAGGAATTGTAAATGATCCAAAAACATCCAGTCTATGATGCAGAGCAAGAGGAGTGAGGGATACCACACCGGCGTAGCCATCGATAATTGCTGTGACAGAGAACAGTGTGACGGCATGGAAGAGTAACGTGGTAACTGCTATGATTATTACGTCACGGAGAATCGGAAGACGGAATGGTCGAGAAGAGGCCAGTTTGATAAATCCGCCAGTTGACACGCTGCAATGGAAACGAGCGGTTATATTCACCAAATCACAGGTGAAACATCACTCCTCACTCTAAGTGATAATTCAAAAGAAAAAGAAACAAGAATCCTTTAGGAAATATGAATTATACATAGTAAATGTGGTTAACTTAAGTATGAAAACTGCATGTCCTGCAGCAACTATCCAATCCTTCGTCTCACAAAGCTTGTTGAAGTGGGGCTGAGAGAAATGGTGCAATGACTGGCCGATGTCACCCACAACAATAGCTGAAATAACAGATATAAGGAATATTTCCGAATCCATAAAATATAAATTAATAGGAAATTAACAAGACGACACAAAGGTATCGGCGTTTGCGAGTCCTGAAACGACCTTTCTCGTACTTCTCAGGTTCTTGCACATGCTAGTGAAGCCGAGCAGAAGGATAAAAAATGATGCAAGTGGGTAGATCAGTCTTAAATGGATGTGCCATGCATTTAAATTTATATAGCCTGTACAATGACTTCCAGCGTTCTACCACTGTGTTAAGCACTGCCTGATAGCAAATTGACGATCTCAAGAGGATCGATCGGTTGGTGAGCATCACATGCGGAGTAGAACTAATGATGATGCATTTTTTGAAGAGTAGCTATGACAACTGCTGAATTCTAGTAACTTTACTGCTTTTTCGCAGTGCCATGATGTTTCATATATATCTAAGCGAATTGAGTAGTGAGCAAAAATATGACCTCAATCTTGAGTCGAACCCGCGTCTCATCCATATCGCGGACACTTGCTACCAATACACCACCGGGGCGCATATGCGTCACTACTCGTTCTTCAACATGTCTATGATAGCTGTCAGTCAACAACCCTTGACAGGTTTGGTCGGGTGCGCGATTTCGCTCCATAAACCCAGTCGATAAACTTCACGGTTTGGGTGAAACGGGGATTCGACTCCCGTCTGAGGTCGAATTTTTGCTCGTTATTCAATTCGCTCGGGTATATATGACCACCGCATTACGCGCCTCTCTAAAAGAAGGCTGATAGCAAAATTATTTGAGTTGCATGGAAGCGAACAAGGAATATGACTGACACTTGTTTTGTTCGTGATTCAAGTGCAGACAAATCACAGTTTGCGTTGAACCATGGCTATTTGAACTGATTGAAGCATCATATGTGCAGAACATATACGGCTCTTTTGTATGAAGAGGGAACAAATAGAAAACCGATCTTATTCGCTGGACAGGAACATTTCTTAAAAGTGCTAGAAACCACTGGAAAGCTGACTTGACGCTACAGCCCCATGTCGCCGGTTTCTCAAAAAATCCCTATATAACACCGTGGCATAGGGATCAAAAGTTGTCTTTCATGTTTGCCTTTCGTCTTCATTTTTTGAGGTATATATAACTCGCCGAAAGCCGAAAAGCATATCAATGCCTACAGAATTTTTCGTAGTATCTTTCACTCGTTTTATTTGGAGTTTCTTCCAAAGCGGAGGAAAACTTCCCCATTGAATAACAATATATCGGTCGTCCCACCTCGCCACGCCTTTGTTACGCTCCTGTCACGGCAGTCGCCTTGTTGAATAGCTAGTAATCAACCTGCCAAAAATGTTAAATTCGATCTTTCTCTGGTTAAGCCGTATTTCGGAAAAAATAAGCACAACTCTGAAATCAGAAGTCATTACGTTATTAAATGATCATTAATGGTGTAAAGAAGGAGCTCTGTTCGCCGAGGGTCAAAGCACAATCAAAAGATCAAAGGAAATCGAAAGATCACGAGGTTTTTTAAAAACAGACACATTTTTGAGTTCTTTGAAGTTTGTGCTATAGTTTGAGTACTAACACTCTAAGCGGGGAGTTTTGTCCAGCGAAGTAATTGAGATAAAAGAAAAAACACGTGATCTTTTGAAACATGATTTTCCTTGAATGTTACAGCGTTATAAATAGGTGTTTCAATAAACCGAAGACGCGGACCTGTAGCCAGGAATCTAAGCATTCCAATGATCCCAAACATTCCCATGTATAATTTCAGTCCAACGAATGAGATCAGTTTTTTGTTTGTTCCTTTATAATCAGAAAGAACCACATGTACATTGATCGGTTCGCACAAGGCTCTCTGCATGGGTGCAATGAAGTATTTAGGAGATTACAGTAATTGCTGCTTACACTTAAGAAAGTAGCACTGTGATGAAATCATAGTCTTGCCTTGCCTTCTTAGTTTAATAATTTCGGCGAAGTTATAAGGCTCACCTGCGACGACAATCATGATCATAGTGATCAGTGAAATGGGGATGACAATGAATGACGTGTTGCCGAGAAGGTTTATACCTCCATTCTGAGCAACGTTCGCTATTAACCACACCACAAGTAGCGAAGCAATCAACAACTGATTCGGAATAAAGTTCTCCGAACTTATTGGTTCGTTCTAAATCGTGTAAAAGACAGTTGTTATTTCAGAATTGACGACATCGTAATCATTCACTTCTACTTTCATACTGAGACCACAATTTTATTAGGATATCAATGACATGATAGATTTCGAGAATATTTCAAGCTTTTTAGAGGTTGATACATCAATGACTTACATGAGTTTTGGCAGTATCGCCTTCTGCGTCGCACCAGTGACCCCGACTGATGGTCGCGAGTCGTAGACAGAAAAAATGATGAAAACCACAATTTCACGTAGGTTTCAGCAAGACATCGAGCAATACCGCCAAAATGTACATGAGCCACTCACGTATAATCCTCGGTAAGGCTTAAAACATTCTCACAGACTTTACCGAAATTCTAGAGAGAGGTTTACAAGATCGTCGATTGAAAGGCAGTATCAATGACACTTTTAATAAGCTCCAGTTATTGCACGTAGTAAGAGCAACGGCCAATATGACCATTATACGTGGCATTTGTATAAAAGTTTGAGATAAGTTCAACAAAAGAAATAATCCATCTATAAGGAGCTGATTTCCAACTGTTCTTTATCATTGAAAACTAACTGTGATCACACGAGTTGCACCATTACGCGCCGTACATTTTCATGTGTTTACTGAGAAAAAAGAAAATTCAACTAAAGTATATTTCAATTTCTTATTTCTTGCTCACTTTTTCCATACAAGTCACGAAGTGCGATACAGTCATAAGAACGCTGAGACTCGATCTAAAGTCGGAGCCTCAGATGGATTCAGAACCACAACAGAAAGACCTAGAGAGCACAAAAGAAGATGCGGTGATATTTGCCAAACCTTCCAAGAATTGAAGCGTACGCATTGTTCTATTCATAATCCGCCACCAGACTCAGATACTTTAACTGAACCTCTTAACAACATGTGCGAATCCATGCACATCTTCTCCTCGTTTTCGCCCTTTCTATTTGTCTCCCATGCTAATGGCCCACATGAAACTTCTTGTTAACTATGACTATGTGACAAAGATTACACATAGTCTTCTGACACGGCAACAGTCCAGCAGCTTTGAATGCCATAAGATTTCTTACTTTTCTGTGATTCAGTGGTCACGTCGTACTCATAGTGCAGCAATTGGAAAGCCGTTGACTCAATTTTGTTCAAGTTATAATAAAAACCAGGAGAATTTGGAGTTCATATATATGCAGACGCGACATCTGTGCGCGATTGGAGCTTCATTTCAATGAGCTAGTTGTTGCTTTATCAATGGAAAGCTTGGAATGCTTTGAATAGGCATAAAATGCCATTTAACAGCTTTAAAAGAAGAGACGTGGAAAAAGTGAAACCTCTCTGAGAAGCGACTGAAGGTAGCTGACTAGTGGAGTGTTCCTTATGTAGCTCGACCGGCTAATGACGAGTGATTTGATGAAATCAGTACATTCTGTGTTGTTCGGCGAAGCGAACGTGCACTGTTCAGCTAATCTGATCTTGAAAAACCTTGAAGCGGTAGAAAAATGGATAACGATTTGGTGAAAAGATTCAAAAGCGTTACCACTTACCGTAAGTCGTAACATTCAGACATCTCCATACAGTCAGTCCAAGGAAGCTTCGTAAAGACTCCTGAGAGAAAGTCTCAGCAAAAAACTATTAACTCTTCACCAAAGAACAAAAGAATGAATTGATTGCATGGAATTTCTCATGTTTTAATGAGGATTTAATCGTTACAAAAATCGCAAGCCATGTAGCTTCGAAAACGTAGATTTTCCCTATCTTGCAGCTTGAGCAATGGTTGAAGGTGTCTCAGAATGCAGACAGGAGTAGCACATCCGATCGAGCGCTGCGAGCAAATCGGACTCTTTGATCCTTCGAAAGAATGGACAAGGTGGTACTGGACTTGTTTAAGTGAACGAAGGGAATAACCTATTGCAGCGATAGACCATCGCACATTCTTTTTATGAGCTAAATTTATATCACTTGAATCAACTATACACAGTGAAGTGCGTGGCACATCAATAAATAATTGGCCAACGTTTTCATGACCGTGCGTACACTTTTGTGAACGAGTGCCGGGTATATAAAACCAACAATTTTCTATAGGCTCTTTCCTTCCTAGAAACCGAAGAACAGAGCGATGATTTACCAAAAAAAAAGTCTGCTTAATTCTAGTGCAACAAGGAGAGGTGATGAATTGGGCGATGGTTCGATCCGCTCAACCCTCTCTTGCGATAGATAAACTAAACACCTAAGAAACGCCTTAGCTATGTTACCCACAGGACTGCAAAAAAAATCGTAATGACTGGCTTTCTACGACCCATAAAGAAGGCGAAATCTTTACCACTTGAAGTAACACTTTGTAGTAATCAGCTAAAATACTTTTCTAATTTAAGTGCTTCTAACAGTTGCACATATATGTATTCAGGAATATTGAGTGACATGCAAATCTTCATTCGCCGGACGGGAGTAGGACCGGTGCTTTACCTTTTACAGGGAGCTTGTTAACCAATATCACTACCGACGATACCATTCTGCCATCACTCTTTCTGCGACACAAGGCATTGATCTGTCAGCAACCAACCGTTAACGAATTGACCACTCATAACACATAAAACTTCGTATGCTCGAAGAGCTTTGTTGAATATAAATGCTCTGAAGCGAGTCTAGTGCAAAAAATGCTGTGATCTGGGCAATGAAATGGACGGATCGTGTGAGATATAAACTGTCAATCCTTGGTGATACCTACACTTTTCTCGATCCTCTTTCGTTCACACATTTATCGCTGCACTATTCCTTGTTCTGTATTGTTCGCACACTTTTATTCTCTTAGCGGTTATCATTGATGGCCATTCGTGTTGTCTTTGACATTAATCACTGATTGCTTAGTGTTCCACTTTGTTTGAATCATTCTACCTTTCTTATTTTATTCATTCTCTCTCCTCTACCTCTGTCTATGTTTTCTTTCAGGTACTATTTAATCTCTCCCTACATTCTCCTCCTATTTTCTTCTATTTTCATGATCATGATTTTGTGACATTACTCAAATGTCCTCGCATGTATCTTGAGAAAAATCCATATAACGATAGAGAAATACCTGTTAAGGACACAGTAAACAGTGCAAGAGCATGCGTTATCCACACCGAACTGGCGACTATTCGCAAAACCATATTGAATCCCAAGGCTGCAGGAATTCCTGAATGTCAAAAATTGTTTAAAAAAAGACATTGCCGTCTACAGATTGATTCGCTCATAGCACATCACAGAGAAAAAAAGAAATGAGCTTGCAGACTGAAGGTACGTATGAATATTCTTGGAATTTGACAACTCTCTCATCTGTAGGGGCACACTTAATTTTCAAGTATTAGGTGTCCAACTAAGTTTCCCAACTTAATTCAAAAATTCAAAAATAGGTTTTTTCAAGAAATCGAAAATATCAAATAACATTAATTGAAGTATTCCCCGTCTGCCTGGATGCAATTCTGCCAACGGTCAGATCATCAACGCTGAGCGATGTTGTCAGCAACTGGACCGTTGTAATTAGGCAATTCCACGCCACCGCTGTCGCTAAGTCATTTTGCTCTAAGGCAATGCAAAGTCACCCGTTGCCAAGGAAACAAGGAAGAAGCTGACCGATTTGGGTTGGGAGCACTTGGATCATCCGCCGTATCCGTCAGACGTCTGCCTCCGTCTGTTCGGTCCCTTCAGATTATTGGGTCACTGGTTGAACAAGAAGAAGTTTCGAGACATCAATCATTAGCATCAAGAATTGACTGGTCGGTTAGCATCGAAAAGAATGAGTTTTATCAGAGCGGAATTGATATGTTGCCAGAGCAATAACAGAATTTCGTGCGGACGGAGAATACTTTGATTTATGTTATTTGATAATCCGATTACAGTAGCTCCTAACCTGCCATTGCCGGTGATATCATTTCAAATGCAAGCCATGGTGAGACAGATGTGAATTGACCCATTGCAATTTCCATATAGAGCATCGGAACCGCAGCGAGAAGATAGCATACAGCGAATTGAATCAAAAAAGCCGTGCCTGAATCTCATGTTACATAAATACGTCCTCACGAAAGCTCAACTTTGAGTTTATAAGATCGAAATATCTCATGATCTTTCGTGCTTCTTGTCTTCCAAGGCAAAATAGATCGAATTGTCGATACTTCGACTGGTTAATATTGTGTTCTATTAAACGTGTTCTGAGTCTATTATGAGGTGTGGTGTGGCACTTACTCAGCACTAGACAGACCTGTTTCGCCTTTCAGGCTCATCAGCAGTACGATGCCCTTCGGTTCTACTAATTCCAGGCGGATATACTTCTACTTAGAAAGGAAACGACGCTGAATACCAAATCACCAAAAGTCAAATGATAAAATCTCTGACGTTGCACTGGCCAATAGTAGAGTTCGTGGCATTTAGGGGAAGCATCCTTCTTCATGAGACTGTATCTATAGATCTCGCTCAAAAACAATAAATTGTGGTAATATAGTAGCATGTTTTGAGCCTTTTATGAGATTAGGTATGACACTTATACAGTTTCAGACAGGCCTATTTCGCCTTCCAGGCTCATCAGTAGTACGACGCCCTTTTGATTCGTTGATTCGGCGTCGATTCCTTTAGAAATGGGAGTGTTCCTCCCGCTTTCCCTGGAATCGGCTAACCGAAAGGCACAGTACTACTGGTGAGCCTGGAAATACAAAATAGACCTGTTTATTAATGTATGAGTGTCATACCAGACCTCACAAGAAGTTAAAAACATATTATCATAAAATCAGAATACTGTTACTGCTTTCGACGGAGGTCTACAAAAGCAGTCGAATGAAGAGCTATGATTCATTTAATTCCTACTACTTAATGTTGAAATGAGTCCCGCGTACATTGATACGTTCGAATGACCGATATATTATTTGTCTTCCGCCGCAAGTCTATTGTTGAGTATATATCAAAGAGTATACAAAGCACTACAATAGTTCCTACGGCGGTCCTTCCTCCACAGCGTTCGCCATCAACTGCAGGCCGTAGATGTGACACTATAGCAATTGTAGACGAGTAGGGCTGCAGTGAACTGCGGTAGACCATTGTGTTTGTTATTGTATGGAGAAATAGCGTGTTCAACTTTTAAAGTACGCAGAATGTGTACCGTACCTGAGTTGGCTACCAGGTATGGTAGATGATATGTGTTGAAACTACCAGCTGCAAATATTATGGCTGCGCCTAAGAACTTCCATCTTGATATTCTTCCAATATTTCTATGAATGTCATCATTGGTTTGTTGCGCGCTCAGTAACGGTGATCGTGCCGATGACTGTAAAAACTCACATAAATGCTAGCGATAAATTTAGGATAGCGATTCTTGAATATATGAGGGTCCCAAAACACAGGGTCAAATAGTGGATTCTAGAGAACTTGTTAAGAATTAGCAATGCAGCAGGTCTCGCACCATTGCTGCTATTTCTCTGATCATAGAAAGAGAATCTCCAAAAAAGAATTCACAAGATGCCTAGGTAGTCACCATGCAAAAGTATAAATTATACTATATAACAGTTACAGTATATAGCATTTATGATATATAGCATAAACTATACCTTTACGTGCTGACTACCTAGACGTCCTGTGTATGGCGAGGCTCCCAGGTAGCTTTGCTACCTTTTCGGGAATTACATGATAATTTAGATAACGCAGATGTCCATGACCTTAAAGAGCAAATGGTATCGTAGAGGTTCGAGGACCTCAAACAGAAAATGGTCCAACTGGTGAGGACGGCACCCAGCTGCCACCAACCTCAACAGTCAATTCGATCACCGGGAGTCATAAGAGTGGTCGTGTGAACATAGCGCTTCCGTGGCCGAGCGAACTCACTTAGGCTATGCTCGGCCCACCACTGCGGTTAAGGGACTGTGCCCATATATAATCAGTAGTGACCCCACTGCTAACACACTATGTACTCATCCAATGGATCCCATCGTTGGCTTGTTATTCTGGGGCGAGCATAACAACCCAAACGGGCTCCACCGCATAGTCATGCTCCGTCAGTCACAATAATACCGTCAGTTACAATAACATCTTCTTTTACAATAACACCGTCAGTCATATTAACATTCATAGTATCGTCAAATGACAATACTTCTCATCAATCGGTCACTCACACTGACATAGGCATATTTCACATAACGAGATGTCACAATCATGTATATACTATTATTACATTATTATTGCGCTAATGTATGTATATTATAAAATGTCTGGTTGTACCACATTGTTTGGCACCACGCCATTGTTTGGTTCTATCCTATTGTTTGGTATAACCCATATAAACCACTGGACCTTCAAAATTCAGTACGAATCCACTGAACCTCCACGTTCAATTTAGTGCATCGGCTACAAACCTTCGCTACACTGTCCTTTCCTATTTTGAGTTTCTTTTCTTATGATCAGAGAAAAGGCAGCAATGGTTGCGAGTCCTGCCGCACTGATATTTCTTAACAAATTCTTTGGAACCCATTACTTAACTCTGCGTTTTGAGGACCTTATGTATCAAAAAACAGTTACAACGTCAATGACGTATGACTCATACTCAGGGGATCATGTCCAACAATGTGAGCTATGCATGGCTCTAACCACGAGCAGTGGGGAATTCAAGCGTCGCTGCAAAAGTGTTGATGAGAGTCTACAGAAATGCAACCGATTTGTTTCATAAGTGAATAATTTCTGATAAACATTATTATCTCTGAAGTTACTGATAATGATCGAAAAACTCAATCATTATTGTTACATTGCTCGACTGGTCGACTTAGTGATCGAAAAACACCCCTTTGTCAAGTACTTTTTCAGCTACAATAGACTAGATTTATAGGTCAATCACTAGCTAAAAGTTGTTCTTTTTTTTCACAAGTGTTGGAGCTGCACTTCTTTGGGTAATCAAGACGTATTACAGAACAAGCAGCTATTATGCTTCACAAGTTGCACAGCCTTAGTGATTAACTCCAATTTACCATCAAATGGTAACTTAGGTAACTCTACAGTTAGCCATGTGCCTCTGAAAGTCTATCATAATCCTAGATCGTTCACTACACTAAAGTAATGGAATGCACTTTTATGACAAACAAATCCAGTGGAAGGCGTTTTTATAACAAATTTCTTGTTTTGATCACTGGAGAGTGAGATACAATGTACTATACTTTTGAAAGCACAAAGAGTACCGTATTAGACGTACCGACTGGTGCGATCCTATCTTGTCAGTGACGGACGTTTGTTCCATGGTAGCCATCTTGTGAAATGGTAACACTAAAATGAACCTACTATTTCTTCGCTAAAATGTTATCAGAGTAAAACATCCTCAGATAACGAAGTTATCCATATATTCCAAATAATTATCAATGTCTCGCTCTGTTTCGTGCCTTTTACCATTCAAAAGTAACTACGTATGTGAGAGTGGATGTTGTGTGTATGTGTGCGTGTATGTATGCGTATGATGAGCATCTGTGATTGAAATACCTAGACATGGACAGATATTTGGAACGATTTGTGATTAGGTGCATTTAGGTCTCTTAAACTAGGTATCGATCATCTAACCAGTCCAAAACTCCTCATTCATTTTTATCACTACTGCCACCACAAAGGTCTCTTAAGTAGATTAGATTCAGGTTAAGACTTCAGTTCCGACATTTGCGTAATTTAGACATTTGAAGCTCAAACTGTCCTCGAGATTTGAAACAATTCATATCGACGGCGTAATATAGATGGACTTATTGCACAAAGAAGTAAACTCGACACCAGTATTTGAGTGAAAGTTCGAGTAGATATTAGGTTAAGGAAATACTTCTCTAACACCCTTTGAAAATTAAGTTTATACATAAATAGAATTGAAAAAAATTTTGGTTATTTTTCAGAATAACGATCATTACTACCCACGATCTACTGTAAGAAATTCACAAGCTTCCGGATCTGCTCGGTATTTCATTCCTTGAACTCTGAATTGGAAGACTCTTGACGTACCTTTTCGACTTAAATGTCTCGAATCTGCGTCCACGCGGGAAATGTTCCATTGAGAAAACACTAAATTCGGATCAGCAGCTGAACTGTAGACTGAATGCGGTAAGACGTCGACTCCCTCCAAGTCATCAAACTTTCTCTTAGTCTTCTTTGCTGTGTTAGATTTAGCATTGCCCTGCCGAAACATCGCGCGCTTTCGGCGAATCAATGTCGACTACTTTTCCTCCAAAGCATCGTAGATTCGGTCTAGCTGCTCAAAGTGAAGTTCGACGTTGATGGCGCGATCATTCGGAATAAATTCGAAATGCAAGACACCTTCAAACTTTCACCAAACGCAGATCATGACCTTTTTGCGAATGGAATTTTGACGCGCAACTGATGGCGGAGCATAACCTTCTGGAACCCATTGTTTACTCCAGTCGTGATTGACCAGGTAGACGCACTTCTTATCCGACGTCAGGATAAGCTTCCAAGATCGATCGTTTCGATACTGTGTAATTCAAACACGAAATTTGATTTCGCGGGCGTTCAGGAACTTCTTCCTCAACCTAACATTTTCCTGTTATCTGCGCTCATTTCCAACCTCTTGGCAAAAATGGATTTACAGGATTTTGAGAGTCTTAAGTGACATTAGATAGCTTCAATCCCGAGAATTTTAATGGTTTATTCCTATCTTAAAATAATCAACTCTCTCCGTTGCTGCAGTAAAAATAAAATAATATTTCACATTTGAGCGGCAACTTTGAAAGGAAATCGAACCTGGATAGCCTTTTAGACGAAACTCAGTCAAGGACCATGTAAATCTTACAGGGCAATAAATCTAAACACTGGATTTCGCTCATCCAGATAAGTGATGGCGGCAAGATGACTGAAACAAGCAGAATTCTCTTGTGGCTCAAAGAAATGTCTGCCGACACGAGCGAGTACTGCATGCATCCATACATAAGCCAGTTTATTTTTCAGTTTCTTCGGATTACGGAAGGCCATCGAGCTACCAAGCAGGAATGAACCATTTAGATAGTTTATACTTTAAAATGTAATTTTTCATATATTGTTTGTTGAATGGACCCATAGCACGAAGTTGATAAGACCAAATTCACTACGCTAACGATTTTACGCAGTTCCCTTCTTTAGAGTGGTTTGAGTCAATTTCCCAAAGCTCGTCCTCGTTGTGGTCGCCGTCTTTGCTGTTGATCGAGTCAGACTTTCTTCATTGGGTACCGCCGAAATGAAGAATCTCACTCGGCGATGCCCTTGCTTACGGTTATTGATGATGTGAATGTCCAATGATGATATTTGTTTCCTATCGGGCAATCCATCCTGCAGCATTCGGTATGTTTATTCGCTGGAACTCAGCTTTACAATAATTTCAAAACCGCCTTTCCTTCAACTTCGCCGTTACTAATCAATCAAATGTTCTTTATTTTGGGCAATCATAATCATCAGCAAGTGTTTTATATATACGGCTATCGAAGAGTGATTTCTTCTGAGCGTTGCCCACTGAAGAAAATCTGAGTCGATCGACCGAGTTGATGGCTCTGATGAAGAAATGCGTCGAAACATTAGTCGAGTAAATCTGTTTTTACCAACTTCTTGTTGCAGGCCCAATTAACAATGAATACATGACTGATTAGCAATTTCGAAATTGAAGGAAAGTCAGTTTTGCAATATAGACTTGTGTGAACGTTTCAAATGTCACCGATGAAAGCTGCTATAATGGGAGTGTGCACTAGATCACTGAGTGATGAATAGGGCAATTTGCTAAAAGCTTTTTATAACACGAAAGTCCTCTGCTATAAAATCGGAGTGTGACAAAAATGCTGTACACACTTATTCAGATTTACTTATCATGAGCGATCATTTACCCCTTTATCTCTTCAGTTATTTTTAACATTCAATCGCAAAGATTGTTTTTCTATATCTGGAGATGATTTCTCGATCAATCAATACTCCACCAGTGAACGACATCATAGATCCATAGAACACATTCTGCTCTATGGCACTAATCTTATATGTAGTTTTAAGTTTCGTGTAGTCTGATAGAATGTTTAAAATTATTGGAGAGGTCTGGTATGGCACTTCGAGGGGTAAACGTATATTTGCGTTACTCGCACGCCTCATCAGTAACATATGCCCTACGGCTCATCTTTGCTATCTAGAACAAGTGATAAGATCACTTAATGTTGCGGTCTGGAAAGACTAATTGTCAGTGGCTTATCGCTGTTGCGCTGATATCACTTTAAAAATTTGAAAAGGTTTGATAGAGTGTTTTGAGCATATCAAGAAGACTAGTATGGCATTCCGAGTGATATTTCTATTTGTTATTTAGTGCTACTTCCAAACAAGAAGATTTAGACCTGAGACTTTCAATAGTAGGAAAAAACCCAGAAATCATAAAATTTCCAGTTTATGACTGGGAGCCACAAAGATGAGAAATACGTGAACAGCGCAGTTGTCTCCTGATAGACAAAAATTATTTGGTAGTTGCTTTCATGTTTGAAATATGTGGCCTAAAGCTGAAAGTGTAGATGATACTTTGGACAACAGAAAATCAGATTTTATCTTGATGCATTGATACAACCTACATCATTTTTGTAGATTCTAATAGTTATCACGGCATTGAATAACATTTACAACGAGCTGATATGTTGATTTAAAATTGAAAGATTATTCTTGCGCCTTATGTTTTCTAGAGAGGTTACGTCGCATAAATGTCGAAAGCCTTTTGTTGCGACATAAAAGTAGAAGATGTGATTTCCGAAACAGTGAACAATTATCATTACAACACTGGAAAGTGTGCCCAATGATAAAGACTTCTTTCACCACGGAGCTAATGCTCGAGGTTATAGCTCTGTGGTGAGTAAAACGGGGTGAACTTGCATAACTACAAAACTAATCAATAAACATGAAACTCAATGTTTGGACTTGGTGATACTGAGAAAATGTCTGTTACCTACACAGTTAGACGCTGATGATTATGAAGGGCAAGTATAAAGAGGTAGTGATGTGCCTGATAAAAAAATCGAATGCACAGTTATTTAGTACAGAGTAAGTACTATCAGAATAGAAATGACGAAGATGACGGACTTTGATGATGATCGTTTTGGTCTAGCACCACCTCCAATCTGCCAATACCAGTCACCTACAAGTTGTTTCTATATTTTTCTATTTTTCAAACATTTTATTGCGAAGAAAACGAATTTTTTTTATCCGTGAACGAATGAATATTTGGCATGAATCGCTGGACAGTGATTTCCATAGAAGTGGTAGTAATCATTCGAAAGCGTAAGTCTCTAGCTATAACGCTACGTAGCCGTTTTTCTAAAAGATTCTTTTACACGCTGTAGCATAGAGAATAAAGTTACGTTTTGCACCCTTCAAGCTCCTTTAATTTCATCACTCGTATAAATCGCTGGAAGCACCAAAAGAAGATGAACGTGTAGAGAGAATCTCGTAGTACCTGAACCATCTATTTTATCTACCTTTCTTTTCTAAGCGGAGAAAAAAATCCCGACTGAATAGTAAGTTGCATTTCACATCTCTATGCGCCAAGCCATCGATAGATCTCTCCGCTCCCAACGCGTAGATTGGCTCGTAAACAAGATCGATGAATATGTGAGACTCGACCTTAGTTCCTGCTACACTGCAGTAAAATGGTCTTTTCCAGAAAATAAGCACAACGTTGGAATCAGTGGAACCTACGCTATCGAATGATTACTACTAGTCTGAAGAAAGAACTTTGTTCGGCGAGGTGTAAAGCACAATGTTTTCTTTCTCCCACAGAGCTATCAAAAGAACCTTTACAAAGAGTAAATAAATTCTTGAGTTCTCTGACACTGTGATATCGGAAAAGTGCTGGCAATCTAAAGAATGAGTTTTGTCCAGCGAAATATAGGCAAGATGAAAAGGAAAAGCGTGGTCGTGTGAGACATAATTTTATTCTGGATGCTAGACGTGCAAAAAGACTGCTCAAAAACCAGCTATGTAGGGCGCTAATCAGATATTTAAGCTTTCGAATGGTTTGCCAACGTTCCTAGAGAAAAGTCTTGTTTAGCGTATGAAGTCGAGTATTCATTTGTCTCCGAATAACCGAAAAGAGCCGAAAATGCACTGATTATAATGCACTACGTTTTCCTTCCTTATCTTGGCCCCGCATGCTTTTACTCAATGCACCGTTGTGCGCTATGAGGTTGTTTGGAAATCAGCAGGGGTTTTTATAATTATCCATTGTGCATGCTCTAGTAAGAATTTGTTTGGAATAATCCACTAGCAATATCAATGAAATGCTCATGTCATTTACTTACACAAAACATATATTTATAATATAAATATATTTTCAAAAGATTCATACGTTACAATTCGAGGTGTTGAAATAGCAATTCCGACTAATTTACTTTCACAAACTCAAGCTGCGACGGTCATAGAGTAGACGCTTCAAAATATTATTGATATTTGGCGCCAACGAAATGTTCATGAGTACATAGAGCGATGTTTGGGAAATTTCGCCATAACAAACTCGACGTTGAATTAGTCACATTGCGAGCGTGTTCCCGCTATTGACGACGTTGGATCGAAAACTTTCCTGTAAGCAAGTAGATGCATAACGGTCCGAGAACTTGCAGAGACATCTCAGCTATATGGAGTATCTAAGATTCGAAAGATAAAAGAGCTCGTCGATGGAGGTCTTATAAACTTACGGCATCTCGTATTACCAACGCAACTAAGCGTTAATGGGGTGGACAACGAAGCTCTGTCTCGTCTACCATACCTTCCTGATATAATGCTTCTATACTACAACATCTTCATAATTTACTACGAAAGATGTTTTAGAAACTGAACTGTGAGAGAACTTGCTATCCGACTCCGTCGCTTCCACAAATCCATAGTTTTGATCAGTAGGAATGGAAACGTTTTTATCTCGCCACCAAGAGCTTGTATTGAATTGGCAAGAAATTTTTCAGACTTCTTCGTTTTTGTGCAAGTTTGTCCCGCTTTTTTAACAAATAAGAACAACTACGGATTAATCAGATAATTCCCTTTGAACTTCTATTATATCCTCTCACTTTTCCGGCGATTCATTATTCCGCCGCGGCAAGACTCGGTGTCTTTCGAATTATGAATTCTTTCATGGCGGTGGTCGACAAAATCCCAACCAAATCTTTCAGTCTTTGTTCTTGCCATTCTTGAACGATAGGAATTTGCATTACAACCGAAAAGAACAATTTCGCGCTGATGCTCCGAAATCTTCAAGCTGATCCGCTTTTCGTCTCCAACAATCAAACGATTGTCCAGAGCGGTGTCTCGTTTTGACTGTTGAAAAAAGCTTGCGTTTAATTCAGCCTTTCTCTTCTCTGCGTTTCAGTCAACTTGTGCGGAACCCAGCATGTTTTTTTCAAACTTTGGCGAACTCCTGCAGAATATTCTCAATTTCAGCATGACTATACTCAATCGTTAATCAGCATACGAGTTGTCAACAGCGAAGACGTCTCAATTACATCCAAAACAGCTTGCCGATTAGTTTCTTTTTTTCCTGGGCCGGCTTCTTTGTGCACTAAATCTCCATTTCCAGCCTTGAAATTATTGAAACGGTTAAAAACTGCAGTTATTCCATTTGTTTTGTCACACCATGTCTTGTTAATGAGGAGGAAAGTTACAGCAGCACTTGAACTTCAACGATAATCGTGTAGTATCAACAGTCGTTTTTGCTTTTGGTGCAATTTTGGTACAGTTGGTACAATTGGTACAATGGCACAAAACAAACGCACAGCTATATAACATGTTTTGAGCCGTTATGGTCTAAGTGCTAGACACGCGCCTGTTTCGTCCTACCTGGATTCCCAGTAGCACAGTCCCTCTGTTCAGCCGACCCCTTAATGCTATACTCGTCTATGAAGAATTGGCGCCGAGTAATAAATCACTGCAATCAATAAATCATGGTTTTGAGCGAGGTCTGTAAAAAGCGATTGAATGGGGAGCTAAAATGCGTAAGTGTTGTATATCATTTTAACAGCAAGAACCTGCTTCAAACGATAGTAATAACAAAAACTCAAATGGACGGAAAATAATCAAAAGATAGAAGTCTGGAAAATTTCTTGCTAACCCAATAGGTTTTGATACGTGACACGTTTTAATTCGTTAATTCGAGATAAAGTTTATGAGATGAGATATGCTTCTTTGAAGGACAGAGTACAAGAATCCTGCAGTGATTTCCAAAAAACCCAGCACAATAAAAGTGAATTCAAAAGGTCATACCCCTATCGTCGTCAGGGCGGGATCCTTGTCCAATTGCTGCGCCTCCTAAACAATTAATAAAGCATATGAAGCCTAATAAAGCACAGCAGTATTCCACGTGTATGAAAAACCTTTCCAAGTTGCAAGTGATTTTATTAGAGTAAATATGATATAAAATTCTTACCATTGTCATAATCTGGACGAGATCCTTGCCCAATTCCTGCACCTCCTAAATAGTTTCATAGTTAATTGTGAAATTGGCACGATTTCACGTTTTTGAAAATGTTCATAAACGAAGAAGATTACATTGACACATCATTTCAAATTCTAAAAGTGAGGACGTAGGGCGGTGTCTGGTCTTACGTTACGATTAAAAAAGCTCGTTCGGCATTCGCCATCATCAAATTGTTGGGTGTGTCAATTTTTCGTGAACAACCAGTAAAGTTAGATTTTTGGAGGGCTTGAGAAGTTGACCACGCAGCAAACTTATGAAAGGGGCTTCGTTTTATTGCTATTCATTATAATTTTTCTTCACCATCAATAACAAGATGCATGTGCAATCATATTGCACCAATATGCAGTTTACACGGAGCGTATGGTGTAGTGATTAATGGTTTTCCAAGCCACCCAAGTGACCGTTGGTTTGATTTCGCGCCCAAGGCTTACCAAATCTTTCATCTTTCCGAGGTCGACAAATTGTTACCAGTTTGTCTGAGAGGATAGCAACACTGACTTCATATGTCGCTAGACCATTGCGAGCCATTACGAAGGCTAGATATGCAGCCAATCACCTCTGACGATTCATGATGTCGAATTCATGGTGCATCATTCCGAGAAATATCAGCACGGCGAGCATTCTGCATTCTTGTTATACAATTTTCATTAGCCACATTTTCGTATAAAAAACAGGTAGCGGAATGGTGGTGAATGTTGAATTAATTAGGTGCTGGCTCAATCCTGCCCTGGGCTTACCAGACTTCTTGACTCGCCGGGAAAATTCGTAAAGGGCTTGCGTGGTTTGTGCAGTTTCATCAGTCTATGAACAAAGCCCTAGCACGACTATCCCAGATTTCTAAAGAGAGTTAATATTCATCATTCAATATCACGCATTCAGCACGTTCGTCATGAGTGCGAAGAAACTTATATTACAGATGGTGCTACACGAACAAAGTTTGGAGAATTGTTGGATGCAAGTAAGAGAAATCAAGTGCAAGAATCATTGGTTTCCGCACCAGATGTGGATATGAGCTGCGAAAAAAAATTTGATCACGTGTTCACACCACACCAAAGTACTTTAGAATAAAAGTCTACTGGTTCGAAACTTTATTTTGTTGACAGACTTTGTCAAACGTATCTAGGATATGTAAATTGTGTTAATGTATCGACTACAAAGCGTAGATTCAAATCTTGCCGATCTCAGTGTTTTCAAGAACAATTTTATGGTAACGATTTGTTTCTTTGAAATAAAAGTGTGTAGCAACTTGATAGACAGATACTCTGGACCTACCGAACAAATCTGCAAAGTTTTATCTCAACACAAAAACGTGACGTTTCCTTTAGCGAAAATTAGTAGTTAACTTTTGTAGAAGGAATTTCTCTAAACGATTAACCAGCAGAATTCTATCTTTCAGCCAAAACACTCTATTGCCGCAAGGCGAGCTTGCCCGGATTTACAGTTTTTTATATCATTTATAGTGTTTGTACTGCATTTTTAGCAGTGTTATGATGTTTCGTACCTAAGAGAATTGAGTGGTGAGCAAAAATACGCCCTCAGACGTGAGCAGAACCCGCGTTTTATCCATACCGGTGACGTGTGCTACCACTACACTACCGAGGTACATCCGCGCCCACCACTCATTCTTCAGCATATTTTTGTTCTCAATTCTCTCTTCAATTCTCTTAGGTTCTATATGAATTAGTAAGTCTAAAAAAGAGGCTTTTGTGTCACTATGACAAAAATATCTGCATTAGAGGACCCAACGAATGAATATGCAAAGGGCAGTGAGGGGGCCCATTTCTCCAATGAGATCATATGAGATAGAGTGGAATGTTTGCCTACTTTTCCTTATCCCCAATACACCCATACCCAATGTATATGTGGTCTGAGTGTTAAAATAAGTATTATAAATTGTGTCACCACTCCTCTATGCCTGGACGGATTTCTTATCCTATTCCTGTTCATCCTAAGTCAGCACGAGTTGAAATGCCAATAATATTCAACTGTTTGAAAAGTATTTGCAAAAGGGTGTGTCCAATGGAAATATTTTGGAAAGTGATACACTATTGTAGTCTGGACGGGTTCGCTACTCAATTTCTTCACTTTCCAGTTGAACTTAGACTTCTCAAGAATATCAGCAATATTTCACGTATTTCGAATGTGTTTACAAAAAAAAAATAGTCATATTAAAAGAAGTTTCGCAGAAACATACCACCATTGTAGTCCGGACGAGTTCCCTGACCGATTCCTGCATCTCCTGAATAAACTGAAGCTTGTGAGAATGGCACTATAATTCATGACGTTCTTGCGTAATTAGATAAAAATTATATTAAAATAAGTTTCGCAGAAACAAGATACCACCATTGTAGTCCGGACGAGTTCCCTGTCCGATTCCTGCATCTCCTGAATAAACTAAAACTTATGAGAATGGCAGTAATATTTCGTGACTATCTCGCGTAATTAGAAAATGATTATGTTGAAATAAGTTTTGTAGAGAGAACATACCACTTCTGTAGTCCGGACGAGTTCCCTGCCCGATTCCTCCACTTCCTGTAAGATTTCAAAGTTTTTTGAAATATCTGTCAGCAACGTTTCACGGCTCTTGGGTATGTTTTCAAATAGATATAGTAGTAATAATGTAAGTATTCTAAGAACAAGATACCACTATTATAGTCCGGACGAGTCCCCTGTCCAATTCCTCCACCTCCTGAATGAAGTTGGATTTTTGAAAATATCAACAATATTTCATTGCCCTCAGATGGAGTGTTTTCAAATGAAGATAGTAATAATGTAAGTGTTTTAAGGACAAGATACCACTATTGTAGTTTGGACGAGTTCCCTGCCCAATTCCTCCACCTCCTGAATATACTTGAAGTTTGTGAAATTATGAGTAATATTTTGTGGTCTCTAAACGTATTTGGAAAATGATTTCATTGAAGTAAGTGTTGTAGGGAGAAGTTACCGCCATCGTAGTCCAAACGAGTTCCTGCCCGATTTGTACAGCTCGCACAAAGCAAAAGTTTGCTGATAGATCACTAGTATTAAAGAGAGAATAAGGGTATGGGAGCGAGAGCAAACTGCGAGAACAAGACTTATTAAGCAAAGCGGTGGCGCTGAGTGGTATATTTCAACTGAAATCTTTTCCATGAATTTGAGAGCCAGGTCTAGGCCAACGTGTGAGGGCGCGTTCCTTTCCCGGCTGTTCCTCTAGAAAACCAAACTTTTTATTATTGTTACCGGTCTCACATAATTATAAAAATTAATTAGGTGCGCTTGTATGCGAGTGCGAAGTTGATGAAGCTCAGTGATCTCAGTGCTCCTATCTTTATGCCGTCCTTATCTGTTCCACATAGTCGAAATATTTCTATTCAGTTGGTAACTTGCCATTATAGACATTTGCTAGGCTTGGCATGTTAAAACCTATTTCTTACTTTCAATAATTTACAGGAAATCCGTTCGAGCGAGTTCTCACTGCGGCGAAAGATTAAGTACGGGTCCTGAGAAAAAAGTGACTCAAAAAACCGTCTCATGAACTCCAAAACACTAGAATTTCGTTTTGGCGTCACATGTGAATATCACGATAAGAAACTACACTTGCTTTCCATTTTCACTATTTGTGAACGTTGTGCTTAGCAGAGATGAGTCATTTTTCGAATTAGATTTTGGTTGGAATAGGAAATTTTAGAAAAGTAGGATACGTAGATGATACCTGTGTTGTCGCTGCCATAGGGATCAGCTCCAAATCCAACTGGCTGGTCTACTAAACAACGGCACTGTTCATGATATCTGTAAGAACCTATTAGTCAAGCCAAGAAATCTTACCGTTACAGTTGTCACGATAATTGCAAGTAGTGCAATGCGCACCGGCGACGGCGAACGGAAGTGCAGCACAACTGACGGTGCATCCTTTATTAGTGACTGAAAGAGTTAGAATTTCCTTCTCCAATACTTGAAACTTCTCTCAGTGATCTTGATCGCCTCTGATTTGCAGTGAAATGGTCTTCCGTTCCCCGATATAGTATTGAATGACATGTCGCCCGCATCTCTGGGGCGTAGTAACACCAGCAAATATTATTCAAATAAGGCGATCACACTAGACGTTGTACGGTATTATAGGACGACATATAGATATTACTCGACTTACGGAATAAATATAAAGTATTTTCCAATATGCCTGATGATTATTTTTGAGCCATAGATGTGGTTTATTGTATGCTTTCATACAGTGCCATACACGTGCTTCGGCCTTGCATCTTCATCAGTTGCACGGTGCCTTTCTTCTGAGCCAATCCCTCCTGTGGGAGAACTCTCCAACATAATAATTATCAGGCACACTAATATCTGAGCGTGCTCTCAAAAAAAAAACCGTTCGAAACGTATGATATTAGGTTGGAAATAAAAGTTCCATCGTTTGGATGGGAATGTCGTTTTTTCGCATGAATCGTGCGTGATTTTCATATCATTAGAAAGGTCTACTTCTTGCGCATCCACTGATATATAATTGCTTATATCTGCTGCAGTTGGCTGAGAAGTACCTAGAACTTGTTTGTCGAAAGCGCGCTTTGTTCCAGCAAGACAATGCAAAACCATACACAGCCAAAAGATCAAGGCAAAGTTTGAGAAATTGGACGGAGCTGAGATTCTACAGCATCCAGCTTAGGCCACACGTTGCCCCATCTGGTTACGGCCTTTTCAATCAATGCAACACTTTTTCGAAGGTTGCCGCTTTGAATCTTTCGATGAAACTGAGGAAGCATGTCAATAATTCTTTGATTCAAAGCCAAACGAGTGGTACTTCGATCAGATCCGAAACCTGCCGGAAGATGGCAACAAAGTGGATAATGTTGGCCTGTATTTTGAAGAATAGTTGTTGTTGTGCTGTCTGAATATATGCATAAATTTTGAATGTTTTATCAAACGATGGAAGCTTTCTTTCTCATCGAGTAAAAAAATTTTTATTTAAAAAATGCATTTGTATAGAGCGTTATACTCAATTTGTTCTTAAGGTCCACCGGCTTACCATAGCTACTCATGGATCGTGGGTGTTGAACTACGATGTAGAGCAGACTGAGAACCCTTGAAGGTGTGGTACCCAAGAGCAGCGAGCATTGATATTTTCTTTCAAAAAACTACCGCAAAAAACCACAATGATACTTGAGAATGAATATCGATGTCCTGAGAAACGTCTGGAACGGATTTCTTCAGACACCAAAAAAAAAATTGCCAAGCCAATAGTACAGCATGTGAAAGCGTAACGCGTTGGAGCTAAGCTACAGCGGATAAATTAGATGTTGTTATTAAGTATACCACGACATTTGATAGTGATGTGTATTTACAATCTCTTTTCTCCTGTCAACCCCATATTTGCAGAATCAGCCTCTATACTCTTACGGTTGGTTCTCGAATGCGACACTGTTCTAGAAAAGGCATCCGTTGCTTTCTCAAGATGTGCCTCTACAGTAAGAGTTGGAAATTGAGAATTGGAATCTCCTTAGAATTATTATCGCTATCAATCAGTAAGATCTTCACCCTGCTTAGCGATTCGTTGGTTTGCACAGAAATTCTTAGTCATCACTTTCTTATGTGCTTTTAATGATTGTCATGCGACTAAGAAAAGACGTTATATGCTTCTTTTTTCTCCTTTATCAGAAAATCGTAGTGTGCTCAGCTAGTTCGACAGCAGCTAGTGAATCACTTTTTGTTTCGTTGATTGCAATGTGATTCAGAAAAGTTTCGATATTGAAGTCCTTGACTTTGTTAGCTTGTCAGCAAAACCTTGAAAGACCTATCTGCTTATCGCAAAGTAGTTCAGAGAGTGATATAATGGGCCGCTCTTTTATTAGTCATCTTCTTGTTATGTCCTTGAGAGCTCTATTGTGCTCCTTCTTACGATAGTATTTGTTCTTACCTTTAACGCAAATGGAAACGCTCGATTCCCTCTTTCATTTAGTTAATTGGCATACACTAAGAACACCCTCTTAGTAAGAACTGCTCGATGATTCAGCATTCTATGTATTAGGTGGTGATAGGAAATATTATCAAGCAGAGCAATGGTTAATATTTGTTATTGAATCGATAAGGCTCTAATCTATGACGTGTGTGTCAGATATGAGAAGAGTTTATGACATAATAGCCGGAAGTCAAGATGCTCACCTACGCCTCCTGACCTGATAGTGTAACAACTTGTATATGGTGGGCACTGCTCCGAAATTTCGTTTGCACCGCACGACACATATTGGTCGCACATCTTGCACATCAAAGCCGACCCTAAAAAAATACTGCCTTATTTGAGTGAACTCTTCAATTCCAGCAAAATACAAAAAATCTTACAATGAAAATTATCTGTAGAAAGAAGCTCATCTATTCCATTGTAATCGCGCGCAATATTTTCAATGTTAAAATTATGGGAAGTCGATGCCGAAATTCATCAAACTTGTCGGATGCGGATAAAGCTACGGTCAAAAGCGCCGTGTAACATACACAGGGTAACTAGTTCGGCTCGTCTCTTGAGGGTAAACCAAGCTTTCAATTTATTTGGAATCGACGCATTGGGACAGGGCTTCTCTGCGAGGATAGAAGCACTGACTTGATACTGGGGAATCCAATAGTACCATCTGATTGCACCGGCACCGCAGGCAGCTGTATCAGGTAAGATATGCCTTTAATTACCTTTGCGACGCTTCACAGAGTCGAACGAGTAGTTTCTTTCCCTGAGGGCCAGTCGACACCGGATGCTTTGTCTTTTAAGAATTTTTGACTTTTGCACACGGAAACTATTGTTGAAAGGATATTAATATCATAAATACACTCACGGATTGAGTTTTGCACCGTTCTCATGAACCGACTACTTTGTTGCTAAAGTTTGCTCTCAGATAATCAGCCACATGACACATGTATCAAGTGGCGATATTACTAACATCGTCTAAGGTATCCTACATCCAGGCCAGGATGCTAGCAAAGGTCGGTTCAAGTAGGCTCAGGCATAACTTTCTTAATCGGGTCTCAATGTGCATGAAAATGGAAACGTTCTCTTATTTATGGAGTACTGTAAAAAAGAAATAGGTTTGCGAAAGCATTGTCCACCGTAACTTATTCTTCAAGGAAATTCTAGTTGACCATAATTTTCATCTACTTGACGTGTCGAGAAATAGAACTTCTTGCGCTGGTAATATTCTTCTCTTTTTAATTTATGCATAACTTCAGTTAACGCCTATCTACAGCGTATATGTTTAGCTATATGTAAGAGTATTTGAAAAAAACAGTAACATGGAAAAGAAGGCCCTCAGTCACATGCAACTGAAGAAGTACAGTTTTTCTGAACGGCCAAAGAACGTTTTGTGTTCTTTAGGGCTTTTTCATAATCCCAGCACTTCCTAAGTTCCTTATGCAGTTGATAACTCCATTCCAAAAATTAAATTATGATTAACGATCCGTTCAAGAAGAGGAATTTTATTTTATTGAGTGACTACAAAAAGGACATCTCTTCTGGCTTTCTATAAGCTAGATCTCCTGATAGATATCCGCTTACGTATGTCTCGTCTCAAGCATATTCTTCTATTTTACGATACTGAGGATGGCTACTGCTTCCTTCATTGTTTATTTGGAAATTACTTTTCTATCTTTTCATGAACTGTCGAACAAACTTACTGCAGTAGCACTCGCGAGATTTCAACCCGACTCTGAATAATTTGCATTGAACAGTCTTACCTGCTGCTATCAGAGACAAGAAGGAGATACACTTCATTGGACTCTCACTTGAACAATGCGTTGACTAGAAATTTAACAATTAGAGGACTCTTCACACATGACAAAAGTACAGCAATCGAATCCTCTCTAAACTTTGAAAAAAGGATTACTAAAAAATTAACATTTTTAGTCAAATGATCTAAAGAAGGAGCTTTGAGGGAAACTCTTATAGAGAACTTTCAACACTCTTTGAAAAAGAAAAGATAAGCAATCCAAATCAAGCAGACGATTCTTCTTGAACTTTTGAACATAAATATTTTACAAGAGTACAAAAGAATTCCTCAGGAAAGTGACGTTAGAAAAGATATTTGTCTAGGAAAAAGGATAATTAAGAGCACAAATCTGTTAAGCCATTTCACAACGTAGAAGAGTGCATGAAAGAATATTTTTCGATAGAATTCTCTCATAAGACTTCGATAGCCAGTTAGCACACCAGAAAGAAGCAGTTACTATCGATTAAACTGGTATCTGAACAAAGAGAATTCTCGGCCGTAACTTCATTTGTGATAATGGCGGTCTGATAGCTGACGATAAGACGCTGTTCACTGCCCCTGTACGGCGCTCAAACTGATTTCACAGATCGTTGACTCTGCACACTTGTATACGATTCATTCAAGGTTGCACCATTGGAAGTTGTCGATGACTCAGTGGTCTACGCTAGACGCTCTTGGAAGCTCAAAGAATATTGAACAATTGCGATGTTTCATTACCTGAATGAAATCTTGGCTATTTGTTTATAGAATAGTTGTTTCTTCAACTTAGTCTTAGGTACTGACAAAAAATAAGACGCTCCCGAAAGCACAATTTCTTTAACTTCATTACTTATCACGGAGGTGAGTGAGTGTAAATCTGGTCTAAGCAATCAGGGTTCAATTAGTTGGCTCCGGAAAAGCGATGAGGGCTTGAGTAAGCTCAGATTACGGTATCGAACCAGAGACGTCTCTGTTGTGATGTATCTTTGGCAACTGCGCTACGCGTCCTTTTGTTTTCACATTAGTTGTATAAACATTTCTCTTCTCATCATAGTATGTAGCAAATGAAATGCTGAGTTAAACAATTAAAGTGAGTGCACTGAGGCAAGCAAAGTACTGAAACGTCAGAAATGCATTAGCGATAAATATGTGAGGAATCTACGTGATTGAAGAAGAGCTTGAACAAGACACATCAGAACCAAGAAATGCTTAATGTGGACCTTTAGATATCTTCCGCCAAGCGCACATATGTTGATATTTTCATTTGATATATCAACATATGTGCGCTTGTCGGAAGATATCTAAAGGTCCGCAGTAGGAATTTCTCAGTTCTGATGTTCCATGCTTATACTATTCTTCGACCACATAGAAGAAAAAATGTTTGCTGCCAGTGGATATTAAGGTCAACTGATTTTGCTCGATCACGGTCATTACACAAAATCCGTAGGAGAACCAGTTTTTCATCTCATTAAACAACAAGTCAACCGTTCAACTCTTACAATAGCGTGCAGTAGGCACCCATGAGTATCTTCTCCTTCCCACGGAGATTAGTCTCTATCGAAATGCCATTTCTGAATCAAGATCGAAGAAATAGAGTGTCTAATGAGTTTAGTAGCAAAACTTACGAATCAGTGTCAAAGAAACAACATAATAATGATCTGAACTAATCATGCGACCGAGGAGATCACGATAGATTGCTTTGCAGTATCTATTCTGAACATATTTACATGAGAGAAATTCGAAGTAAGCAAAAAATGCGACTCCAGACGGGAGTGAACCCGCGTTTCATCCATAATGGGGACGCGTGCTATCACTACACTACCGAGGTACATTCCTGTCAGCCATCAACCTTTGACAGGTTTGATCGGGTATGCTACTTCGATGTAAGTGGTAGCACGCGTCCCCGGTATGGATGAAATGCGGGTTCAACTCCCGTTTGAGGTCGTCTTTTTCTTCACTACTTAGTTCTCTTAAGTATATATGAAACATCATAACACTGCGAAAAAGGTAGTAAAAACATTAGAGTCTACTGTGAGCATAGTTCATATTTAAGGCAAGATATACAGATGCATAGGTACTATGATAGGCAAAAAATAGGCAACTACAAGATGGGATAATTCCTTTCAAGGAAATTTTCTCAACTATCGCTACGAGTGCATATTTGTGATTTGCAAAGTCCATAGAAAATACCAAGGGTTTATGATAGATACACTGTCTGCGAGTTACATGAGTACGTATCAGACATAATCAAACTGACACTTCAAGTGTGGCTATTCATGTTTAAGCGATTTGGCCCTTTATTGATCCGTCTTCACCGTGCTCTTTTATCACTGTGCGGATCTTAGTACTCCTAGCATTCATTTTGTTTTCTTAGTCTTCTTCATGAACGTCTCGTAGATTACTGGTTGAGCACGTCTCCCTGCAATCTCAAGGGTAGCCTGGCTGTGTCGCTCCATAGGCCGTTTTGATGTTGACTGTCGGAGAGCAATGCGGGCAAGCTTAACCCACGCGCATCGCGATGAACATCACAACCACTCGACCACGGCGCCCCGTTTAGAAAATCTCATTAGAGAAGAAAGAAAAGTGACTTTCACGGATGTTGAGACACAAACAACACTTGAAATTGAGGCGACGTGGCTTCGAACAAGCATCCACCGCTCCTGGAATATCATGTTTTGTTCATATCTCAGCGCTCTCGCGGTTGTATTTCATATCGTACCCCAACATAGTGAGAAGAATAAGCAGTAGTTCAGAAGTTAAAGTATTGTAAAGATGACAGTATTCGTAGAAACTGAAGGCATTTACGATAGCAGTAGTGGGGAAAGTAATCGACCGAAGTTGCTTCATTCTACAGAATGTTCGACAAAAAAAATGGATAAGATGGCTTTTTTAATGCGTGTGCTTTCTTCCTATCCTTCCTATGTGTGCATGAGTGCAGACTTGAACATATAGCGGCGCAAGCACTAGCAATCTCAACAAAATAGAGGCAAAAATTCCCAATAGATAAGGTGCAAGCACCTCTCCATTCTACCGCTTTTTTTAGACCTTGCTCAAACAATAATAATCTGATAAGGGTATAGCATGCTTTGAGCCATCAAGGTGTAGGTGCCATGCAGTCGCCTGTTTCGTCTCACCGGGACTCAACAGTAGCACCGTCCTCCGGTTCAGCCGATCCCATGAGGCTATACCTGGGACCTTAATGCCTCAAAACATGTTATAACCTTATCAGATTGTTATTGTTTCAGCAAGGTCTATAAAAAGGGTCATATGGGTGGTATGATTCATTTTAGAAGCCACAAGCTTGACTTCTGGTCACTACAATGTCAGGTAAATCCATCATCTGACTTGTGGTGATTTATTGCTCAGCGTCGATTCCCTCATAGAGGAGCATAGCCTCAAGAGACCGGCGGAGCGGAAATGGTGCCACTGATGAATCCCGGTAGGGCGAAACAGGCTCCTGTATAGCACATAGACTTTAATGGCTCAAAACATGCTATAGATTATCAGAATATTCCCAAGATCGACTATCGATTAATCTCGGCATTGATTGAAATATTCTGCAATTATTTTTTCTTCGGCAAACACGAGGTTGTTAATACACGTTTATCTTGTACAAAACAGTAAACAGAGATCGTATCAGTGGGTAACGTTTCGGCAGTCTTGCCTTCCTCAGAGCCTGAAATAATCCAACTGCCTATATCAACTTAGTCAAACACTTCCATAACCAATGCAGAAGAAAAGAAAAGAGAAGAAAGAAATCTTTTTTTACAGAAAAAATATTTTCTGCATTTGAAAAAACTCTTTTTGTATCTTTCTTTCTCTTCTATTTCTTCCTGCTTTGGTTATGGAAGTGTTAGACTAAGTTGGTCTGTTGATCTAGGTCAGTTGGACTATTTCAGGCTCTGAGGAAGGCAACTGCCGAAACGTAAGCCACCGATACGATCTCTATTGTACCTTGTTGTACAAAATAAACGTTTATTAACAACATCGTGCTTGCTGATGTAAAGATAATCTTGGAATATCAGATTATTGATGTACATAGTTTTTAAGGCTTTTATTGAAGACCGAATCTTTATAGTAGAAATCATGGGTAACTACAACCATAGACAAGATTTTGATCTGAATTCTTAGTTTATTTAAAGTCGACATCAGAGGAAGAAACCTTAATGCCTATGGATTGAATGAAAATCAGCGACATCGTCACCTTGAAATTCGTTTTGAGTTTGCTTCACACTGTGAAAAGTGGCCAATTTATTAATCGAATTGTGATATAGCGTAAAAATTGGATCTGACGAGAAAAGTTGACAATTTGCAGAAGAGAGTGGTGGATTATAGCTTGCTACGTGAGATCATAAAAAACTGAATACGCATCAAAAGACGACTACGTCAATCTTCCTTCTACCAGCATTTAAATAAATCGCATTACGTCTGTTCCTGGCGAAAGTTGACAAAATCAATAATTTATTCGCCCAAGCTGCAACATATATTCAAACAACCCAATAGGAAAAGCCTAGTCTTTCGTTTGAATAAGGTCAGGAGAAGAGTTGCAGAATTAGGATCGCAGACATCTTGAGATTTAGTAGTTTTGAAAACTGTCCAGCACCAGAGCCCCAGCTGGAAGTACTTTCAAAATTGTGCGCCATCCAGAACATGAATATTCTGAATTACAGGGATATTAAGCACTTGAGTGATGCCCCTCGTATACAGAATTTAATGATTCTTACTTTGCATTTCAACCAAGTCGTGTTTCACTGCCAGATTCAATATTCATGAACTAAAACTTTATTTAGTGCGTTGTTTGGAACGATGTGAAACGGAACCATGAGAATGCTGAGACACGATTAATTTCGAAATCCCACACTGGGCTTCAATAACGGTGATTATCCATTTATGGGCACGTGTTACCCATTGCATAACAAAGGTCTTTTTTTGCCAACTTCTCACCCATGTTCCAACGATGTACTTCTCTTCACTGTGAAATGGAGTCGCAAGAAAGTTGAGGTAAGAGTGAAACTCAGATCTCGGCTTCAAAACACAGTACTGCTGCATTACGAACGCCCTGCGTTATCTACTGTTCACCCATGTTTTGACCTTATAAGTGCTAGAACTAATGAAAATTGGTTTGAAAATTCAAAACAATGGAAAGTAAACATTGAAAAGTTGAATAGTAATGAAATTACCTATTTTGAAAGTAAAACTGGAACTACAGAACCAGAATCGCCTTCGGATCATATAAGAAAAGCATGCTACCAGTTTTACTACCTAAATGCGTGCCCTTGTACTTGGTTTTGTGAGAATTCGTCAAACACCCACACAAGGCGAAACGGCCGGAAGAAGGCACACACGTCATTGGCGCCTGTCGTCACATCTGTTTACTTTCCGTTGCTTCTAAGTTACGATAACACCACCATTACACAGATGTCCTATGTGCTTTCAGACCGTGGTGCTTTTCTCAAACAAAACTGCTCTTCGTACTAAAGCAAGAGAAAGCAGTAGCGTTACTGAGACAGAATACCATAACTTTAATACAGCTTTACCTTTTCTGTTTAGTGAGCTCTTATTATGACAAGTCTGTAAAGAACACTAATGAGCAGTGAATTTGAATTTTCCAATTTCCTACCGATCCGGTCAGGTTCCACTTATTAATCCAAAAACCTATCCGGCAAATCTACTTAGAGGTGAAATATTTCCGGCCATCCTCAACATTACAAGGAGAGTCGCTTGATCAGCTTTCTACAAAATCCATAAACGAGACGAAATTTTCAAGCCAGTGTCGAAATAACATGCGAAATAATCGAAGATTTTAAAGACGATGGATGCGAGGAAACAAATCGAATGTGAGTGCTGAATATACATCCAAATGTGATAAAGCAAAACTCCTTTTGGGCGTTTTTTCTTCATTACATAACTATACTATCAATCATCATTTCGAGTATCCCAGCAGATTTGTGTTACTGATGTCATAGTATCGTTACGTACTGATTTTTTTTTCTAGAGTTCCACACTTGGAAATACGTAACACAAAAGCTTCAGAACATTATTGTGATACGCGGGGTCGACAGATCAGCAACGAGCGTACAGTGCGTTGCTAAGTTGAAAGATTTCGTCTTGGTAAATTTAATGTCAACCCTTTGAGGTGGTTGTACTTGGTTTGTAAAAAATACCTTCAAATTAACCTGTAGTAGTCGAAGAAGATCACGTTTTACCTTTGACGGGCATTTCTTCATCAGATAAGGTTTGTGTATAATTCTTCGACCAAGTATTAGTGCTCACTTAATGCATGAAAAGCGAAAACTCATAAGTTGAATTTCGTTACGGAAAAAAATTCTATACCGTGAAAGATCTCACTCTTTCCGGGAGCGTATGCTAACCATTGCACTACCGACGCTCGCTTTGCACAGCACTCTTATTTACGCTACAACGCGTTGTCTGCCAACAGCCAACCGTCGACGGTCTGGCGGGGCAGCCGCTATCGACATTAAACCCACTTGTGTTGACAGAGATTGGATATCAATAATCAGTCTCATATCTGTCTATTTTGACTGCCACTTGCAGTGGTATGATCTTATAGTGTACCCAATATGTGGAGTACTGTGCAAAAACGTTTGCGGCAGACAACGCGTTATAGCGTAAATAAGAGTGCTGTGCAAAGCGAGCGTCGGTAGTGCAACGGTTAGCATACGCTCCCGGCAAAGAGTGAGATCTGGGTTCGAATCCCGGCTGACGCAAACGTTTTTGCACAGTACTACACATATTGGATATACTATAAGATCATACCACTGCAAATGGCAGTCAAAATAGAAAGAATTTAGAGTGATTGAAAGATATCAGTTCTTGCACTCGGAGGTATACGTATTCATGAAACATCGTCATGTAGAGAAAATCGCATTGTTATGAAATATTAAAAGCTTTAGAAAGCTTCTCCTGAGAAGAAAATCTGCAGCGGTTGAGGATCACCTCAAAAGTCGTGATTTTCGCCACAGATTTCAAAATTTTTCCTTCTCTTTTCAAAAAAATCTTTACGTTTCTTGCAATAGACATGTAAAACAAACGCTCTTTTATCATACTGTAAGACTACCACTTGTCTTCATTGTATATTGGCGAATTACTAATTACTTCGACTCTAAAACGGTATCTTCTTTACGCTTTTGGGCACTCTATGAAAGCCTTTGAAAGTCAGATATAGCTTCAAATTTTACGTAAATCATGATATCAATTTTCCATTGAAAGTCTTAGAAAGGACGCCAAGATCTCGTAGCCGAGAAAAGAATTCGCGCTAATGTGAAGCGCAATTTTATTTCCATTTTCACATCTTACTGGAAAAGCTTTCATAGAAAACAGCAGCGCTGCCAAAGTAACTATTTGAAAGCTGTTAAATGATCAGCAAAAGTCTGATGGAACAACCCTGTGCGACGAGAAATTCAGGGAAGAACGCGTGCATTCAAGTGAATGCACACCATTCCCTAATTGGATGACGGAGGTCTTGGTCGCCCTACTGCTACTGGCAGCGATGATTCAAAGGATCTGGCTGAAATAAACATATGTGCGATCGGCCGAGAGTTTGTAGGACTTGCTATGAACACACTAACTCTTTCAGAGCATCTAAAAGTCAACGGAACGTCGAAGAAGTTGCAGGAATGGATCAAATGCCACTTGAATTTCAAAGTCATCAATGTAGCTGCCTTATTGAAAAGCCATCAGCGCTTCTTCTGTGCAGCTAGAGCGATCCGTTTTCTTAATTGTATTGTAGCGTGAAACGGATTGTTCTCTAAACAGCCGACGACTATTCATTTGGTGCGTGAACTACGATGCAGCTGCAAAACAATACTCAAAACCAAAATTGTCGAGAAAGGTCATGTCTGCCGTTTAGTGGCTTATAACTGATTTAATTCATCAATAGCTTCCTAGTTCCGAATTACACAACTGCAGTGAGAAGGATTCCTTAGAAATCCAAGTGATGCACATATAATCTTAAGTGATGTACCAATGTTAGTGCAAAGCTTGAACGAGCTAGGCTATCACACTCAGCCTCAATCGCCATACTCACCAAACTTCCTTTCCAGCTGATAGCACTTCATCACGCGTCTCGGTACTTTTTTGTTCGTAAATCGAGTTAACGAGAAACCTTTCCTTCAGTAATTCCATTGCTTTAAGAAGTCTTGAACTTTATGCTACCTTTACAAGCGCTACGTTTCTTATTGACAAAATTGTGTAGATTATGAAGGCTTTATCTGGATTAAGTTTATTCGAAAATGAGATTTGTCACTTTGAAAATACATACATACGTCTGTAATAATTCCCACCGACCTCGAAATACGAGCCATTTGTAAATATCTCAGAAAATATCAGTAATATCGTTGGAGTGCTTTGTTTGTGTTTTGTCCCTCACGTAGATAGCAAATCCTTGATCGGACTGTAGGCATTTTATCGTGCCTTTACTTGAGAAGGTTTCTAAGGTGGAAATACGCTAAAATTATCATTGCTGTGCTCACCTTGTTACGGTAAATTTCCTGCGTTGCCCAGCACTTTGTGCACGATAAAAATTGCTGAATATAAGATAATTATCAATGACCGTGAACTTTATCAACAACCGTCTGCAGGCATTATGGCGCAAAACAGGTGGAATGGTTTCATTTTTTAACTACATTATGTGTAAATATATCTGTTCAAAGATTGACCTCACTAAAATAGCAGGAAATAAACTCAGACCATCAAATGTCATTCACGGTGTACCCAATCATTGTTAAAATCAGCGCTTATTAAGCGCCATCAACATACTCATCTAAGACTACGCAGAAGTGCCGCATATGCAGATTACAACAGCTCCACTAAAATTGCAAGAAAAAAAAGCACACCTTCATATCCGTTCCCCTACTCCTCTACACTAATTTCTTGCCTCACACATGTTTCATGGGAGCGCCGTGGCCGAGTGGTTGTGATGTACGTCGCGGCGCGCACAGGTAAAACCTGGCCTCCTAACACTCTCCGGCAGTCAACAACGAACGCCCTATGAAACGTTACAGCCATGGTATCCTCGAGATTGCAAGGAAGCATGTTTAGCCACTATTCTACGACACTCAAAAGAAGAGCAAGAATGAATTGAGTGCTAGAAGTACAGGGATCCACACAATGGAAAAAGAGCGAACACAATGAAGATGGATCAGTCAAGTGTCACATGTTTCATATATATGCAAGAACAATTCTATCAGAGATGCAAGCAGTACAATGCTGCTGCCTGATTCTTCATATCAAAACATTCAAGGGGCCATAGAGGACAATTAGGCGTTTCACGTCGATCAATTCGATAGTCACGAGCTGTGAAATCGACGTCGCAAAGCATCTACTTGCTGTGTATAAGAACTTATAATAGCCTAATCAATCAGTGGTTTTATGCTCCCGAAGAAGTATGGCATCAATCTGCCATCCACGGTGAAATTGGGAGCGGCATAGTTGACGCAGAGAATTGAACAACATTTGTACGTCTATTCCACGAACATCGGAACTCCCACTGCAAACGCATTGATAGTCTCTCACAAATAAACAAGAACGTATTAATCCGTAAAATCATCCAGTATGTAGAATTTATCGACTGATACATATACTATTAGTTATAACGTCATGAGTCACATTCAGGCAAAACGGTAGGTTTCTGGAGTGATAACTCCACTACTGAACACCAATCTCAGCAGAGTTGAGACTCTCACAACATTAAGAAAGCTACAAACTCTCCAGCAACGGAATATTCAGAACCGTTCCCTGCGACAATCTCATAGAATCAATGGAAATGAATGCGCTTTTGTTTTTTTATCAATGGAAAAACCGCACGTACTAGCATGGACGACTGAAGATGTACACTTTCAATTAAATTAAGTTATTAAAGTTGTCATTGATAAGGTTTAGCTAAGGATAATAAAGACAAAGTAGTCGCTATCGATAAATTCCTGTTGGGTCCACCACACATTCGACTTCTCCAAGTATAGTCAAAGGTAACCGAATGCCTATTTGCACTTTGCAATAAAGTGGTGGCCTACTGTTGTATTAAGTAGATGCTACAGTCCTTCCGGATATCTGTAGTACCAATTTATCAACACGTTCTGGAACCTGGAAGACTTGTAAGGCCGGAGCAAGGAATCAAACTAATGACGACGCATGTGTTTCAGTGCATCTTTGAGCATTGTACCACATGCGCTGTTCGTTGGAGAATCCATGTATAATGTGTAACTTACTATCTGTTTACCATAATGGTCACACGACGTTGAACTAGCGATTGGATTGTCTATCTACTGACTTCGTAAAAAAAAATCCGGAACCGGCGAATTTTTCCACCAATTCTCAAAAATTACAAAACAGCAGAAAACTTTACTATAGTTTTTTCAAAAAACAACTAGCTCGGAAAGCGATTGTCTTTTTTGAAAGACATCAAAGTTATGCATTTACAACACTAATTTATATTTTTTATTGCACATCTTGTCCATTTTCCCTTCAATATCTTTTCAAATTAACTAACAAACAAATATAAAGTGCTCTTATTAATGAAAAACGAGTGAAGACGGTAAACGAGTTTTACCAAGCTTGAGTCAACTTCTCCTCACATTTGGCTGAGCAATTTCTGAATAGTCTCCTTCGACATAGGCTGTATAATTTCAATTCTTTTCTTAGGTGATTTGTCATCTAGGAAACCGCTATCGGCTGGATTGCCCTCATCATCTACGGTAGACACTGTCTTCGATGAAACACTTCGCAATACATCTGTCTGAGTACTTCTCTCCGTTTTCCACTCTCTCTGCTTTGGTGGAGTGTACTGAAGTAGGGGTAAACGCGAGGAATTCGTTTCCCCAATCGGGATGAGTCTCATCCACTCCGGTTGACTAAGGGCTCGATGTGCGGAATTCTCTGGTACGTCTGGAAAATTGTTTGAACTGATTTGTCTCCTAACGTCAACAGATGGTGAGAGAAGGCTGAAGTCCAGTTTGACTATTTCAGGCATCGGCCCCACGGCAGGCGCGGTCTTTTCATAGTTTAGATCCAGTTTTTGATCTTCTTCATCGGAGACGCATGTAGACATACTGTAGAGGTCCGGTACATCGTCTTCTGTGCGATTATCTTGTGAATTATCCACGGATGGTTTTCCAGCTTCAAGATTTCTGAGATGCATATTTAATTGGTCCAATTTGTTGCTCAAAATTTGTAAATCCTTGTTCATTGCACTTGTACTGTTCTCACTAGTTTTATGCAGACGAGGAAGTGATAACCTCCTGCATAAGTTTGGATCAATGAGAGCGTCCGATTTGGTTCTAGAAGACAATAGTGGAATCCTATCTATGAAATTTCTCTCCTCGTTGATGTGTTTTTCTATTTCGCGCTGTGCCCTCGCATTTCTCTTGATTTTTTCTTGTAACGAGTGGATCTCATTGCCCTCCGGTGTTATAGATTGTGCGTCGGCTTTTACCATAAGTTTCCTTCCTCTCTCGGCGTACATGGAGACGATGTCCACTCTTGGCGAAAAGACTCTGTCAGCCGATGCCACGGATTGATTGGGTGGCTGACGTGCCGACACACAGGGACGCATAGGTGAAGTTGTAGAGGACGAACATAGATCTGAAGGAAGGAGACCGAGTAAAACTGGTATCAGTGAAGAATCAAGCGTAAGTGGGGTCGTCCATTTGCTAGCGATGAATTCCATCTGATCGTAGATGTGTTGAGGCACCTAAACAGGAATACAACATAGTCAATTTTTTCAAAAAAAAGTGATTGTTTCATGAATGTACTTTAAAGATTCTGAAAGGTTGCTGCAATCATTTAGACTATTGAGACTCTTACTATGCGAAGAAAGTGTATATGTTGGCAGTTCCTATTTTTCATGATTTTGTTAATTTCAGTAGCTATTACAATTTCAGTGGTCGATTTTTAAGCTTAGTCGACGATCGCATATCTATCCACGTTCGTGAACTTTAGAGTAAATATAGTAGTCAGTATAATAATTGTGCCACGGTATGAACAGACGCAACTAATTCGTTCATGGTGAATCCAAATCATTTTCATGATCTCATGCTTTCCGTATGCCTAGTGTAAGGTTTTTGCGAAATTATATAGTGCGCAATAATCCAGGACTCATTCACACACAAAGAAATATCGCATTAAGATTGGACATCTATTTGAATTGAAGGCCTTGACTCAGTGATTTTTTTAAAATGGGGATTTCTACCAAAGTCCAAATCACTTTTGCTAAAAGAAGAAAGGTAATGGTTCTTCAAAATTAGGATAGCCTGTCAATTATGACTACCGTATAACAGAAAGAGCTCTGAACAGATTTACTTACCGCCCAAGAGAAGATTACCAATCACTAAAATCAAAGTTGGTCGGTTTTCTTTTTGGGTCTAGCCTAAATTCACAGAGACAACGACCTACCCTGTTTCGATCTATCTCAACGAAGTTAGGATTACCTTGACTAACCATTGAAGAATGAATGGAAGCGAAACGGGGTTACGGTGATGCAGTGGTAGCAAGCGTATTGGTGACACTCGGATTCAACTGCCGTTTGAGGTTGAGTTTTTGCTTAGCACTCCATTCTCTTCGGTTCATTTGTTCATTTGAAACATATAACAGCGCGAAAAGGCAGTAAAAGCATAGGAAATCCCGATTATTATATATTCAAATAGTTTTTTGCTGAACTACCTTGGAATTCTTGGCTCAGTCAAAGAATGATAGTGCTAGTGTGATACAGTTCAAAACTTCCCATCTTAGCTCTTAAACAGTGCAAGCGAATTAGCACTTATTAGCACAGCGCTCAATGCAGTTTTATTAGGAGTGCTCAACTAGAGCCAAGGTATCTCTGATAGATACTCTATATAAATGCAATTATACATAGTTTCAATAAGAGTGTCTAAAGCCTAAGCGAGGCTGGTACGCCAGGGCCATCCATACACGCGTGTTTCGGAGGTCTCGCCTCTTCGTCAGTGACCTACGCCTCAACATTAAGCCCTGCAGTGTACTAAGGAGGGAGGCGTATGTGGTGACGGCACAGTGTACAATGACACTAGTCCAGCACCACTTCTCAGTCGATGGATCTCGGCTGGTAGAACAAAAAGTGATCCATGGCATTGACTGTTTTAAAATCTCGCCTTAAACATTCAAATAATTTCAAAAAGAATGTCTAAAGCACAAGCGAGGTTGGTACGCCAGGATCATACACGCGTGTTTTGGAGGTCTCGCCCTCCTAAAAAAAACAGTTGATGCCATGGATCAATTTCGTACTACCAGCCGAGATCCATCGACTGAGAAGTGGTGATGGACTAGTGTCATTGCACACTGTGCCGTCACCACATAGGCCTTCCTCCTTGCTACAATGCAGGACTTAATGTAGGGCGTGGGTCATTGACGAGGAGGGCGAGATCTCTGAAACACGCGTGTATGACCCTAGCGTACCAACCTCGTTTAGGTTTCAGACATTCTTTTTGAAATTATTTTGAATGTTTATTCCGAGGTCTCGAAAACAGTCAATGTCACGGGCTATACATAATCTTTGAAAGGCTCCGCAAAGTTCCCATATTTCTTATCGAGAGAGGACGAATTAACTGAACCATTCCATCAATTACAGTTCATGAACGTATTGCATATACAATAACGTTACCTGTATCGCGGCTAAAATAAACATGCGAGTCAAAGAGTCTTACCGAGGGTGCTAAAGCACAACGTACATTGGAGCTCATACTTAATCACTTCACGAAAGTTGGCCTCTGCATCTTTATCTATGAGGCGCTAGGAGCGAGTAGGTAAGGATATGGTACAATTTAGGAATGGTCAACTGTTCAAACACACCATAGTCAAGCAGTTCTTTTAGCTATCCTGTGTCGGTGAACTTTGCCTCAGACATATCTGGAAAAGTTCCCTCCAATCAATAAGAGCTTACGACTGCCTGTGATGGAAATACGGAAGCGCTTTTGCACAGTCTTCGCTGGACTCATTCAGAATGAGCTGGACCACTATTCAACATCTTTCATAACAAGAACCAAAATCCTTATTCAAAAGCTATGCTCAAAATCTGACAGCTCGGTGGCTGACCTATTTGAGACAACAAACCGAAATGTTTTTTATTTTTTTTTCGTATACCAGCTAAAAAAAAAGTATCTGCGAGATGTTTCGAAATTACAGGCCATTCGCGAGCTCCTTGTACAATATCAAGGAGCAATAAACATGTACAGCTTGTCGATTCAGCAGCTGATAGTTCTCCCAAATGAGTCCCTTAACTGCTTGGTCTTTAGATGGTCAAGGAACTATTTCGCGCAAAAGAGAGAATTGGCAATGAGCCAACGACTAGCATCGTTTCTTGCTAATGCTTTCATGTCTAAAGTGGAAATCCGTAATTACTCTCCAGCCATTACTCCACTATAGATACATTGAACACATTGATAATAGCTTTGCTATTTGTTCCACACAAGAAGAGATGAGCACATGTTTTGAATTGTTGAGCGGACATTCAGAGTGCATAAGATTCACCCATGAACAATTTAAGAAAATTGGCTTCCTTTCTTGAAGTCCAAGCAAAGCTATCAGTAGGCGGCTACATCACTGAGTGATACTGAAAGCCAGGCAGCAAAGGTCAAAAAGCGCTTATGAAAAACATGTTCCGTACAGCTGCCTGTGTGTGCAGTGGAAGAGAGCAGAAGGTGGAATCCGTAAACTTGGTTTGGCAAGTAGCCATTTCCAATGGCAATGAAAATGTAGTCCGCCAGGATACGTTTAGAGGAAATCACGTGCTTCCAAACGAAAACTTCATCGAAAATAAGGTCCCATGTGTGCTTTCCTTCTTCTAAACGAAATAAGTATAGCTTCCATTTCGAGTGTTTTCTTCAGACAGCGCTCAAATTTCAATATGCCACATAGTCATTTTTGAGCCACGCGTGTGGTCTGTTATATAAGGACTGACTTACAGAGCTCGATACACGTGTTTCAACCTTGACGGTCTCTATAAGTCAGCCCTTAAATAACAGACCACATGCGTGGCTCAAAAATTGGTTATCTGGCATATTGAAATAAATATGGCTATTACACGTTGTCTAGGAAGGGCAAGTTCGAATGGATCGGTTGGGATGATTGAAATACCACCAAATAATCCTAAGCGTCAGCTAGTTCGCAATTGCTTGTACGATAGCTTATGTGCAATAGAAAAGTGCATAATTTGCCCTAACGGTAAAGACTGTCACTGCATGAGAAAGGTTACAGTTTATTTATTCTCTTGCAAGGCGTGCGGTTGCGAGTACATTGGTGAAACAGGTAGGGAACTCTATGTCCGTATAAAAGGACACCTAGGCGATAAACGTATTTCTAAACCAAATACCCCACTATGTACGCACAGGACACGGACACATGAGGGGCATGATACTAATGTAAAAGTATATATTCTTGCACAAGAACGTAAGAGCTCGGCGCGCAAAGTCCTTGAGGCGCTTTGGATCCACTCCAAAAACCCGAATATGAATCTCAAAGATGAGTGCCTTCTGATCACGCATTATTTCGCGCCATACCTTGGATTAATTTTCATGGATCTGAACTTAACACCTCGTCTATGTAAGATTCAGTGCAGCTTGTTCACATAAATTAGTGGATAACGAAACAACAAAACGGTGAGTCAAATATAGCTGATTACTTAACAATTTGAAATTCTTTGAATGTTCGTTTGGTTTTTTTTCTGCTTCGGTTATGAAAGTGTTTGACTAAGCTGATGTACGTCAGTATGACTATTTCAGGTTCTGAGGAAGGCATGACTGCTGAAACGTCAGCCACCAATACGACGATCTCTATTGTATTATTTTGTACAATTTGAACGTGTATTAACTTGCTGAGCAAAAGAAAGTCACAGAATGTTTCAAAATTTCTGGCTAATTGATCGGTTTATAGAATGTGCAGATTTGACACAGTTCCGTGTGGCACACTAATCACACATGATGTAGAGATGTTAGCCGGAGGACACTTACGGCGTACGAGCTAAAATTCGCACATTAAGCCCATTTCACCTCGAAAAATCAATAGATGAGATTTTTTAGACAGATGTTTTCGTCTAGTCTTTCAATTCTTCATGTGCAGTCAACATGCCAGAGGTCCACATTCCCAAGGAATGCTGCGCGCATACAAGCGAGAGAGATATGGCTTGAACCCAGCCTAAGATAACTGAATGAAAAGTGATATATTCTAGCAATGATGCATGTGAATCTTCAATTTCATTCTTGTCTCCTTACCCAAAGGCAATGATTAATCATAGGTTCTAGAGAGATTTTTGTTTTGTTTGAAAAATGATTTTTATACATGCATTTGTGCGAATTTGGACTCATCAAAGAGCTCGTTTCTTGTGCATCGAACGATATATTGTCTGTATATACAGCCTTGAGAATGAGACTGTAAAGAGAAAAAATTTGTCTGCTACTTCACTTTCACTACAAATTGGGTGTCAACGCTTTCTGAAATTCATCGACAAATCTGCAAGGATCATGGTGACGGAATTACCGAGGTTATACCGTTACAGAATCTTTAGGCTGCTGGATATGTGGCCGGATTGTCTTGAGTGGAAAGAGACTAGTTCGATTATTAACTTATCATTTGTTTGAGCTTAACTGGTGTACAATCAAATTTTAAATGCATTTTGAAAATAACGCAGAACTTTTTTTGCAACCTAGTAGTTGCCAACTCACGATGACAATGTGAATTACCACAGCAAGCAATGTTTCACAAAAAAAGCGATTGATGTAAGAATCTACGAAGGAAATATGAAAAGTCATTGTTATGATAAATATATCAGTTGTAATTCATTAGCCATATTTCTTGGCCGATAGTAAGTAGAGTAGGCTAACCGTTCTATTTACTGGGATCACTGTGGAGAGCCAATCGACAGCCTGTGCAGGTGGTCGTTGTTTTTCATGTAACAAAACGTCCCTCCACAGCGGCCGTGTCAGCTCGGTAATTGGCGGGAGGTCACTCTGAAATTATTTAACTGCAAAAAACGAGTTGAGAAAACATCGATTTAACTTTAGAAATTTTGTTTTTCATTTGAAATAAATCAAAACGTTTCTTTCACATTCAGTGCATCGCTCCTTCATACAAAGTGTTTTATATATCTCAGAACACGTTTAAGAATAGTCAAGCCAAAAATCTTGCAGAAAAAAATGGGAAAAACAGTTGTCAAATTAAGAGTGCCTTTTCTGGAAAACGCTCACTAATGAACGTTAGAAATTTGTCGACATGTTGACGATCGTCTTCCGTACAGAGTGCCATCCATCTAAAAAAATAACTTTTATTCTCTTATTTATTTATATTTCTCACTATTTTTGTGCTAATTATCCATGATATGCCACGTATGGAGACATATGGTGAAGTAGATAAAGATGCCCTGCAACATAAACGTGACCGTTGCTTAGATCCCGCATCTACCCGCATTTAAAGCTTACCAAATCTTTCACCTCTCTGCTATCGAAAAATTGGTATCAATAATGTCTAAGAGAATAGCACCACCGCTTTGCTTTATCAGAAGGCCAGCTCAGGTAGTTGTACCAGGCCATATATACATTCAATTACTTCCACCACGCGGAGTCGATTGCATAGTGCAGCTCTCAAAGGTTGACTGCCAAGGTAAATTATCTTTCATGTCTGCATATCACATAGAGTAATGAATCTCATAAAAAGTGCCTTACATCGCTGTAGAAATTTTTAATCTATTGAATCCGTGACTGGCGGTAAAACGAATGATCTCCATGACATGGCGGATACATGTTTACTGTAGCACTCTTCGGTTTCTCATGATAAACAATACAGTATAAAGAGTCAGGGCTCAAGAGTATAAAGATTAAAACAACTTTTTTTGAGGACTCATGGCTTTCGCTCAAACGATTTACACCCTCAAGATGGAAGAAGGTTTCACATGAGAAAGATTGGACACGGCTTCTGACTATATGGAAACCTGAAACAGGTATCCAACCCAAGCTTGACCCACATGACGGCAAGCCGAAGCTGCTCGTCTTCTATCATCAATAATGTGTAATCTGTCGAAAGCCGAACCACATGACTAATCTAGGTTAAATGCTTACGTTCGCGACGCAGTGAGTAGAGACTGAACAAAACAACTGAATGGTTTCCGAACGGCACTACTAATTTCCATATACTATATTTTTTTGCTTTCAGAAATTTTTTTTTGCATGAGCGCATGTGGCGCAGTGGGTAGAGGTGCTCTGCGTCGCACACGAGGTCAGTGGTTCGATCTCGCGCTCATGGCCCACCAAGCCATCCATCCCTCCGGGGTCGGTAAATTGGTACCAGGCAGGTTTCAGAGTTGTCTGGGAGGATGAGCAGCACTGACTCGGTTCAGCGGGAGGCCACCGCGAGTCATTGTAAAGGCCAGATGTGCAATCAATCACCTCAAACGAAGTTAAAAATTGAAGTCGAATGCATGGCGCATCCCTCAGGGATTGATCAACGCCGAGAGCTTTATCTTTATTAGAGCTTTTATATTTTTTTGCAGGGACACAGTAAGCGTATGCCATGTTGCGCATGATTGGGATATAAGAGCTACTAGTACAACAAAAATTGTGCTAAAGACCGGAGGATGCGGAACATCAAACTGCTCAAAGAGATCAGTTCAAAATCGTATGGGGGAAGAACTCTCGTTCTTTCAGTGCTCATTAAAATAAGGTCTCTATTATTTCGAGTCATTCTCTAGTGTCATTTTACAAGGCGGCTTTTTGACGAATTTGCCTTTCCACGTCTTCCCTTTCCTTTCTGCGGCACTACAAAGGCAGGAGCTTTTCTCATAAACTCTAAAGGTTTATGAATGGAGAAGATGTGACAGAGATCATCACTAGAATCTTCTTTTACTTTACGTTACTTTATCTGACATGTCATCACAGTGTTTTTTCTAATGTTAGGATATCAGTACTTCTAGCATTTAATTCGTTTTCCGTCTTCTTCTTGAACGACGTAGAATGCACGTTGAGCGAGTCTCCTTACGATCTGAAGAATAGTCTGGCTGTGGCATTTCATAGGGCGTTGTTGTTGACTGCTGGAGAGAGGTGGGAAGTAGAGCTCGACTCCACGTGCGCCGCGACGATTATCGGAACCACTCGGCCATGGAGCCCCACAACCTTCCTACTCAATCCTTTTCCACATCTTTTTAGATATTTATGACGCTGGCCTTCCCTTTCCACATCTTCTCCAGTGTTTTTACTTTCCAGTGCTAGGATATCTCACCAGATTACGGGGGTGCGTGGCACAGTGGTTAGAAGTGCTTGACAGCCTCACACTATCGTTAGTTCAATCACAAGTCCAGGATCACCAACCCTTGCATTTCACTGAAGTCTAACAAATGCCTTTAGGCTAAGAGGTTAGTCGCACTGACTTGATACATCGGAAGGCCACTATGAGCTAAAGTAAAGATCAGATGGTACTCATTCACCTCCAACGTTGCCTAACAAAATCGAATACATGACGCATCCTCAGATGCTAATCAACACCCACAGCTTTAGCTTCTTCAACAGATTTAGGGAAGCTCTTGAGAAGGTATGATGTTTATTAAAAAAGATCTCACAATTTCAGTTGATGTGTTTCTTCGCTGGTATCAGTTTCGTGAATGAGAGCATTGTATTTAGTAGCGATCGCTGCCAAATCCTCCTAAAGTCCACCTAATCAGTTAACAAATCTTAAGAAACATTAAAAACAAATCTAGGCAATAAGTGTGGAAACTTTTGAAAGTCATCAAGTGGATAACATAGTCTTATCACAGTTTGTCCGCTAACACCGTTTTGCTTCAAATGCTGCTCGATCACTTAAGGTTTTGAAACTTTGCTTTTTGAGGCTGGACCATGTAAAATGAATACAAAAAGACAGGTTAAGACTGTTAAGTCGGCTGTTGGAGAAACGTGCTGCTCACAAGCTCACCCGCTTGGCAGCTACGGCCATACTGAAAAGATCACGGTAGATGGTCCTCAGCACTAACACGAAAGCATGAGTGAGAAGTGAAGGCGGTGAGTTCTGTAATGGAATTGATAGTGTAAAAGTACGTTAATGTCAGGCATACATTATATAATATCGATCCAATGAATGGTAGGTATGAAATTCGATGCTTTTACATTTGGTAGCACAGATTTCAAGCCTACTCCCCAGGATAAGGAGTTTTCATGAAGAGTGTTTGTGATCATTCGAAGGCTCAAATTTTGAGCTAGCCCTGTATTGAACCATTTTTTTATGACGCTGCGAAATCCAAATTAGAATCATGCTCCTTACGAGTATTTTTTTTTTGCAGTACAGAGCTCTTTCTTTAGACCATTAGTAATTATTCGACAGCGTAAAATTTACCGATTCCAGAGCTGTGCTTATATTGTGAAAAGATCGCTTCTCTGTAAGGCAGGAAGGAGAATAAGATAATCAACGTGTGCGAGCAAGTGCTCTTTGGCTAATTCACGGGCGATGAGGTGAGAGGGGGGGAGGCGGTGGGGGTCGGCGCGAACATCAATCAGTGGCACTTAAGGTGAGGTCTATTTGATTAGGAATTGTTTCACCGCTTTGGAAGAAACTTCGTATTACACGTCTGATTCTGATGCCAGGAGATTTTCTGTACATATTTCTGTGCTTTTCGTGCTTTCAGTGAAGTAGTGGCTGAATCGCGCGATTGATATGAAACAAAATTTTGCTTTTGATTTTTCAGAGTTATAGAAATGCCTTTTCAAAAAAGCGGCTATGTACAGCGCTAGCTTGAGATCTGAAGTTTCGAATGATTACCAAAACTTTATTTCGAGTGTTTTCTCAAGACTTCGCTCAAATTTCAATATATCTCATAATTATTATTTGAGCCAACATGTCATGTAGTCTAGTAGTAGGCTCTTATACAGCCCAATACACCTGTTTCGACGTTACAGTGTCATCAGTCTGGCAGAACCCGTCGTCTTTCAGTCTTTTTAGCGAATCCTTTGTGGGTGCTCCAGTGACCAGACTAGGTGGTAGTGAAGACGAACGATTCACACCGTAAATCAAGTGCAGTTATCACAGAATTTACAGAGTCTTACTGATATTTGAGCGTGATCTTAAGGAAACACTCGAAATAAAGGTATAATATTATGAAAATATTAGCCAAAGAACAATCGAGCGCACAACACTGTAAATTTGGTGATAATTTCGTTTGATTTACAGTGTAAATAGTTCGTCTTCGCTTCCTCTTAGTGTGGGGACTGGAGCACCCTCAGAAGATTGGTTGGCTAAAAAGACTGAAAGACGACGGCTTCTGCCTGACTGACGAGACTGTAAGGTTGAAACACGTGTATAGGGCTGTACAAGAGCCCTTTACCATACTGCATGACATGTTGGCTCAAATAATAATTATGAGATTATCAAGACTCTTTATAAAAGCTTCTCGTTCAGCGTAGGGGATAGCTTGGAAATCTGTGCTACCAAACAGAAACGAATCAAAAACCAGCAGTCGAAATCAATTCCGTTCATTTTTTTTAATACATCTTTATGTAATCTCCATAAAACTTAAGGTGAAAATGGTAATGTTCGACAGAATAAGGAACATTTAGGTAAGAAACGAAGGAGTTCATGGAATGCTCATGAAATTCGAAATCAATAGCTTTACATTTTTTTCTTTGAGTCGCCCAATTGTAGTTCCAAGGACTTTGAATTGAACAACGCGATTGTACTTTTATGGCTTCTTCTACCTTTTTGCAGTTTGTCAATTACCTTACTTTTATATGCATTACTAGTGAAAATTTGATTGTGTTAAGACAGCTTTAGAAATTGGAAAAAGAAATTGTTGAAAAATTGTCCGAAAAACCCACTGTGGAATCCTCACAGAGAACATGATGTAATCTGTTGATCTCGATCTCCAGTCTGTTCGTCATGTACAGCGAGATGAACAACAGCTGCAGTAGGTGGTGCATGATCAAGCAGGTCATCGAGTCGGCCGATTCAGCCCTGCACTCCTGCGGGCAGTAAATGGGCGGCCGAGGCAGCTAAATAGGTAAACCTCTCTCTCTAAATCGTCAATAACTTCAAAGTATGTTTGCTTCCGTCAAAATCTGAGTAGAACGAATGAAGGAAACTTTAAAACTTTTCTGCTACCTTGGACTCAGTGGTTTTCCTTCTACAGCTAATGAGTTCCCGTCTCATTTTGTGGGTGCGAAATGTTTCTGTGTACTTGAACTACATTCATATGAGCTCGAAACCAGCGAGTCATTTCCATGTATCGATCAACTTAGGGGACAAATCTACTCAAAATTAGAGTCGGGCGAGCTATCAGTGGGCGAATCATTGCCAAAGACCGTGAGAGGAATTACTTTACATCAAAATGTGAGATTCATCGAGATATCGTTGTGAGAAAATTGCAACTGCAAAAGTGCTGCGATATCAGCAAAATTGGGAACCTGAAGTGTCTTAGAACCCGTTATCACCCTTTGGGAGTTTCAATATGTTCTCCACTGTATCATCAAAATCATCGGCCTGCTTTTCTCTCAGCCATTTTCAAATAATCAATGATTACCAGCAATCACCCATTAGCTGAATAGATCTAGGGAGCACAAATTGGCATTTAACTCAGTTAAACTGAAGTATAGTTGATGACAGAGTGTTTCACTTTATTTTCTGCCTAATTCGTTCATAGTGGCAGTATACGATGTGAAATGTAAGTACAAGAGTGCTGAGACACTAGCAACATTTGGAACCTGAGGCTTAAAGACCGCGCTTGAGCTGATAGATAATAAGTGCTTATGGACTATTTAATATTGCTTCCTACTGACTTTATTGGCTATTACTGGGTTCCCATACAATGAAGTTGATACTTACTATTATTATAAATAGTATTAATGATAGGGGCTCCGTGACCGAGTGGTTGTGATGCTCTTCACAGCGAGCGTGGAGTCGAAATCCACGCCCCTAACCCTCTTCGGCAGTCAACAACAACGCTCTATGGAATGCCAAAGCCAAGCTGTCCTGGAGATTGCGAGGTGACTGGCTCAACCAATGTTCTACGACGTTGAAGAAAGAGACGAAAAAACGAATTGAATGCCAGAAATACTGCGATCCGCACTGCGAGAAAAAAAACGCTGCGAAGACAGATCAATAGGTATCTTAAAGTGCAAGTACTAATGATAAAACCAATATCTTCGTTGTTGCTATTGTTATTCATGATGCTGTTTAGAATTCAGCTTGTTTCTCTATTCTCGTATCGTGCATTAAGAGCTATCTCTCAGAATACGATATCATTGCAAGAAGTGATGTCATCTTGAAAGAAACCTATGTCTCAAAACATCAAGCTTCTCTACGATCCACAAAAGTAACGACAGTCTGTGGTGACAACTTGACAACTCTATTGAACGATTAATTTATGATAGAGAGGAACTCATGCTCGAAGGGCGTTCGGTATGTCAGTAGAGAAGAGATAAACGCTCAAAATAATCAATCCCTTGCATACATCTGTCCAATTTCGTGCATAACGGCTCGAAGACAGCTTAACGATTTCAAACATCTGATACTAGCACTGCGCTAAAAGACATATTATTACTAGTAATGAAAACTGCTTACCAATCAAATGGGCAGCACCAATGGGCATTATGAAGAGTTAAAGAGAACAAAAGTATAAAAGAGTGGAAAGCATAGCTTACAAGGCCATGTTCGTGGACCCTGAGTGGTAACTGAGCAAATAGGATTTCCAGTTGTGAAACGATGAACGTCTGCATCATTCGCAAATGATTTTCGTCAGTAAAAAGTTCCAACTCCAACATGGACTGAAAGTATTGCTACTGTATGAGACTGTCTTGATCGCAGCACAATAAAACTTATAGTGTTAGAGAAATGTATTCCAGAAAATTTTATTGATCAGAAAATCAGAATGCTGTATCTTTGTAAGGGAATATGTAATTCCTCGATTATCAAATAAAATTAGAATGAATATTCCTTGCTATTTTCTTGTGAACAAAACATGATTTTCCTACGTAATTCCGACAGCTAACGTTACGGTGATTTTACCTTCTTCAGAGCCTAGAAAGATTAGGTTTTTCAACACAGTCGGCCAAATACCTCCATTACTTAGACAGAAAGAGTCACAAAGCCTAGATTTCGATCGCAGCAGAGCAAAACAACTTTCAACACGTCCAAGTGGACCAACCCTACAAAGACGACATGGTCTTCGAGTGCACCTCCATCAACAAAATAACATTTTTAACTTGAACGATTCTGAATTAAATGTTACCGTCCACATGTAGGGACAGATGATCTTAGCGTGTAAAATTTTGGAAGCGTTCTAGATAAATAGAGTCAATCGAAGCACGAACCCGCAGAGTGGAATGCCTTGCAATCACCACATGATACGGCGCAATATATAAGATTGTTAATCTGGTGAGGTAGGTGCATTCGCACTTTTTGTGATTTCCGCACAGATGGTCTCCATTTGGACAACTCAGCGGTAGGCTTATGAAATGATTAACGTCTAGGTTTAGGAGTTTTATCTGTTTTAGTAACGACGAAGTTTGCCTTAATAGGTTCAGGGTAAGTCAATCGTTTCAGGATCTGAGGAAGGCGAATATGCCAAAATATTGGTATAAGTCGTTTCATGGAGACTTGGCGTTTAGCTTATAGAGAAAAAAAACGGAATTTTTTTTACTACAGTGCTATATAAAACTATATGAAGTCAAAAAATTAGAAGGATTTCATACAATTTTACCTACGCTACATAACATATTGATTAGTCATTCGATGGCCGATGACGTCAAAGTCTTCAAACGCAAATCAGTCTCGAAAAAAGCATGATAATATGGTTCAAGGAATTACCTGTACATATCTTTGACAAAATGCTGAGTATGTTGAAGACTCGCTCCTCTCATCAGCCATCAGTTTCATTCGTTTCATGAGTTCAGATGTTCTCAACTCTTCGTAGAAAACACGACTCAGATTCAATCTTGAAGTGGTAAAAGTAAAACAATCGTCATCACACCATTTTTCATATATGCTTTAAATATATATAATATATATATTTTTATAGAGAAAAATCTTAATTCAATTCATTTATACGTTTCTCGCTTAGATCCTTCTTCGTCGCTGCTTACTTAGAATATAACCTGAAGCTTTCCACCTTGACCTTGTGATCAGTTGGTTTCTTTGTTTTCTATTTCTTTTTCTAAGCAAACGTGCCTAATAGAGATACTTACTTTCTCAAATTTTTTTCCAAACAAAAAAGATCGCATTTCAATGCAATACAGATACATAAGGATATCTCTCTTCTATACTGACAAGCGTCGTTTGGTAAAGGTGCTTGGACTTTAGTCTTCAAACTTTGACTTCAATGAAATCAGTTTGCCTGGTAAGTGAATCTCTCAGGTTGACGACATGTCAGAGTAGTTGAAGGAGCCTTGAAAATGCGTTTGCTGTCACTGGTTTATTGTTGAGTATCAGGATCCCCTCTTTCATCCATCTTGTGTTGCACATTTTTATAGAATTTTCTGACTAAATATTTTAGTAGGCAACACTAATCATCGTCTATAGGCAAAATATCCGTTTACTCCTCTCAACGATATTTAGATGAGGAGTAATGTATCTTATTGATTAATCGAGATTTTTTATCTTTTCTGTTTTTTCTTACAAGACAAATACCTAGCTCGTGTTGATGAACTAATCATAACATACGGAAGAGCTACCACTGCACATTTTAGACGCGATTACATGACTGTTGCAAATAATGTATTGAAGAGGTCCCGATTTTGTTGAAAAGAATTTGTTATTGTTATTAGAAAACTGTTTAAATAGTCAAACCCCTCATGCATTTGGTCGGCCAACATCCTAAGTATAATCGAAGATCTTATGTCACTGAAGTGATCGCAGTAAAGAATAGCCTCTAATATCAAGCCATAATGCGTGAGAAGAACGACTGGAGTCTTTGGCCCATACTCGGATGGCAAATCTTGGCCTAACTCGGCGCGGCTCATTGGAGAGCTACCACTAGGAATTTCTAAATGAAAGAAACTGCAGAATCATCAAAGTTGTTGGAGAAAATCAACGAAAACGTCTGTCTTGTCAGGAAATAGGCAATCGCTACATAATACTTTAATACATTACTACATTACTGATACATTACTTAATATGCCACCTTCGCTTCGTTAGTCAGCTAGTGACTAGAGTTAGAGTAAATAAACTTCACACACAATATAATTCCATGTGAAGTCTTTCAGATCATTTCTGTTAACATACAAATAGATCATAGTTGTTTACGAGGAGCATACCTGCATTCGCCAGGGAACAAAAAAGAGTACACTTAGGCTTGTCATGGATGAGATGCAGAAGTATTTTTGGTCGCAAAGTCTTAGTGTTCCCAACAACCTACTTACAATATCTTCAAGAAATCAGCTCTCAGAAACGGCTTGGCATGAACAGCTAACATTTCACGCTGGAAGTTTAGCATGAGGTTGTTACGAAGGCTCCTCCTGGGAGCAGCATTTGAAACATTCAGCTTGGAGCAGTAGTAAGTTGAGACGAGTGCTCACAGTCGTTCATCGCAGTGTCTGAGTGAGCTTTTCCCTACCAAGTCGAAATCAGTGCAAAGAACACCTCATAACACAGGTCGGCGAGAAAAAAGGCCAAATAAAGACGCACGTTAAATGTGACAAAAATCCTTGTAGCACCACCAATTTAGCTAACTAGTGCCGAGAACTATTTTTCACGTACTTGACATATAAGTGTGTGATCGATTAACTGAAAAGGTACAGTTCACATATTCGCAAGGGCACGAATACAAATGTAATTTTTATCCAATACATGGCGAACAATGAAGATTCGACCCATTTCAATGGGTTAAAATTTTCAAAAATTGTTAATGATCGTTCGAAAATTCAAATCTCTGGCAAGCGCGATACTTAGTCGGTTTTTATCAAAAGACCCTTTATAAAGCCCTAAAATATAAAATCAAATCATGCTTCACATTGGCCACGCAATTCAACAATTATTTCGCTGAAAACGCGGAAAACGCATAAACGCGTGGAGAAAATTTTCTAGTATCAGAATGAGACATTTAATTCAGAGTTTGTCCCAAAGCGGAAAAACATTTCCTAATCAAATAACAAAATTGCATTTCTTGTAGGCGTCGCCGATCGATGTCGCGGCAACACCCCCTGCCTCCTCACCCACCCCACGGTCCGTGAATTGGATGAGGAACACTTACTCGCATATATAAATCAACCTTAATTTACCTGCTACACTGTACAAAAGCGATATCCCAGACATTAAACGCAGTGTTGGATCCCTTAAATCTTACGTTATCGAAAAAGCTAGTGATCTCAAGAAAGAGCTACGTCTTGTGAGAAGAACGCATGTGTGAAACACAAATGTCCCTTTCATTTAGGCATAATCAAGACATTATCAAAAATAGGACACATACCGCGTTAGCAAAATTTCAAGCTTTTGAATGAATATTAGCACTTTTATCAAATGTACTTGTCCAGCAAAAGCAGTCGCATCTTCATTTGTCCAATTATAATGGACAAGTTACCAAATGCGTACATATGTGACATATAAGAGTAATCAACTACGCAGGGATAAGAAGCAGTTGTACTAAATCTAGTTGAGATTAAAGATTAGAAGAAGTCTTTTTTTATTCAGTCCAACCATCTGTCCGCTATTTGCACACGTGCCATATTGTTAATTAGTAACCGTTCGAGAGCTATAACTGACAAGAGAAGTTGCTAATTGAATTTATCTAAATGTGTCAGAAAAGGATGGATTTTTACGACGCTTCCAAATAAAGCTAGTAAAAAGGATTTTCAGAAAATTAACAATACGTTTTCAAGTAAAGCTAGAACCTTTACTTCGATGAAAGGCTTTGAATTGGGATCTAAAGGTTTTTCGAAAGGGGAATCGGAACGGGCTAAGTTACAGTGTATGATCACTACAGGCTTTTCATCATAAAATCTACGAATACTTTCCATATAGCCATAAACTACATTAAAAAGGATAAAAGATAAAACTCTCGGCGTTGATCAATCCCTAAAGGATGCGCCATGCATTCGTCTTCAATTTCTAACATCCTTTGAGGTGATTGAATGCATATCTGGCCTTTACAATGACTCGCGGTGGCCTGCCGCTGAACCGAGTCACTGCTGCTTATCCTTCCACACAGGTCTAAGACCAGTCTGGTACCAATTTACCTACCCCGGAGAGATGGATGGCTTGGTGAGCCATGAGCGTGAGATCGAACCAGTGACTTCGTGTGCGACGCAGGGCACCTCTAACCACTGCGCCACATGCGCTCTAAGCATAGACTGTAGTTCATAAACATTAACTTGCGTAAATCTATTCAGTAAAACAAGAAATTTCAAAATGACCAACCTTGCTCACTGAGTTGAGACCACAGAAAAAGCGAAGGGTACGAGATCCCACGTTGAGGCTCGAATAATGGATAACCAAGGTAGAAAGCGGCTAGAAGACGACCTAAATCCACCACAGCGTTTCGTGTTGGTCCTTCGCCGCCTAGAAGGGCCTGGCGTAGTGCAGATGGTGGAATAAGCTTGGCAGTAATCATTTATCATGTGTTCGAACTAAAGAAAGTAGCAGCAGCTGTGGAGTAAGACATGGTCAATCAGCCTGCCGACTTCACCTTAATACTGCTTACTATCCTTCGTAGTTGCCATGACAACGTCACAATGGGAGGCTTTGCGTCTCCAAATCCAAACTGAGAATCTGATACCTATTTTGTTCTTTAGCAGCGTGACTTGCATTTTACCTTACTTTGCAGAACACCGAACAATCAGTTGATAAACAAATTTTGGCGATCATAAGTAAATTTTTGTTCACTTGTAATTGAGGGAGAGATTTTGTGGTTAGCAATTAGTTATGAACTATGCTTTAAGCATTATTTCTTATTCATTTAGGGCCAAATATAGTCGCTATCCTTTATTGATCAAATGAGACATTAACAGGCAAATGCGGTTTTAATTTGCCGACTGTTAAGGTATGGGAGCCATGTCTGCTCAGTGCTCGACGAACCAAGAACCATGAGTGTGTTGTACAGTATTTCTAGTAATTGTGCTTCTTGAACTCCTAGGAGATCTTCGAAGAGAGGAAATTGATACCCAAAAAAAATTGAGTGGTAAGCAAAAATTTGACCTCAGACGGGAGTTGAACCTGCATTTCACCCAAACCGAGAACACGTGCTACCACCACATCACAGAGGCCACTGCTTACTCACCACTCATTCTTCAATATCTCTCTAACAGCAGAGTCTCCGGTATGGATGAGGCGCAATTTCTACTCCCGTCTAAGGTCGAATTTTGCTTACCACTGAATTTTCTTGGGTATGGTTGAAACCTCATAACACTACGAAAAAGCAGTGAAAACATAAGAAACCTGGGAATTATCTAAATACAATAGCTGTCAGTTTACTGTGTTTATAGCACGATATTGCATACCCGACCAAACCTGTTAATGGCTGGTGGCTGATAGCTATGACAGAGAGATATTTAAGAATGATTGGTGAGTAAGCGGTGGCCTCCGGGTGTAATGGTAGCTCGCGTCCCCAGTATGGATGAAACGCGGGTTCAATTCTGGTCTGAGTTCGGAATTTTGCTCACCACTCAGTTCTCTTGGGTATCTTCAAATCAATATGAAACTGCGAAAAAGCAGTACAAACAATAGAAGAAATTGAAAAGAATTGAAACTATGACAGAAGCCGGAAATGATGTATGGTGGTACACCACCGTCATTGACTACAAGCCACTAAATTTCCGAGTAAACATATTTGGTCAACAGATCAATAAATAAGCGTTTTTACAGGTTTTAAATTACACCGTTAATGACATGGGAATTCTCTCTAAAGCTTTGCTAAGTTTGGTATATGCAGCCAGGATGTTGTTTGATAATCCAGCGCAAGTTTACCACCCACATGTAATCCCACCCTACCAAAGCACTTAGTGCTTAGAGAGGCTTCTAGTTTGAAAGCTTCTTAACGAAATCTCTTAGAAGAGGTTCTGAACACGTCAAGAGGAACTCTGAGAAATAGTCAAATCTGTTCTCACTCAAAACGGAGCACCGCGTTTATGTATTATTCATTACTCCAACTAGTCCATCCTCTTCAATTGATTACCGCGATCAGTGCTCAGACCACTAAACCTGCTCAGCCTCCTATCTCTGTCCACCGTGAGATAGGCATCCTGCCACACCTGCTGCTATTCCCACTAAGATTTTGAGCTGATCATATCACTGAATGACAGCTTTGAACTTTGCTATAATCACTTCCACTGCTTAGTGTCTCAGGGAACCATTTACCAAATCCTGATTCTAGCCAGATATATAGAACGTTAAGAGTAATACCTATAAAAGTTGAATGCTATCATGATTACTCTTAAAGATAGCGATGATATTAGTGAACGATGACAGGCATATACACTTTTGTATATCAGACCCTCGCTTTTACTTTATGACACTTGAAACTTTCTCAATAGACAGTCCCACCAGATTTCTCTACTATCTACCGTCCTACTGATGAGACTGTCAAGGTCGAAACACGTGTATCGGGCTCTATATAACAAACCACATGCGTGGCTCAAAAGTTGATTATCTGGTATATCCACGAATGGTGTGTCCATGAGTTTATTTCACGCATTAAATAACCATTAGACAACCTTTCAAACACTGCTTTTCTTTCAGAGTCAACAAAAGATGGTCAGGATGCCAGTGATTGAGTTTTTCATGCTGTACGAGCTTATTCAATGTTAATGTAGATTTGTCTGATAATCTCCACATCTATGTCGGTCCAACCTATACCGTCCTAGGTCTCTGAGCCAATTATATTCTTCCCAACAAAGTTCTTTTCGATTTCCACTCAAATTCACGTCTAAACAATGACCATGTAAGTCAAGAGCTAGGATAAACCACAACCAGAAGAATGCTAGGAAACGAGGGAAATCTCGAGCTCAGTGTTGCTAAAAACCGCAATAGCTTCTTCAGAGCTCACGTATTACTCACCGTACCATCAAAGTCCTCGCTCTGCCATCCTCTCAACCACTACCTTGTCACAAAACAAGGAAAGCCAGTAAGTTACGATCAAAAATTCAAAATAAACACTTTTAACCAAGTATTTGTACACATGTACATATTCTTCAATTGATTATTATTGAAATTTCTCACAGATATTTTCATGTTGCCGGCTACTAGGTGCTCTACTCTAGAACTTCCGAGCCTTTACGTTAAGACGATCTCGAGCGTGGGAACTTGTAGTGATAGCCATTTCAAGTTTGAAAGATATGAATGTGTTGCGAAACATACTACGACCAAAGAATTTTGTGCTATAATTTCTGTGCTGAGCCCTAATGAATATCGTATCCACTTTGCAATGGATTTACTTCATGCAGCCACCTTTCATTCAGGTGAGCCGACTATAACACCCTTTCAAACTGATGGCACACCTCCTATGCTAAAAAACGCGTTTTCTTAACGACAGTATTCTCTTTCAAGTAAAGTCCTAGAATCCTATACGCTATTGCGTAACAAGGCTTTAGTATTCGTGCTTATGTGAAACACGAGACGGAATTACTACAGCACTATTTTGCTTCGGCCACCGTTAGTGATCTCGATGGCCTGTAAAAAATTGAAATTCTCCGCTTTTTCTTCGTTTTGTGTAATCTACCATATTTGTTAGAATCTTACTGATATTAAAAGGATATGTGTAAGAATTGCCAGCAGTTACGGACTCTAAGCTGAATAAACCAAAACTAGATCTACAGCACCTCATGAACTACGAAGCGTGTTTAGATATCTTTTAAAATGTAAACGAAGTTTGGATCCTGATCACGAACTTAATCAACTATATTGCTCTCAATCGATGCAAAATTTTAGATATCGTCATCCGTGAGTAATCACCTTATGTTTGAAATATTAGTTGCAATGAAGAGAAAGTTTAGCAAAAGTTTGCACATACCGACTACCGAGCAGTAGGACATCGGTAGCATTCTGCTTTTTCGGCCAAGTGACTTTTCGCTCTGAATAAAGAAAGAAAAAGACATCTTTTCACACCTTGATTTCCCAAGAATTATCAGTCTCGTGCCCAAATTCTCTTAGAAGAGAGTGATCACTTTTTCTTGACCGCATATACCGAAAATGGTACGCACGGTCCTTATAAGCTCTGAAGTATTCGTTTGAAGCGCCCCAAACCCTTTTCAGGCCTCTTTCCTATTTGTGAATCGAAGAAGAGAACAGTTGGTTTGAAAATAAGCTTGGGACAAACATGATTACTGGTTGCTAAATAAGTACCGATTTCACTGAGATCACCACTCACTCTGTGTTTGGTCAGACGTGAAAAAGAGATTCGAAGAAGTATCTACTATTAAAGCTTAGACATATCAGATTTTAGTGAACGCTTTTTTTGAGCACCTCTATGTCTGAAAGAACTTCTTACCATCGTTTCGATCTACCAGTATTCTATGAGAGAGAGCTGTTCTTGCTACTTTTCTGTTGCTACCCGCACACCGTGGTTTCTAACAACCTACAGACATATCAGAGGATGTCCGTCTCCAGCCGGGGATGTGGTTGTGGGATATTCAGGGTGCGAGGTCGCTTTGCTTAGCGGTTGAATGAATGCTAAAGCTGTTTTGTATAGTATCGCACATAGTATCCCGATGATCTGCCACTACGAGCAGTAGTGTTACAGCTTCGAGAATAAAAGTGGCTATATCTTTTCAATGATAAGTCACTAACCGAATTGATATAGACTTATGTGTCCGCTACAAGGTAGCTTTGTTCGACTTTTGTTCATGTTCGTTGACGTAGCTGAAAATAGTTTTAAGAGATTGTTTCAGTAATAATCACGTGAGAACCGCAGTGGCTCAAACTTTTGCTCTATTTTTTCTAATTTTCACCTCATATGTTGTGATGATAACATTGATGAGTCTTCATTCGAGGAGCGCTGCGTTTACAGACGTGTACATTCACACTCACGGAGATAAATCTAGATATGCACATCCACAAATCAAGCTGTATTTCTCAGGCACTCTAAGATGATATCATCATAAACAATGTTTTTTTTTCACTGCGTTTACATCTTTTATTATTTATAATAATACGAAACAGCTCAAGTAATGATCTATGAACAGGAGAAATAGTTCTGGTGGCTTCTCACATATAACTCTTATTCTTATTGTTCTTCTAGTCTGTTATTTGATTGATCCTTTATAAGGAAATTTCATTCAATGGATTTATTTTTATCTCAAATAATTCTTGTACATTATTCATTTCCTCGCGCTCATCATACACGAAACTCCTTCATCTTTCGATCAGATTTGCTACTACTGTATGCGCAGGAAGAGAGAACGAGGAAGAACACCTAAAGTTGGGGGTGAACAATAGAACTTCGTAACGGCTAAGAACGATGGAAGCTCCTCGGGAACTTAGAAGAAAAGCGGTAGCCCTCGACGGCGATAAGTTTGGTAGAAATTGGGTCCCGTTCATTCTGCCTTTCATTTCCAGCGAAGTAATCAAATGTAACAAAGATGCACCACGATCTCAAAATTTGGTATTTATGATCGAAATAATACCAGCCACTGTGCAGAGCCGTTCTAGTCCGTAGCCTAGTGAATGGCCGACTCAGTGTGACAAAAAATTTACGTAATTTTCCCTTACGACAGTGACAAAGAAAAGCTAAAATGATAAACCTCTCGGCGTTGATCAATTTCTGAGGGATGCGCCATGCATTCGTCTTCAATTTATAACATCGTCTGAGGTAATTGATTGCGTATCTGGTCTTTACAATGACTCGCGCTGGCCTCCCGCTGATCCGATTTAGTGCTGTTTATCCCCCCAGACAAGCTTAAGTCCCAGTCTGGTACCAATTTACCGGCCGCGGAGTGATGGATGGTTTGGTGAGTCATGAGCACGAGATCGAATCATTGACCTCGTGTGCGACGCAAAAACCCCTAACCACTGCGCCACATGCGCTCTTTGGTGACAGATATTGCGTGGAATCTGATAGGGTATACGAGATCTTTTGTATGGCTTGCTCGAGCACATTGGTGTAACGGGTAGGCCACTTTTCATCTGGACAAAAGAGCACCTAAGTGAAAAACTGAACTCCAAAGTGAATATTCCTCTGGGCACGTATAGATAATAAGAACATAAGGGAGAATGTTTTGATTTAAAACTTACCATCATCGCAAACGAATTTAGAACATTGGAGGGAAAAATTCTTAAAACTTCTGAATAAAAAAAAAAACACCAAAGCGGTAAGTGTTTCAAAAGGAAGCTCTATATTGCGCGGACCAAAATTTTCAAATAACGTCTCTTTTGCTTGAGTGACGAAAGTATTTGACCAAATGGATTGCGAATCAACTTGACCATTCCAGGATTGGAGAAAACGATACTGCCGAACCGTCAGCCATTCCTTTGTTATTGCACTGCATCATTGTATTCAAATTCTGCTGCTAACAACCCTAACATCTGTTTATCAAAGACTATACTGATTAATTCAATCTTCGCCGATGTTAATAAATGGACGGACTTGGGAATTATTATTATACGAACCGTCATCACACATTTCATTGTGTATTAGTTCTCCAACTAAGGTTCCGAGATAAAGTGATCTAAAAATCCGAAAATTTTTTCTCAAGTGATCGAAAGTATCAAATAACATTGATTAAAGTATTCTCCGTCAGCTTTGATGCAATTCTGCCAACGCTCCGGCAAAGGCTCATAAAGCAATATTCTGCAATGCAAACCAACCAGTCAATTCTAGACGCAAATGATTGATGTCTCAAAACTTCTTCTTATCCAATCAGTGCTCCAATGATATGAAGAGATAAAAGATGGGAGGAGACAGATCCGGCGAATACGGTGGATGATCCAAGTGCTCTCAGCTCAAATCGGTCAACTTCTTCTTGTTTCCTTGGCAACGTGTGGCTTTGCATTGTTTTGGAGCAAAATGACTTGGCGACGGTGGTGACGTGGAATTGCTTGATTGGAACAGTCCGGTTGCTGATAACATCGCTCAGCATTGATGGTCTGACCGGCTTGCAACAAGTCCCACTAAATCGGCCACTACCGTCCCAGAAATTTATCAACATTGCCTTAGGGCACAAATCGATTTGATCTCGGTGTTGGTGTTCCTTGTTGACCTGGTGACAACCACTGATTTGGACAACGCTGACTCTTGAGGAAGATCCACTTCTCATCAGTAGTGACAATTCTCTTCAAAACGAAGAGCGGCGATGACGACGAAGATGAGCTTGCGCACTTCGCGTTCTCTCGTTCTTCCGAACTAGTGTGAGATCGTGTGGAATCCAATTGTCCTTGTGCCATTTCTTGCCTGCACCTTTCAAAATCTTCCAGATCTGCTCGTCTGAACATTGGAATTTGGAGCGTTGGCAGAATTGCACCCAGACAGACGGAGAATACTTTCATTAATGTTATTTTATAAATTCGATCACTTGGTAAAATAAATTTTTGAATTTTTTAGGTTAAGTTAGGAAACATAGCTGGAGACCCAATAGATCTTAATAGTCTTCAAGCATTTCCCGTGTTATTTCGGTCTTTCTGAGGATTTCATCGTCTTTATAAATGCCATAAAAACTGGTCGAGTTGAATCTCATTAAAATCTCAAAGATAATCGAGTAAGGGCTCCCCCACATTTTACAAAGACTATTGGGAAGAAGGTCAAATTATTGCTTTGCTTTATAAAGCCCGCATAACTTGCAGTCTGTCCCCGTTCTTCTATAATCACATAAAGTTAATATTGCTGTGCTTTCAACCGCGGTCTTATCTTTACTTGATTTATTGCCTATTTCGGCTTCCTGCACCAATCTCGTTCTGACGAGTATTGTTGATAGACACCAAATAGGTCAAAACATGGTCGAGAGAGAAACAATTAAATCTTCGATGGTGTCGAGCGAGCGCGTCTTGCCTCGTAAATGCGTAGTGGCGATTCCACTTCGTGAAATAGGAGCAAAAGGCTTCGAGTTTCATTCGTATTTCACCCATCTTACGGCTTTAATTCGTCCTGCAATTATAACTAAAACTAGGCAGCAAATAAAAAAAGTTGGAGAAAAAAGATGAGCACATACATGTTGGGAAGCATTTCTACTGCCGCGGTGGGATGAGACGCTTGGTGAGTCAGGTGTGGGATCGAATCAGTACTGGGTTCATGATGCATAGCATCACAAGCACTGCGCCAATCCTTACAAAAGACAGATGTGATTATTGACTTATTTTCTTTGCTTCGAAGTCTGAGAAAGATAAAGATCATCAGTTCGAATTAGTAACAGCAACTTCTTAAAAAGCTGTGTTGTGTAAGGAATTTGACGTTCATTCTTTTCAGAACTCTCAAGAGAAATTTTTGTTTTGTATATTCCAGTGTGAGATAACCCTTTGATAAATACATGTTTCATGCGATTCGCTTAAGGTCTACAGTGAGAATAAATGAGTTCGAATTTCTAAACTTTCTAAACTAGTTTCTGTGAAAAAATGAGTATTCTTGAGGACACCTAGATTACAGAGAAGAAGAATATTAAATTAAGAAGCTCTAAAACTCGCCTCTATGGAGAAAATCCTGAGTGAGTTTGTCGTGAATCGCGACCTGCTTTCAGGAGTTTTGGCACTATGTTATAGCGGAAGAACACGTAACTATTTCATGCTATTAGATCGACTGTTTTTAAACCTCGCAATAAACATTTAAAATGATTCCAAAAAAAAGAATGTTTAAAGCCTAAACGAGGTTGGTACGCTAGAGCCATGCACCGGTGTTTCGGAGGTTTCGGCTTCCTCGTCAGTGACCCTCGCCCACATTAAGCTCTACATTGTAGCAAGGAGGGAGGCGTATGTAGTGATGGCATAGTGTACAATGACACTGGTCCATGACCACTTTTTCAGTCGATAGATTCCGGCTGTTAAATCAAAACTGACCCAGAGACAGCCGAAATCCATCGACTGAAAAAAGTGGTGATGGACCAGTGTCATTGTACACTATGCCATCACCACATACGCCTCTCTCCTTGCTACAATGCAAGGCTTAATGTGGGGCGGGGGTCACTGACGAGGAGGCCGAAACCTCCGAAACACCGGTCTATGGCCCTGGCGTAGCAACCTCGTTTCGGCTTTAAACATTCTTTTTTTGTAATTATTTCATACAAGGTGATCTGACTCGACCAGCACCTTACGACATTCAAAAGAAGAAATCCTTAGGCAGCACTAATATACGTGATATTCGCAAACCTCTGGAAGCAAAAAAACCAATCGAATGCTAAAAATCTTGAGATCCGCACAGTTATATGTAATGACTTGCTGGATAAAATAAAAATGGAAAACTTTGAAACAGAACGTGAGGTTTGAGTGTGTGAAATATTACTCTACAGTGGAATCTCATAAATTTCACTTCTAAGGCAAACGTAGTAAAAATGAGAAGATGTAAAGTAAAGATAAGAAGAAGAATGTGAGCGCACTGAGAGCTTCTGGCTTTACCGCTTTCCCTGCTTGATCAGAAAAAGAATGAGCGAGCTCTGCTTTTATTCAGTGAAATTGGACCAGTCCGACGAAAACGGAGTGCTCCAGTCGACCAAAATCAAACGTCATTTTTCAAAACGATAACGAATTTTTCGCCTTTATTTTATAGCTTTAACCTTTTCAAGTAAATCTTCAAAGCTTTTGAGGACAACAGCTAATGTTTCCGATGCACTAGCCTTTCCGTGATTCTTTCAAGTGGCAGAGATATTTCATTAGACTCCAAATAGTCATTCTATAGCTTGGAGAACGGCGTTTCTCACGTTCTAAAAAGCCTTCATAGTGCAATGTGCAGCGAAGAGATGAGAACGATTAACACTTGGAATAGTTAGCCAGTCGCGTGGGGTTCATTGGTACTCGTATAGGAAGTTTCTTATGTCAGATGCACGTCATCGTCACAGAGTTATTCCAAGAATAAGGAAACTTCTATTTAGAATTTTGCGGTAGAAAAAACGCAGGCGTGGTGCAAAAAATCTTGATTTTCCAACGAGAAAATCGATCCTTTCGGAAAGAACAAGCTTTCGACCCCTGTTCTAAATTCCTGCTTGCTTGTTTTACGAGAACATAACTTGAAAACCGTATTCTACAGAGTAAGGCTTCTTCAAAAACTTTTATAATGATGGTTTTTTAGTATAGCTGGAGCATAGCAAGAGAGCTTACCCAATATTGCAGAGAGTACTTCTTCCGAAAAAAGACGGTAATAAATGTCACCAATGAAATGGTTATGCAAATAATAAATAATATCGTAGTTCTTGGAAGCAATAAATTTCCACAGTCTCTAGAATACCATTCCCATAGATTCGTATTTTTCTAAATCAGAATGGTTTCATGTAGCCACAAATAAAGCTCCTTTGCATTTACTTTTTGCTCCAAAGATTATTATAGAGTTATAATTAACACAGAGTCCAAGAGCTTTTCAGCGCGAACAAGGCATGTCTTCCAATCATCAGGTGTCTTAAAATTGATGACTGACTTGTTCTAGAGGGCAATCATTGATTTAATAATTTTTCAAACCAAAGTGAAATATTTTAGAGATCAAATGTGCATGCATCCTACCATCTCTTCGATTTCATTGATCACTGGAATTTATGACGCATCCTTAAGGGACTGATTAAACCGAATGCTTTGTCCACATTGGCTGTGATTACCAGAAAAGAACATCTTAGAATCTTGTTCTTTTCAACAAACGCGTGCCTGCCACTAACTCACCCGATCTGAGAGCAATAAAAAGATTGCTGGTCTTAGAGCGGATATGCAGACAACGATTATACACATGTGCATGACACTTTACTACATCGCTCTCAAGGCTTTCAATAATCTCGCTGATTTTCCGGAGGAAAAATCGTTATAGACGATATTGTTTGTCTACTGAAGCACTGAAAAATGCCATTTTCAATTCATAGTTGGTTAAATAGAAGATACCTTTAGGCATTTGAGCATTAATTCAGTCTTTTCATGGGAATACAGCTTCTTTTTATGAAGTGATTATGGCAACGATTAGGTAGCAACACATTGAGCTGCACCGAGTAAAGCTTATCATTAAAGAAGCTTTTTTTAGAAAAAACTTTTGTCGCCTTCATTTAGAAGCGATTCGGTCAGTGCTATCCGATATGATCAATCTCTTTTGAACTCCCTACTTCAAGCATAATTAGTATGTATCTTTATGGTTGAAGTCTACTCATTGAATTTGGCTGCTTATGACCATTTGTTCAAGCAGCTTTTCCTACAACGTTGAAAAGTACTGGGAAGAGATGAGGCTTTCGAAACGAGGACACCATTTATCAGAATGAAATCTGACAAGATTGTCATTCGGTCAGAGTCGGAGTCAGTCGGCGAATCAGAGCAACTGTGAGTTGTCCATTTCTCTTCTCACTTGTTGTTTATCGTGTAGCGTGTATCGTGCTTGATGGATCATTGGCATGTTTGTTCAAAAAAATCATAACGAAAACGAAAGCTATGTAACTTTATCGCTAACACTTAGATACATCACTCGTGTTTTAATTGTCATTTGCGTCTTCATTCAGTGTTGAACAATCTCATTATCTCTCTTCGTGATTTTTAATTTTACTACTCATTACATAGCTAGTTAGAACACTTATCACAAGAGAGGACCACAGATTACACTATTCTCATACTCATAAAGAGAACTACTGTATTTTCAATTATTACCACGAGTTTAACATCAATACTCTAGGGCCCACAAGTATAGCTCACATAATGTAAATCACTCGAGAAAATTTATTAACATTTGAACTTACCAAAATTTAAATCTGAAAAAAAATCTAACTTTTTGCAAATAAAAATGATAAAAAAACAATAGCTGTCGAATAATGAGCTTTTCAAGTGATTTCTCTTTGTTACAAAGGAGAAGCGCATGCTGATTATTTAGCTTTCTCCCAAAATGGTACTACTTCAATTCAAATTTAGTTGTCATTTGTCTCCCTGAGGCCTTAGATAATCGTAACCCAATGGAATAATCGTGACAATGTTGTGTTATGTTTGTTCAGTGATTAGAGTGAAGTCATCATATGTCGTATTCGAACTAGCACAAGGATTAAAGGATCTGTTCGAGAGTGAGGAGGGACCACGCCTCAAAGCAACCACATCACCCCCTCGTACTCTAACCGTCCTCTACGATCCCGCCTCTTCGCGTCATAGTTCTTCGTAGTTCACGCTCTCATCAGAACTACTACTAAATACCACATTTATTTGGATGGCTTAATATCTGGAGTTCATATCCGTGACTTTTCCTTGCCTTCTTATTACAGTTCGGATAAAAAGACAAACTGTTCGACGTCTATGATTGGCAGACGCATGCGCCATGCACTGGACTTCGATAATCATTGCAGAGTGATCGGTTAACTAAATAATTGTGAGACCCTACCACTTGGTTCTTCTATCCTCGGACATTTTGAGATCTATCTGCTGACCCCGAATAAATAACATGTGGACATGATTGGCCCATGGCGTGGGGTCGAACAACTACCACTATCGTATCACGAGACATTCTTTAGCACTGCACCACACTCTCTTTATTGCTTATACAAGTCGGCAAACAAAGCCAATAGAAAAAAAGCACTATCGGTGGTTTCTCTGAATTCATGATCTTACTCTTTGCTTTGCGCTTGTCGATTTGACGTCCTCATTGGTCTTAGTTAATTCGTATCAATAGCTTAGGAAGTTTCAGATGTCATCAATGTGCAGCGAAGAACTTTTTGAGACACGACTCCTAAACATTGTCACTACTAACTAAAACATGGAACTTTTGAAACTATCTGAAAAGTCTATTATCATCCACTTTTGAATTCTAAAGGTGTTTTTTGTTTCTGAATATAGAATTTAAATAAAGCTATCACAGCTATCAAATCTCACTCCAGGATCCTATCTGATGTGACGAAATTATATCGAAAAAACCAAGAGAATCTGAATCGATGACGCCTCCGGTCAAGCAAAACTATCTTTCAAATGCCGTTCTATAGCATTTTGTTTTCTCAAATATGGTTTTTTACCACTGTTCTCAAAAAACTATACTCTCATTATTTTTGAACATTTGGAAAAAAATATAGGCAGAATACAGCGCAATTTCATTTCATCATTGTCGAAATCACTCATTGTTCGATTCCACACCCATTTTCCATTCGGTTCTCTGTCGTCTATCGTCAAATACAACTTTTTTTAATTTATGTGTAGATTTAAGTGCCACTTGAGTATCTTGTCTTCCTCATGAATCTTGTGAAAACTGATTAAGTAAATTCTTCCAAGAGCCCTTGTATAGCCCTTGTAAAGCTCCATTAATTCGTTGCCACTTGTCTTGTACGTAATACTGTTGATGCTGCAAAGTAACGATCTGGAGGCATTAAATCATCAGGACACTCGCTACAGAGAGATGACGATTTGTTGAGCCCACGTCTTCAGAGACGAATGTAAGACTCTTCGAGGTCGTTTCTTTCTGAGAAAAGAGATTTGCAAGCCTACTAGAGGCTATGGCATAATCAATGATATGGTATGAAATTAGCAATAGTTTCATTGCGAACTATATCGGCAACCTATGGTGTTCTGCATTTCATTCGTGTAACACCCAATTTCATAGTGAAAACAGGATCTGGGTCTCATTCAACTCAATTTCGGAAGTAGATTTTCCTTCTCTTTCCAAAAGTTACTGTTCTCAGGATTCCATCACTCTTTCTTTTGATCCACTCCCTGTATCTTTTGACCTTCCTCCGTCATCCTATCTCTCTCTCTTTTGCCCCTTTTTCGTCCTTTCCTCTCACTGCTCCTTCCTCATTCTACTCCTGTCTTCCTCTCCCATCACTATTCTTTCTCCTCCCTCTCCTTCCCGTTCTCTCTTCGTTTTCCCCTCTTTTTCTCTCTCCCTATCCTTCGAGAAATGATTTTCAACAAGAAATGGCCACAAATTTTAGCCCATTACAGTACCATCTATATAAATGATCTAATGTACACTATTTCTAATTAAGTCTCAATTTCTCCCGAGACTTCACTGATTAATTTCGTCCCAGTAATTGCGTCAATCGCTCACACGAACAAAAAAGTCGTCAATTTGAGCCGTTCCAAGTAGCTGAGCAACTTTTGTAGGGTAGCGCTTATGGGAGAGAGCGGAGAGGTGCACGATTATCGCAATTAATTGATGCTTGCCTGTTCTTTTCTTTCCCTTCAAATTGCTGGTGACTTTCAAAAGTGCAATACACCTGCTACTCGATCTTTTTTCTATCTTCACAATGTATCTTATGGTTGCTAAGTTCTGATACTTGGCATGATTTGCCAATGATTCTGACTACCTCATTGGTTCATCAGCTCAAGAGGTGAGGAAGGTATCCACGGCGCGGAAGTGCAATAATCTCTCAGGATTTCTTTTTTTTTTTTTGACGACCAAAGCCGAATAATGGCTTAGAACGTTCTCTCTGACAGTACTGAATATTTGTAACAAAGTTTTACAAACCAGTCAAGTGTGAGGTGCATTGTATGAATAACAGCCATAAGCCATCGACTGGAATAGAAGGATAATTTTACACGTTTTTACCGTAACAATATTCCTCCGTTCCTACTACTAGTGGGAATCTCTTGGTGAGTGGCCCTGATGAGGTGGGCGAGACCCTCTAAAACGTACGTAAGCCGTTGAAACACTGGACCTGAAAATGGCTCAAAACCATCTTTTTGAATAAGACTGAAGGGTCCGAAATTTTCAAGCAGATTCAGATAAGTAAATCTGTAGAAGATTTCCCCGCAAATGTTGAGATAATCCAGTGATAAGAGACGTGGGACCTCATTCCTGAAAGCTGAGTCCAGCTGATTGTTGTGATAAACTGAGAGCGCCCTGCCACCGTGATTTAGTGAGGTTGAGGAATGAAATCCGTTCAAAACTGACATCGTGCAGCAGAGAACTGACGAATCTTCATAAATACGAGTCGACCAAGTACACAACATATATTTTCACTGTGACGCTATTATTCCTCTTGTGGATATTTCGTTGAATGTATACATCACCATATCCGCTTCAAATAAGCAATTCTTATTCTGATGGGTTTGTTTTGCTCATGGAGGCTGCCGATGCTTAGAGTTTGAGCTAGTTGTAGTGATAAGAAATTGCCACCCACCAAAAGTATCACTCGCAAACAGACTTTTATTCATTTAGGCATCAATCCCTCTAGTAACCACCAGTATTTTGTACACTTTACTCATGTAAACGTTGACAAAAACAATTTCTCTATTTTCAGTGCACGTAATCAAAGCAGACGAGCATTAGAAAAAAGCAAGCATGAAGAGATAGAAAAGCGAACGATTGAGGACGAAATGGATTTCCACGTGATTGTCCTCCGAGTAAAAGAATAAAGAAGAGAAAAATGGAACAAATAATTATCCTCCATTTTAGCAAATATTTACGTAAATTAAATCTCATAATGGCTTACCACTTCACCGAAACTCTTGAGCAACGATTCTGAAAATCCGCCGCTCAAAAGCGGTTAAATAAAAAAATTCTTGTTGATCGCATAATATCCGATACGTGTCAGCGTAATTGGGATCACTGCTACACGGCATACCACGTTGAACCGTCGACGGTTGGTTGCTGACAGATGGATGTATTGTAGCGTAGAAAGAGTTGTGGCAAAACAGGCGTCTATAGTGCAGTTAATTAGTACGTCCCCCAGGAAGGGTGAAATGCGGGTTCGAGTACCGGCTGAAGTCAAAGATTTGCATATTACTCAACATCATTGGATTTTGAGAATTACTGGTGTGTTTCATCATCCATCAATCTCTCCTATGTGAAAGAGTAGTCAAAAATTTACAACATGACGCATACCTGACAGTAAATCAGCCTCTGGATTCAGTGCCATCGTGAAAACGACAAAAAACTGAGATGATTCTAGCAAATCTTTTGTGACCTTACTGAAACGAATTCCAGGTCCGATAAATGGCAAATGAAATTCATTGTCTTGATTCGTGAAAAAAGGCCACTTGTGCAAGAAAATAATTACCTGTCCATATGACACACGTTTTCGTGAATTTTATAATAGGACTCTTTACGATTTCTGGAACAGATCGTCATCCAGAATACATGGAGGTGACAAAACATGAGGTGAAAAGAACGCGAAAAAAACCTATAGTGTAAATGTCCACTACGTGTACAGCTCTAGGATAAAATTGATTTCAACAGGAAAGATTTCAGTGTTTAAAAAGTAAGATACTTGCTTTGAAATGACGTGAGCTTGAAATACGCTCATAAATTGCCACAATAACGATATTATGGCTGCGGGATATCAAAATCAAGCCAGTTACTTTAACGACTATTTCAAGTCCTCTCAACTTTTTGTTCAACTGGCTGGATTTTTTTGTCCGACTTCGTGGAAATTAAAACAAAATTAGACATTCACGATACCAAATTACGAATTAAATTTAGAATCTGACGTGAAGTGGTTTCAAACCAACGATTTTCTTCTCGAAGGCTCACATGTTATACGCACTGAGCCCCCATGAATGTCCCCGCTCTGCTTTGCTCTTTTCATTTTTGCTGAACGAAACCTATACAAAACCTGACACGAGAATTTGCTGCGAGTCATTTTGATCAAACTTCTTAAATGCGTTTGAAAATTTCTCGTGGCTTCCACTATTTTTGATCCGCTTCTCTTTACTGAACTTTATGATGAATTTCATTAGAACATAGCCCTGAAATAGCAAAAGAGTCCCTTTTTTGGTCAAGAATCAAAACCCACACTTTTCAAACCTGCATACTAGCTTTTGTTGCCATCCTGTAGCATTAACCAGATGGTTTACTTCAAAGAAAGGCCATTTTTTCCGAGAGTGCAGTAGTGTAGAGAGCTCTCTAGTGCTCATTCATATTTTCGTATGAAAAATGCAAACCGTTTCGCTTACACCGTTGACTGTTAGGAAAGGCTCGGCCCTCCTAAATTTCAATGTACCAGTGTTTCCACTCCAGAAATGAAACAGAATCGATGTACTAAGTAATTTTTCTCATATGAACAGATCATAGAAAGTAGCTATTTTTTTGTACGACTTTTCATCAGTGTTATTTTCTCTCTGCTCTGCTTCCTGATGTTCAGTGTTTTAGAGACAGCAGAAACAAAACATTTTGTGAAATCTGTAAGGTGACGCTTACTTTGCGCTCAAACTTCAACCTGTCTAATTTCTCTTTCGTAAATACGGAAGTTTTCTATCTTTCAATATTTGACGTTTTACGTGGTCCTGCCCAACGTTTCGGCGGCAACGCCTTCATCAGAGCCTAATTTAGAGTTTCATGAAAGCGGTCACCGGTCTAGTGTGGCACAGTTTTCAAAATCGTGCAAAAATTAAATAAAGAAAAGGACAGTTCGTGATAAATTTCGCATTTCTTTGATCATACCAAGGTTTAAAGTTATTCAGACTTTTGAGCTCTTAGAAAAGCCTACATAATTTCACGTTGCGAGGAAACCCATAACTGATTGTGACTACTTCTACAAGTGACGATTGCAACAGAAGGAAGAGGATTGAAGAAGAGCTCCACACTGGCGGTATCTGCAGATTGGTCATCTGTATATCTGAGCGATATTTCGTAAGTACACGGAATTAGGAAAGCAATGAACGTGTGATGTTTCTCAAGCGGGAGACGTCCCATTATTGTTGAAAAGATTTTTTTACCTTCCGAGTCCATTGAACTTTGGAAAACCCGTCGGATAATCGTCGCACTTCTTTCGATAGCTGGCTTTTCCCGGTTTGGCAACGTGCTCAAGCTCGGATGAATGGCATTGTGAGAGCCTTCAACGCATGCATCATTCATATTCGTGCTAACAACCATGCAAAATCCCCCCACCTCCAGTTTGTGGATTCCAGTTAAGATCAAATGCCATTCTGAGCCCTCAACCGAAAATTGCTGCTTCTCATGCTTTTTTTGGGCAGAGCTACTAAGTCATTTCCATGATGACTGCGAAACCTTCATTATCAGTTCTATCGTCAGATGTTCTATAAGAAGATCAAGGAAGAGACAAACATACAGACTCTTATTCCCTCTTAACATGAAATGATGATAAAGAATGCTTAACATACTTACAGAGTAAACGAAAGCTAGGCGTAGAGCTTACGAAGGATCAAATATAAACCGTCCGTCTTAATTAGTGCACAAATAGAAATCACGTATTCTGTTCGATTATGCATTGTAAAAACGATCGAATGCATAGTAGTCTATACATTCACTTGTACTAACAAAATAATGCATCCCGTCAATGTCTTTTATTTTCCCAAACAGTTTTAATGCCGCTTTGTCGACGCTAGAAGGATGGTGACCTCCATTAGTTCGTGACACAGGGCGAAGCATCATGCTTATCGCATGCTAACCCTAATCCTATGCTTTAGGCGTCGTAGGTGATAGTGTAATAAATAAAATGCGAGGGAGTTTTCGGCTTAAACTTTTTGTATTTTTACATGGTTGTACTTTTCATTGAAAAGCTCACACAGCGTGGGTAGCAGTTTCTCGTCGAGAAGCGAGAGTTGACATCAACAAAAAGGGACGACTACGTCACCGACGAAGAGGTACAGGCGATCAGCAAACAGCTAATAGATGTGTCTGCACTGAAAGAAGTTAATTAATTTATTCATCTGTAAACCCATCTGTGAGCGGGGAATGCAGCACACAAACCGATTCGTTTGCCTTATAATAGCAGCACAAATCTGGCTGGGACATCTTTTCTTCTTCGGACTGACTAATATCTCAAAAAGTATTTACCATAGATACAATCTCGACTATCCTCTAAATGAGTACCTCATTACAAAACATTTAGCTTTTGCACAGCTATAAATAGCGAAAATATTATGAAAGCTGCACGTTTTTGATGAACAGCAATATTGAGAAAGCCTACGACAAATGAAAATCAAATCGGAATGCTCTCATAGATGCATAATTACCCATATGTGTGGTGATTACTCAAACACAAGTATGAGTACTCATATGAATGTATCAGTGTGATCAAGGTGAGCAAGTAATCTTGACTCTGATTAAGGGCATGTTATTTTTACATTAAAAAAATATATAAAGCCTAACAAAATTTTTCGCGACCATCTACGTGTTTTATTTCTCTCCTTCGTCGAAAACAATTGAAATGAGGATCATTGCGACACATCTGTCTCGTCCTAGACCTCAGGTGCTATTTTCGTCATTCGTTTCTTATCTCCTCCTTCAGCAGTTTCGGTATTCTCCTCTTTCCAGTTCTTCCGTCCTCTTCAACCCTGCCTATTCCACCCAACCGCAGATCGGCTGGCTTTTCACTGGTACATGTAATTTGGGCGCGATTTTTGTAAGAATCAAAATCAGTACTAACTTAGTCATCGGTAATCAGTAAAGGCAGAGCGAACAGGTTTTTTCAGATCATCGTTCAATTGTTCAGTTTGACTTTTTGTTTTGTTCGAAACGCAAGAGAACTTTGGATGAAGAAAAATCCAGACTTTGAAAATGGATTTTCAGGCTAATTGATTAGTAAATGCGCCGGAATCTGGGCACATATTCTAGGAGGGTCCAAAGCGCTATGGACACTACAGTCTCATATGAGGAGGGATAAATTGTAATTTTGTCATCATTTCCATGCTATACTTTTCTTGAACGTTTCCATTCTCTTTTTCTCGTTTATCTATGGGTTGGATTCCCGAGAATTTGACTGAACCAAAATGCACCGTGCAACTGACGAGGCTTTAAGGCCGAAACACTTGTCCTACACTATATAATTGCCATAATAGGCCTCGTGAAAGCCTCAAAATATATTATCAGATTATTTTGTTTCCATTTTCTCTTAGTATTTCCTTGAGCCATTCGTGCAGTCTTATATCCTCAATATTAAATTCTTCTCATACTTCGCTATTCTGTTCATTTAGTTCCCTGAAATCTTCATGAATTTTCGTAATCTTTTTTATACTCTCGAGTTTTTCGTTCACGTATGTACTATTCTGTTCTTGTGTACCTCTACTTCTTCTTGTGTTGCTGGAGTGTATGTCGTCATTAGACATGTAGGCGTCCATTGATATTCCTTGAGCTCATTGTGAATGCTTCTCGTTGCTTGGCTTCTCGTCATCATATGCACAACTTTCATTCGTTTCCCGATCGTTTGTAATTCATTAAGAAATGTGAACGTGGGAAATCTCAACGAAATTTCTCTTGGATTATTCTCATTCTCTCGTACATATCTCAAGCTCACTTATTTTATGGAATTGACGTCTGGCCTACGACTTTTCAACACGAAACTGTTTCTCTACTAAAAGTTATAGGCTCAAAATTTTCGAAAATGCACATTAAGTAGAAATTTTTCAATCAATTATGATAAAGTGGATGCTTTATTATAAGAGGTTAACGATAAAAATGGGCCTTCTATAAATGAATGAACTGAAAAGATGACAATGTAATGCGAATTATTGATATAGAAGAGATGAACCTTAATTGTTTTTTTGTTTTTCTCTATGGAGTCCGATAAGAGGATCTTGTAACTCTGTTATTAGTCTGTCATCTATGGCAGTTGTATCGTCACCTTATTAGCATTAGTGCTTCGATTCTTTTTGTTCGTGGAGGTTTATGGCAATATTTTTACGTTTTATGACGAATATCCTGGCCATTACTGCTGGGAGCAGTGCACTAATCCGCTCAAGTGAAATCGAATATTTGTAGCCTACTCTTCAACAAAAAGCTATGTGTTCTTTAGAAATGCGTAAATTTCGTCTTCACTAACTTAAAGATGCAAAATGCTAGCACGAATAGTTGTGATGCTGGTGTTTGTTTGGGATTCCATCCATGGCTACGTCGCTCATTCTGGTGAGTTTGGCTTATATCATATTTAGCGTTTCAATGACTTCTATTAACACAGCGACAGAAATGCATTGAGTACACTGGGCTTTTGATGCAAAAGTAACTCCATTAGAACCTAGATATCTTTGCCTACTACATACCAGTCTAACTATTCTGCCAAGATGAATGATTAAAAAGTTTTACGTTTACACTTGCTATGCTTACATGAACAACTAAAGTTGGAACTCATTTCTGCCTTTCAATAATTTTTTGATCTATCCAGTCGAAAAGCATTGTGCAAAACCGATGCTTTACATTTTGGCGGCAGATTAGACCACCTTCTATGAATCTCTGTCTCCTTAATATTCACGTGCCCAATAAACCCTGTCTCCCAAATTTACAGTGACCCAGAGGCTCGTGCTAGTTGTCAAAAACCACCTGAATTGTTGTGTTTAAATCATTTGTTTTGCGAAGTTATGCAATATCATCTATTACATTCTCTTATTAATCCTCCTGTCTTCCAGTCAGTGCAGTACACTATAGGTGTCAATTTATTTTTCCCTAACTTTTTTATTATGAGATTTTTGTTTCCATGAGCTATGATAGACATGGGCACATAGGGCAGTGTTTATGAATGCCTAGGAGCACTCGAATGGTGTTTGAGTCGACCCCTCACCTCTTGACCAGATCTACGCTTGAGGATTGACAAACTACAAATCCAGTTACTTTTTGAAGAACTCAAAAAACGTACCAGAAGCACAGGAAATTGAATGTGGCAAAGATACAAGTAGTGCTTCTGCACGACCGCTCATAGATTCCAAGCCACTAGAATAATATGAAGATTCTTAAATTGCAGCAAAACCCATTTGTAAATCTGAATTCGTTATAGTAGAATGAATGCAGAACAACAGATCGAGTGAAAGAGCGGCTGGAAATAGTAAATTCTCCTTCTGGAAACTTTTTATGTTTGCAATGCTGATGGAATATTGAACGTTTTTATCTTGACAGTTCATCGCTTGTGATTCCGTTGATCATTTAGCGCATCGGATACTAGTGAAATTTCTACTTCTTCCTTTGATGCCATAAAACTGCATTAATGTCCCGTTTACCTTTAGCCGAAGAAGAATACCACATCTTGTTATGAACAGTCGTTTCCCTCCTCTTGGGAACGTATTTGTCATTAGGAGCTCGTCAGGTGATGGTGCATTAGTGAACTCATAGCTAAGCTTTGACATGTAAATGTGTGACCTTTCTTAGTTTTCTCTCAAGCACTCCCCACTTACGATGAACTGGTGGATCACTTCATGGAAGTCGTGGATCTAATTATTGCGCTGCAAGTTCTCCTAACTGCTCAATTTTTTTTCTCATTATTGAGAACGATACTTATTGAAAATACGTCTAATTCTTGCCGTTACTAAGGTGAAGTTAAACAATTTCACGTGGGTGCTTTGCCAAGATCCGTCAAAAAATTTAAACGCTTTCTACTTATAGTGAAACGAAGTTCTACAGAGCCTACATAACAGTTCAGTAAAATTTTTGCTGGGACTCGAACGATTTCTCGTATTGTGAGGCAACTTGTTTCACTTGTGTTGGCAATGTATGATGTGTTGCCGCAAACGAAAGGCAATAAATTTCGGAAAACTACCGTATTCAGCGGTTGATTGATTCAGTTTATTGATGCTAGCAAAAAAATGAATATAACTCAATTAAACATACCTGACATACTTATTAATCCAAATTGAATAATAACTTGTTCTTAAACGCGTTAGTTACTTAATAAAGAGATGAGAGATTGGAGAACTGAATAAAGGTACAAATCTGATAGATACGATTGGAAACGTTTTCACGCGCTGAAATGTATAGGGAGCGGTCATCGCTGCTATAGCTGTATGTCTCGGTACTATGGAGTTACATGGAAATTTGCTGGATATTCAAGAATCTACGTCGAGCCGAGTGCTTTCACCGACTCCTGCCGGTATCTAGAAATTTCTTTTTCTCCCATTTTCCTGGTAAAATCGGTTTTTTGAACAACTATTGTATTCATTTACAGGAATCCCCTCGGACGAGGTGCGGAGGTGCCGTTTTCGTTCTGTGATGACAGTTCCAACTGCATCACAATGGTGGAAGATTTGAAAATCGGTGAGTTGATGTGCGTGTTTCCTGGAAGTACTGTAACTCTAGGCCAAGTTGATACATCAGTGCTCAATGTGGTTGGCACGATACAGGTTTGAGAGTTTACGGCCAAAGGTTTGATACTGTTAGATGTCAAAGTCTGATAGCGTTTTTCCAAGCCAAGAGAGTAGCGAAAGTGTATCTGCATTAATGAGCTCCAAGAGCCAATTTAATCACAAAATTGTCCAGTAAATACAAGATTCGCTGAAGGACAAATCACACCTCAAAAAAGAACACCTCATATTGGCAGCTTCTATAACTATGACAAATCATATTCGGAATCAAATGAACAAATTATGGAAGATTTGAAAAATGTGATAAGGAAAGAACAATAGAACCACTGTACTACTTTCAATCAACATCGCTATTAAGAAGCCGCCCGCAAAACCCAACGTGCCTGTATCAACTCAGAGTAGTAACATTTTCTTTACGTTGATTATTGTCAGAGTAGTAACATTTTCTTTACGTTGATTATTATTCATTATTGTATATTGATTGAGTCCGAATACTGAAGCATTTTTCTGGTCTGTTTATCTCTTTTTAGAATTTTATTGCCATAACACCTTCATGGCATAGCATTAGCAAAAAGCAGTTAGTATTCCGAAAAATCATTTTTTGAGCCACGCATGTGGCCTGTTATAAGGTAACTTACAGAGCCCGATACACGTGTTTCGACTTCCCAGTCTCATCAGGTGGACGCTACCCTTCGTCTTTTACTAATACTCTTGGATGAGCCCAGAGCAGTCGAGTGTACAACACTGCCTATTCAGTGATTATTTCACTTGACGGACGGTGTGAAATGTTCGTCGTCGCCTACTCTTAGTACAGGGGACTGAGCTCCGCGAGAGGATTGGCTGAAGACGCAAGGGTACCGCCCGATTGATGAGACTGTCAAGGTGGAAACACGTGTATCGGGCTCTATAAGTTGCCCTACAACAGATCACATGCGTGGCTCAAAAAATGATTATCCGGCATACTGAAATTTGAGCGTGGTCCTGAGAAAACACTCGAAACGGACAAAAAAGCAGTTAGTCTAGAACTGCTAACAAACGCTAGTGGAGTCAGAAAATCCATTATCTTATAGTAAACTTAGTTCCACATGTTTATAGCAAATTTTTCATTGTATGATAACTTGGGGCAGTGTTGCGAAGTTCTCGGAGGAAAACAAATGCCCTTTCACGCTCCAGAACTGCTCCATTGATCCTACTTGCTCAGGGACACGAACAGCACACACTTTTTTTGTCAAAAGCTCTTAATTTACTGTTTTTGGAAACAGCTTGGCACGGGTGGCTCGCTCCATTATGGTGAAGACCAACCTTTGATGAGAATCTCGAATAAAATTCTCAGATTCCCTCTCATTTTGAATAGATCTTGTTAACATTGCAGTTCGAAATTCAATAACACATTCCAACAGGGTCACCTCGAAAGTAATACTTGGCAAATGAAGCATAAATTTGCCTTCAGAATAATTTTTCCCATCACATTGTTCTCAAAAGCTTTACTTTTCTACTGAGGATGTGGAGGAAATAAATAAGCACTGTTCTAGTCAGTTTAATTTCGCATTCAATTAATCTGCTTTGTGGCATTATAAAATGGCTACTTTCGTAGCGAGCCAAATAAGCAACTGATTGGCCTCATATAAGTTTTATGGTGGATCGCTGAACTTCTCATGTCAGCATATTTTGGAATCTAAATCGATCTAATCGACTGCAGGCGGTGAAACTTTCATTCAGTAAAGAAATCGTCTTAGCTGTTTTCAATGCTTGGCTATCGATCTTACTCTTGAACTGTCTAATTCCTTGACAACATCTTTTCTGGTGAGCATCGCGAATGGAAAGCCTGACAAGAATCCGATTGACCGAGACTCATTGTGTACGAAAATTAGTCGGATCGAGAACAATTTGATTTCCGTGCTTCAACCTCTCCCGGCCTTGATTTCCACTGTGGCACAAGCTATTTTTCGTCGTTGCACTTTATATATAACAAAAACTATTGAGTTTCTGAGGATTCGATACTTCGTCGCAGTCTATTAGGTCATGTCCTATTTGGTGCAGCAAGGACGAAACTACATAGATGTTTCTGGTAACACGAAAAATTATCCAACGCAGACTTTTTCATTCTGCTTCTTTTTAGATGAAATCGGCACTTGTGTAATCAGAGTAGCGCAAGAATACTTAGTACGAAACTATGGGTGGTGGTGAAATTGCGAGCTTATGCACAAATTACTATATGGGAGCGCAGTGCAAAAAAATCATAGCAATATTTGTACAAAAGAAGAATGGAGGGTGAGAATGCCGAAACTTTAGCCAGCTGTCTTTAATTTTATGTATTGTACTTAAGAAATGGTCTTTTAACAAACTCGTATTCGTTAAATAAGAAAAATGATGAATTATTCAATAAGCGCCGAAGTTAGTCGATGATCCGTCTCGGGTAAATGGAAATAATGCCTAGTCTGGTGATAGATTACGTCGTTGATTACGCATTGACTGAAGTGAAGTGGATGAGAAGTTGAGCATGTCGTCAGCCTGACAAGCTGGAGTCGACTATGCTCAAGCACACTTGACCTACATGTGCAATGTAATGTCATCAGCTCCGGATCGCTGTGATTGGGACATGACGGCACCACCATCCGCAACAACCACTACCAACTCAACCACTTTCATCGACAGAAACGATGCGGGGATTTCGACATGGCACTTATTCTTAAGCATGCTTGCGCAACTATTAATACATCAACGTGCCTTTCTAGCTACAAAAAGTGAAGAGGGAAAATTCCATGGCTATAATGAGTCCTTAAAGTCGGTATGCTCTCCACTGTATAGAAACAGTGATGAAGCTCTGGACGATGATCATCTCTGAAAGATGCGCCATATGCTCGTCTAAAATCTTAAGCTTTATCTGAGATATTGATTGCATGTCCTTCACACTGACTTACGGCGACCTACCATGTATCAGGTCAGTGCTGCTATCGTCCCAGCAATTTTGGTATCAGTTTACCGAGCCTGGGGAAATATAAAGCTTAGTAAGCCATGAGCGTGTAATTGAACCATCGCCACATGAGCGATTCAGACACCTCTGATCACTGTTCCATATGCGCCCCCTATTGTGTTTAACTGTAATATAGACTATTCTTAACTCAGTGTTCATTTTGAAGTGACGCACATTTTACGATATAGTCAAATGATCGTTTTTCCATTAGTATTGTATCAAGTGATTTTAAGCATAAGAATATTTCAAATGAATATGTGGTAGCTTTCAAATGATAGAGAATAAAGTACTTGGTGATAATCACTTTTTAAAGGATATACCATGAACCTAACTTTGTTGTTGGTTTCGCTGAAGTGGTTCATTGCGCATCTGGGCTACTACAATTAAACTTGTGTACTCTATTGACGTTCCAAGCCACCCTTTTCGTCAACTCGAATATTCTGATATCACTCTCTATCACTGAGAGGTATAAGGGTTGAAGAACTTGCTGCGTAGAATCGAACCAATACCACAGATGTGGTGCACTGACCGATCTATTCACAAAGAATCGCAAGATTAGCTGCCTTGAGAACAGTCCTAGAACAATCAAGATTACAAAGGAACATAGTTCCGTTAGGTATGATAGCTGATGACTTCTTATGGTGACGTAGCGAGGCAGTGTGTCAGCACGGCAGTTTCGTATTGAGACTCGACTGCCTTTCAACATTCCAGTAAGTAAGGAAACTTTCACAGCCAACCGGCAATGAAACGATCGGAAAAATGCTTTAACGACCTGCATGATACATAGAAATAGAACATTCGAATACCTAAGCATCTATGGGAATGTTCATCCTCATCATATCATCATGGAAGCATGAGTCGATGATCGAGAAGTGATTCATTGTTACAAGCCGAAGTGTGATTGAATAGCTCTGAAACAGAGCCTTTGAATCTGGATATATCCTTCTGTCCTTTTCTCTTTCGCTCATTTCGCCATGTATTCGCAGTTCAGTTTCAAGGGTCACTCATTTTTTTGCTTACTGCCCACTAAAGAAATCACTTATCGTGTCACAAAGTTCAAACATCGTATGCCCGTGGGAAATAGAACTGATAGTCATCTTTCAGTCGTGTATATCACCTTATTTTTTTGGTTCTTTATTTCAATCAACTCAGTCCGTGCCACATGGACACTATAGTGTCCGTGGCGCTCCATACCGATCACCACCTTATGCACAGATTTCGATTCATGCGTGAAATGACTGATCCAAAATATCTTTCGTTTCGAGTGTTTTCTTGAGACCACAGCTTAGAAATGATTGTTTGGCTTATTGAAATTTGATTGTGGTCTTAAGAAAACACTCGTAATGAAAGATATGATATATTATATATACTAGCCAAAAGCAGTCGCGTGTACTACACTCTGTGTTCGATGATAATTTCACTAGACTTAGAGTGTAAAACGTTCGTCGCCGTTATCTCTTAATTTGGGGACTGGAGCACCCACACAGGATTGATAGAAGACGAGAAAGGATAACTGCTTGACAGACGAGACCGCAAGGTCGAAACACGTGTATCGGGCTCCTTAAGTCAGCCCATCTTAATAGACCACATGTTTGGCATATCAAAATTCTGCCTTTACAGTGTGATTTCCCTTGTCTAATATCCTCTTTTTTCGAGCAACAAAGCTGAATAGAACAATACACGATGATGTGAATGAACCAGTTTGCCATGCCTTTACTGATTAGTGATTGCTGCATAAATGCTGATTTTTGAAAGCTCGTCAACCACGCTGTGATTGAATGGCAAGAAATGAATTACATCCACAATCAGAAATTTTTTGTCATATTATACTGACAAGTCGCCCATAACCACCCCTTGCTCATCAGTGCTTCGTGCCCTTGCTCATCAGTAGTTCGCAAAATTGTAATTTTATTTCCAGTGCTCTTTAAGTACAAAATTTCGATGTCAGTCCCCCTCTAAACTTTTTACTGTGCAAAACAGAAAACCAGGAAATTCTGTAGAGTACAGAAAGGATAAAGTTTTGATCAGTACTCGAAGATTGTGCCATGCACTGAGCTCCTATAAGGTTTGTAAAAGTATCTGTATGCGTAACTGACCTATGGGTTGCTTTAGCCGATCGATGTACCAAGTCAGTTTGATGTCAATATGTGCTTACTAGACCAAACCTACCTACGATTTGGTTGCTGGCAACTGCGATGCTTCATATCGAAGAATGAGCGAGGCAGCGGCTCTGGTGGTGTAGTGGTAGTACGCTAACCTCTATGAGTAAAAAGCTGGTTCAATCCCGCCCAGTTTTCAAGTTATGTATATCACTTAACAATCTTAGATATATAGTTGTAACATCATAACACGTATTGGAATAGTGTTTCTACCCTCGCCAACAAATCTGGAACTCCGGAGTTACGATGAAAATGCCTGGAATGATGTCCGGAACGAACCAAAAACCCCTTGTCCTTTGCCGCACACTTTTTTATTACTGAGCTACATGCGTTCAAGGTACTAAGTGATACACTATATTCATCTGTGAAGTCGTCTTTTGTGATAAAACATTTTAGAGAAAACGTTTAAGTTAGGACTGACAATTATACATTAATTTACTGAGTATCACAGCGTATGACTACATTTAAATTAAAGCCGTTATCTGCTTGGCTCGCTTTTCTATACGAACCGCGTGAAAAAGGATTGTGACATTGCCGAAGATGAGTGAATGTTTCAAAGAGCAACATTTTCGTGCTCGTTTCCTTTGACTTCGTTTTCGAAATTGGAAAACTTTCAGGCACTGGTGCAAAAGGCTTTATCAGAGGCTGTTACTCGTCGTTATTTCTAGTCGGATTCAATCGAACCGGATCAGTTGGAGCGTTAGCGGCTCATGCGTTCTGTCATACATTCAATCTCACACAACTATTGAGCAGAGGTCGTCCTCAGGAAAGTAGTATGAGGTTTGTGCAACTCTCATGTGACATATGCTTCACTCGTTTTATTCCGGGATCACTAAGCCGCTATGATGAATTGCCGGCGGACTTCTAAGTGCTCGTTGTCAGTCTTATTTGCTCAACTAATCCTTTCTAGGCTTTTTTCACATGAAAACATAAGTTACTATGTGATAATAAGTCGAATAGGCTCTATTAAGATCTATTCATGAAGTATCTGCGTTTGCCATTAGAAATGTTGGAGCCATTTGAAACTATTTCACTTTCAGCAATTGTCTATATGAATTTTGTAACTAACATTTTTGAGTCGGCACTAGTTTTCCATGAATATCGATCATTTCTAGTACCTAAGATTGTTGGAAAGTTTATAAACTGAAAAGCTTGCAGAAACCTTGCCTATTGTTTCGTTGAGAAAACAATTCAATTTAAAATTATCAGGATGCAAATTTAACATTTAACGAAGTCCAGTGGAGTGTGGTAGTGATAGCAGCTCCGATACATCGAAAGACATCGCGGTGTCTTATTATTCTGAAGTTTAATTGTTTAGTAGAATTTGATGTTAGACTTGAATTTGGGCAATGAATCGAAAGTGGAGAGGTTTAAATATAAATGCACCTCTTCGCATTGGAATTCGTTTAGCTATAGAAATCTTTTCTTCTAATCTCTTACATATTTGAAATCTATAAGTTATAACCACAAAGATCCTGAGCTATGAGCAAAACTTGGGATCTCATCCGAGTTTCGAACTTGCGATTAGCTGTTTATCATTTCTCAATTAGTTGTTCATTGGGACGCCGTGGCCGAGTGGTTGTGATGCTCGTCGCGGTGCGCGTGCGCTAAGCCCTGCCCCGCAATGCTTTCCGGCAGTCAACAACGAACGCCTTATGGGGCGCTTCACTAGTATTCTATAACGTTCAAGAAGAAGACAAAAAAGCGAACCGAATGCTAGAAGTGCGAGGATTCGCGGAGTGAGAAAAAACACTGTGAAGACGAATCAATGGAGTGCCCAAAAAAAGTTACTCACTACCCATTTAAGCATCCTTCTATGATCTATGATATATCATCCAGTGCAGTTAAAGAATAGCGCGGGTACGAATTAAAGAACAGCGCTTCTTGATTTCTGTTTTACTATACTTCATTTGTCTTCGACGTAAAGCACATGTTCTAAAAAACTTTTTTTTTCTCAATTCAAATGAAGAACCTCAACTCTATCCTTCGAGCGAGGAAAAACGAAATCCGGAACCGATTATGTTGTTAACCCAATTTGTCCCAAGATATCGTGTCATATACTAAAAATGATTTAATGTATGATATTTTGTGTGCAGAAAAAATCTCAAAATGCTGAGATTTAGGAATTTCGTTCGGTGTTAGAAATACAAATTTAAAGTGCTAGAAATACAAATTTAAAGTGGCACCAACGTCGTGCGATTTTCTAGTACAAAGATCCATATTTTCTATGGTAACAGAATTTCACCACGGCCAGCACGGTGATAATCACATAGATAGAACGAAGTCTGGATTATGATTAATGTTGACGCTATTGCAAGGACGAAGCCGGACTTGAGATCCTGTACACGACGTTAAGCCCAATCGTCGACTATTCGACTAATACTGGTTGATTAGTGCAACAGCTTTGCTTAAGACTTGTAATGATGAATCTATATCAGTCGTCCTATCTACGCAGATGAGCTAGTCGTCGATAATTAGTGATTGATCAATGTGACAAACGTAGTTTAAGACTTGTAGTGGCAATTTGACGTTAGTTATACCAGTCGTGTTACTTAATCAGATCGCGTCGTTCGTTAGCGCAATGATGTCGACAAAGATCTCAGTGAAGGCCTTAGCTCGTCTCTTATCGACATTTACAACTTATATCTAGGTGGAGGAACATCTCTATGCGATGTAATGTTGTAATAATCTCCTTGATTTTCTGCATAGTAATGCTAAACCCAAATTTGGGCTATAGGCGATTGGTCTCAAATGAGATACACGAGAAATGAAGGCTGGAAAGTCTTATTGAAGTCTCACTTCGCTATTGCCTTGAATGAACACGTGGTACTCCTGTTCTGTGTATTGGTTTTCTTAAAGTATGGCGAGTATACTGCTTTGTATCTGCCATAAGGCAACTAAATCTTGAAGATCATTGATAGCTCTGACATGTTGAAGCATGGTCAGTAGAAGGGCATAACAAGGACACTGGTGGTTTAGTGGGAAACATTTGAACTCCTGGAAAGGGTAAGGGTAACCGCCGATTCAAAGCCCAGTTAAGGCTTCGAGTTCTGCTCATATTTCGGCATTCTTGTGGATGTATTTTATGAACTTCAAAAACTCGCTAGCCCAACGGAAATGAGTAAATGAAGAAGAGATCGTATTTTGTGGAACAATGATACACTTCTTGATTGGCTGATGGCGCAAGTACATCATGTAATATTTGCAGGGTTGGATTTGAACTGGGTGTGCAAAAGCAATTGCGGTTTCAAACCGTGCTAGATCTACAACTATGCAACTAGTTTTGTGATTTGTTTTGAAGGGCGAGGAGATGAAATGGTCGACAGTGACTTCTTCTGTAACATCACGTGTAGGCCCAAGAGATCAGCATAGTTGGTTGCTTTTTCCATGACCTCTGATGAGGATGATATAGAAGTAATTGAGGATTATGCAATGCTAGGATGCGTCTTCTGCACGGAACTTATTGAACCACCACTGCATTGTACGTTCGTTAGCAGTTTCTGAGCCAAATGCGGTGCTGATGATGCGAGTTGTCTCTGCTACTTCACGACCCTTTTGATTTCACAATCTGGAACCGTAATTATATGTGCACAAGCAACATATTTTCATTGTTTAAGATCAAATTAAATACCAAATAATACGCAATCAGCAAGAAAAACATAAAGCAAGAAATGCTCATTTAGTTGATGCATGACATAATCGCATTTATTCAAGAACGTTTCCTTATATCAAGAGCGCATTTCAACAAGGCCTTAAACCGCAATCACTTTCTCACCACCTAATAACGTAAAAAGGGATGCGGCGCTGTATTGCCACTTGACGAAGATTTGTACTCTAACGTTTTGTGCACAGAAAAAATCCTTTTCCTGAAACCTCACTTGTAATGACGGCCATATATCTGTATACTTTCAATCAACTAATAAATTATCATAGAATACGGTGCAAATACGTAATTTTTGTCGATTCAAATTCATTGGCATTCATGTGAATTCTTTCAGTCACAGTTGAAGTTTGACATCCTTTCAGAAACATATTTAAGTTTTTTTTTTCGTTTTTCTGACAAAAACGCCGGCACAAAGTTTTTCAGTCCAGGCACTCAGAAAGATCTCCTTAATTCTTTGGTGATTTCTAGAAATTTCATTGGTAATTCAATGAGTTGTGTTCTCTACCTCATTTCATAGAGCGTTTTTAGTGTGTGCTCGTGTCGTGGTCAACTATGCAATGGGGCGCTTCCATCGTCGCCTGGTCGTAGCTACGTACCGGGCTTCATCGCTTCAGTATTACTCTGCAAAGTTTTTTTGTAGACATTAATTAGGACCAATTCACTTGACCTCATCTTCAATCTGTCGATCTACGAACTTGTTATTCATTCCTTTTCTCTACTCATCTCCGTGCAGACTTTCGTTTTTCGTCTCATTTTCTTTCTCTGTAACAATTCCTTAATACTTCGTTAGAAAAGTGCCTGGATTCAAATCGATAAAGCCTATTATTTCTGCTACTTTATTGAATATTAGTAACTGCGTAGGGTCATAGGAGGTTTCGCATTCTATTGAAGTGTTTCGTAATTGACGACATGTTTTCTACATACACAATCACGATGTTCTATAAACAGTTAACTATAGTCAGATGACAAAATGTATTATAATACCTGTAACGAAATAAAGGATTTAATTTCGTAGAACAATGCATTAAATCGTTCAAAATGTCCTCATTTCAGTCAGCTGGTCAAGATATTGTGGTGAACAACTTCAGTAGCAGTGAGAAACGATACTATTCGATTGTGATGGCCGATTTATCAAGGAACCGATGTAATAACACTTTCTCCTAATGAAATCTGATTTCTATACAGTTTTTATATGCTATTCCAATGGTGTTATCACTAATATCACCTGTAATTGCGCTTATTATCGAGCTACTCGAGGTGAGCTTGTACTCCCTAAGAGAGTAGACATGGGGTTTGTGTGCTAAAGATGACCCCGAACTGATACCTGGATACTTTCTATTTATTCGAATTCTCTGAGACTTTGGCATACTCGATGTTGAGATTACTACGGGAGTAAACATAAGTGCTCCAAGGATTGTGTGCTATGCATGAGTTTGATTAGTTATCACCACGAATTTTAAATCAATCGAGTGTTTAATGATCTGCTCAAGCTATCATTTCCAACTCTGCCAAGATTACGCTGCCTCATGAGCATTGAGGTTGGAATATCTAGCACAATAAAATCCTCGAAGCTATTTTGAAAGTAATGTACATGTGTATCAGTTATTCCCCCAAATAACTGCTACTTTCCTATCTCCTCTACGCTTATTATCGCATTTCATCAAATAATTAATATTCTAGTATTAGATGACTGAAAAGATCAGGCAATGAGCCATAGCGACGGTTAGCGAATGAGGACGGCGGATGGACCGTTTTTTGGCTTGCAGCTGGCATTTCGAACGGTTCCCAGACAAAGGACGGACGGGAAAACTCTCGAGTTAGTGTCAAAGATTCACACCCACAGCAGGCCCATTTGTCTACGGACGTTACCTGGAGCTCGGCTGTAACTTCCATCTCTCTGGGCTCAAAATCATCGTGGTCTTAGCTTACTGGTAGTTCATGTCGTTATAATGCCTATGTGAATAGTTGGTGCTCCTTACAATGTTTAGCTCCTCTTATTCTGTAGAGATCTGGGTTTCGGGGCATGTTACACTTAGGCGCACATCTAATGCATCATTATGAACTGTTATCGTAGCGTTACATGTCGTGATTGTTGTTTCCTCTATTACAGTTATGTTGTAATAGTTATTTGTTATAGGCTGTTCGTTATGGCAATAAATGCGGTTCATTGGTCTCAGGATCAATACTGCCCTTCATTCAATAAATAGTAAGAGGCCCGCGCGTCAGTAATAATTAATACTGTCGAGTGACCCTTACAGCACTCAACACACACCCACTCACAACAGGCAACAAAGCTTCACTATAATATAATCACCGATAAAACTAAACCAATTTGAGCATTCTCCAGTGATAAACCTATACAACGCGTCAGTACAAAGTTTTTTTACTTCTGATGCACAGCATATATATTGGACACTGAAGAACAACGAAATGGTCTATTTCAAGTTCCACAAATTAAACACTCATGTATTCCAAATTCACATTTCCATTGAAATTTTAACGCCGGTTGGAAACATCGTTACTGCTGAGAAGAGCTTTTTGTTTTTCTGTTTTGGTTGAAATCACTTTTTGTGGTTATTTTGCATTCGTTTAAAATACATTGAAACAAAATGACTTCGAAATTTTTCTTGCAAAACATCAGACAACGCATCGAACAGTTGTAATATTGCTACAACAGACAACGTTTTGTTATTAACGTCTTGTTCCATCTTCAAAGAACACTCCACCGTCGATAGCACAATATTTTGGACAGATACCTCTCTCTCCAGCGGCTCCGCTCTGTCCATCTTGTCCAGCCGCTCCAGGATTACCATCAGATCCCGGTCTTCCCGGCGGTCCACGTGGCCCCTTAGGTCCTTGTATACCGGGTGCAGAAGTTCCTGGGGATCCGTCCGGTCCAGGTGGTCCACTAGGTCCTGGTGGTCCGGCTGGTCCAGGTGCTCCCGGCCCTCCGACATCCGATGATGCAGGCTGCCCAGGCTGTCCAGGAGCTCCTGGAGCTCCGTCATTTCCAGCTGGTCCAGGTGGTCCAGGTGGTCCTGGTGGTCCTGGTAACGAGGGACCAGCTGAGATACCAGCATTACCATCGAGGCCAGGTGCTCCAGGAGGTCCTGCTGGTCCTGGAGGTCCAGGAGGTCCAGCAGGGCAGGGCTGGCAAGGTGGCGGCGTGACTGGTTCGCATATTGCGTCTGATGGTTTTCCGTGAGCTCCTGGAATTCCAGGTGCTCCAGGTCTTCCTGGTCGTCCAGGTTTTCCAGGATTTCCGCCAGGACCAGGAGGTCCTGGTAAGCAGCAGCCTTCACAACCTCCACCGCCCTGACCTCCACCGCCGTAACCTCCTCCGCCCAAACCTCCACCACCATAACCACCACCGCCTCGACCTCCACTGCCTTGACTTCCACCACCATAGCCTCCACCGCCGTGACCTCCACCGCCTTGACTTCCACCACCATAGCCTCCACCGCCCTGACCTCCACCGCCTTGACTTCCACCGCCACGACCTCCACTGCCAAGACCTCCAGCACTTCCGCCTTCTTGATAAGCTTGACGGGCTGTTCTGTTCAAGACATCTATGTCCTTCAGAGAATGTACCTCAGTCCAAATATCCTTGGCAGATCCCTGCAAAATATCTCAGAACTTTGAAAAATATAGAAACAAATCATTCTCATGAGTTTACTAGAGTAATAACAAGCGCAAGCGAAATTTCATTTTTCATGTGTCGCTATGAAAACAAGCACTAAAATTCTTATAACAAAGCTCAGCCCATTCTATGCAAAAATAAAGGAGTTGATTGATACTCCATGTACAAATTAATCAGATTTTTTGCCATGAAATGACAATCTGCAGTAATCGTTTGTTAAGCTCTCAAAAGAAGTTGTAAATTTTTCATTGCGAATACTATTAATGACAAAAAGCTAACAGCTAAACATCTATAAAATAATTCGGACCTTTATCACGTGAGAGAATGGCAATATTGAAGTCGATACTATCTACGAACTACGATAGCTCCAGCCCATTTTTAAAGATTATGACTGCGGCTTGTAGTAACTATGCCAAAAGTATTTGCAAGTGCTACGATAGGTAGGCAGTGCAGTAATGTAGCTGTATTAGGTTCTAATTCTAACAAATTTACCTTACACAAGTTGACCTCCTTATGGACTTGTCGTTTCACATGCTGCACATAACTATAGACCATTGGCAAGGTAATAAATACAGATACCACTGCCACCACCGAAAAGACGACGGCGGAATAGGCGACGAAACGATAGGCTTTGATGCGTGCATCGAGGTCCATCGTGGTTATCAAAAGTTAACGATCGCTCGTTTATATATAGCCAAACATGGTCGGCCTGGAGTCGGAACCGGTAACATACCAGTTGACACAACGCACCCGTGGTATTCGTCACCATGGAATCCATTGACAACTGCGAACAGCACAAAGACCCGAAACTGTTATTCATTGCTTACTGCGCAATCGTGATTATAACGGAGGTTTTAGTTTCTTTGTCATGACAAATCAGTACGAGATGTAAACATGCTAAGGAATTGAGTTGGTGTTTTTCAATAGAACTCGATTCAAACTCGAATCAGACTGATTGTCAAATCAGAATGTCTAGTCAACAGCGTATTGAACTAAACATTTACCAGCTCGTGACCATCAACAAGTTTTGTTGGCGATTCTGTGAAAGCGAAATGAATTTTCTTGCTCTTTGCGGCATGTATAGAACTCAATACGCCTTGTCTGGATTCCACACAAGAATTGACCTATCCCTTAACCACTATTCCTTGGTATATAACTCCAATTTTCTATATAACCTGTCGGAAATTTGTCCTTCGCCTTCTACGTTTACACTCTTTTTGGGAATTTATCTACTTTCCTGATTCATCTCTACCTCTCGTTTATTCCAAAATATCCCATTTGCGATCTTGCTATAGTGCTGTCGACTATTCTATCTACTCTATTTGAGGGAAGTTTTAGAAATTGAATTATCTACACATCCTCCCATGCACAGTTCACTTATGCTTCATCAGAGCAAATAAAAAGAAGAGAACAATCAAATTATGGTCAGATACCGAATTTCGACTTGAATCACATCCATAGGAAAAATTGAATATTATTTTCAATGGATTGCTCTTAGAGAGTGAAAACGAGTAAAAATGATATGCTCATGACAACAAATAGCCCCATTGCCTGCAGTGCAACAACGGGAAGAAAATTTTAAAAAAATGGTTGGCTGTTGATAGATAACGGGTTGTAGCGTAGAGTGGTGTGCAAAACGAGCGCCGGTAGTGCAACGGTTCAGCGCGCGTTCCCGGAAAGAGTGGAACCTGGGTTCGAATCCCAGCTGAAGCAGACGTTTTTGCACACCTTTCTACATTATTGTTTAATATACCATCATACCACCGCAGTAGGGGTTCAAATAAAATGAATTCTGACAGACACTTATTTAGATACTTAGATGGTTCGTCTTTACTAGTTGTGTGGACTCAGCACATTTTCCAATTGGTTTACTGCTGGTTGTGCATATAGCATCCATTGGGTTTCTGACGTAACCTTTCAAGGGCTTCTTCAGGTATTCACAATTTCTGTTTCAAGGAATGAATATCGGAGGCGGATCCTTGTTCGGGCTTCCTACTAATAGATTCGGCGATGATGTTAGACAGAAAGCAAAAGCAGGAGTAGGAAATGAAATCAACCGACCGCTCACGGATGATGTAGAAGCCGAAATTCAAATCTGGTAGAAAATGGATCAAATTATGTGCAGACAGATTATTTTATGACTGCCAAATAATTTACGGCATCTAATTTCATGCAGAATGACACAAGTTTGGATGCATTTATAAACTATTTGTGACTGGAAAATTGGATCTATAGCACAGCGACTAGAGATAGCCTCAACTGATACGCAATTGTCAGTTCAATCCTATGCTCCTGCAGATTAATCCTTTACACCTCCTAAGGTGCGAAATCAGTAGCATGTTCTCTTAAGATTATGAGGACACTGAGTTGTTACATCGGTAAAAGACCACAAATTGCTCTACGAGCTAAATTCATATTGACTTACCTCGACTGTTTTCACCAAAGCAGAAGCATGGCGAATAGCTAAGAAATTGGCTGTCTTTATCCTGATTATTTATTCTGGATCTGCTTATGGAAATCACAGAAGGTATGAACATGAGAAGACTCAATTTCACGAACTGTCAAAGGTAGGTGTGTGTGAGTTTCAACCCTTATTTGCTGCTTATTATTGTGTCATAAAGGGTTAAGGATAAGGCTTTTGGTGTTGACTAATCCCTGAGGAATTCGTATGCATTCGTCTTCAGATTTTGGCTTCATTTTGAGTGACTGAATGCATACGTGGTCTTTACAATTACTCGCAGTGCGTACCGATGTATCAAGTCAGTGCTGTCATTCTTTCAGACAAGGCTGGTAGTACAAATTCATTGATTTCAGAGCGATAAAAATTTTCCTGAGCCATGAGCGAGATATCAAGCCATAGACCAGTGATTGATTATCGATCATGTGCGTCGCAGAGAACCTCTAACCACTGCGCCACACGCGCTCATTTCTTGCTTCATAGCGGGATACAATGTGAAATAGAACTAGCTTCATCATATCGTAGTGGTAAGGGCCTCTCAGATTGTATGCACGGTGCAGTCGATTGGAGATGAGTTTGTGGACTGTTTATTGCACGATAAAAGGCGTTTGCACAAAGATTTCACCTTATTCGACTAGTGTGCACCGTATGTTGTGAAATGAACTCCATAAGAAGGCTATTTGCGCTTTCAATTGATCCTGAGTCAGGACAAAGTATTATGATACTATGTATGATTATAACGACAAACTTACATTCAACAAAAGCGTAGCCCTTTCTTTTCTGCTGTGCGGATCCTTGCACTCCTCCCATTCAACTATGTGGGTACAAGTCCTACGTCTACTACGAGAACAACGCGCCCCTCTACTGATTGTCTCGCAGCGAATACTCGCCAGCTCAACCAAGCTAAAGTGCATGATCGGAAGACTACTCTCGTTTTTTTGGGATAGGACATACTGCTTTGGAAACTGCTCGACAACAAGCAGACAATAAATGGTGTCGTCTATGGGAAATCACTTCGAAAAATTGCCGCAGCAGTGCGAGAGGCGCCAGCAAGACTCAGTACTGCACTTCTCCACAATAAGCTCGACCTTTCATTACAAAATCGACCAGCCACATTTTAGGATAACTTGGCCGGTGCTACATCCACAGTCTAGTTCTGATATTGCTTCGATGGATTAGTATCTCTTCCAAGCCCTAGCAGCATCTGCGGAAAAAAGACTACAATCAGCTTCAGTGTGACCTCACCGACTTCCTTGATCGCCAACCGCGTCTTTTCTAGGAGAAAGGCATCCAATCTTTGCAGCAAATGGTTGCACCCATTGATTGAGATGGTAACTATATCAATGATTAATCCATTTCTACAAATAATAAACAACTGAATCAACAAAGGCGCCGAAATATGAAAAAATAATGGGACAACCGAATCTAACACCGTTGCTAAGCAACGTTAAGCATTGCCCTGTACAAGCCTAAGATACTCTACAGCCAATATAGGAATAGTTTTAGTAACACATAGTGTATATTTGAATCATACCCATTTCTTCGAAAGGTTATCATCCTACATTACCAAGCAGCTGCTTCCAGACTTTGAGCTGCAATAAAATTACGATATAGACATCGTACAAACAATAACCTTTATGTTAAGCTTATTACTGCATATGCTATTGCAAGCAGAAGATCCGCTTTGGAATTTGCACGAAGAACAAACTGATTCAGACAGCTGGACTTTGTAAATTTCTGCACGAAAAAAAGCTTCTATAAGACAACATTGGACATAAAATTGATTCAAAAAGCTTTTCAACACTAACACGAGTATTTTCGCTAAGCCAGCTTCTATACGACTACGTTAGACGAAAGATTCATTCAAGAAGCTTCCTAATACATGCAGAAGTATGATCGCTAACACGTCAAATAAATATTATCACCTGAAGGATTGATTGGTAAATTTAAGAGAAGGTGACCATCAAAAGGCATCATATATAGGCAAGAACGATGAAGCTTTCGATGTCGGACAATCCTTGAAAAATGGCGTTGTGCATTCGTTTTGAGCAAGCACTATTAGAGATGAATGAATGTAAATCTAGCCATTACAATGACTCGCAGTGGCTTACCGATGTATCAAGTCAGCGGTGCTATCCTACCAAACAAGTCTGGTATTAATCCACCGACCCCAGAAGGATGAAAGATTTGGTGAGCTTTAAAAGCGGAATCGAATCATCAACCATCGATTAGTCGGCTACGTATGTGTCGCAGAGAGCCTCTAACGATCTAACCACTGCGCCATACGCTCTCATTTCTATACGCTCACATTAATCCAGCTATTAACCCGTCAAAAATAGATATGAGAACGATGAATCCTTCAGTCATCTTCACAGAATCTCATTGCGAGTGGTAACAAATTTTCAGTAAAACTGAAGAGTAGTTTATATTACTAAGAGAATTGAGTGGTGAGCAAAAGCACTCAATTCTCTTAGTTATATAAGTAACATCATAACACTGCGAAAAAAGCAGTAGAATTACTATAATCTCGAAATATTAGATATAACAGTGGCTATCAGCTTAACGGGATTTATAAAGCGAAATCGCATATCCGACCAAACCTGTTAAAAGTTGGTGGCTGATAGCTAACATAGAGATGCTGAAGAATGAGTGGTCGGGCAAATGTGCCTCAGTGGTGTAGTGGCAGAGGACGCGTCCCCGGATAGGATGAAACGTAGGTTCGATTCCCTCCTGAGGCCGTGTTTTTGCTCACCACTCAAATCTCTTAGTTATAAAAGTAACATCATAACATTGCGAAAAAAGCGGTAGAAATACTATAATCTTGAAGAGTAGTTTTTTTTTTCGTTTTCTAATGCAAGGTTTTCGGTGAAGTGACTCCCTTGTAATAAAAATATCTATATGAGGATTCTTCCATGCCCTTTTCTTCTAGTTTTCAAACCACGACATGTGAAACCAAGGTGCCACAATCACTGTATATGAATGGCTTAAGATGTATCGGATATATAAAGTAATAGCTGTATAGCTCTGTGCTTCGCCTGGAGGATGCGCCATGCATTCTACATCAAAAATCATCCAGAAATAATTAAATTCATATATGGCCGATATAATACACGGGTTCCCGACAATTTTCATATCCTAAATGATTTTGGCTTCATTTTCGTGACCTCGGAGAAATGGAGGACTGAGGGAAGCCTGAGGCAGGGTATCAAACCATCGACCAACTCTGCATGGATCGTAGGTGTCTCTGACCACTGCGTTGCGCTAGAAACTACGTGTCATAATCAAGCCAGTTAATCACTTAGTTGTGTGGCCTCCATTCAATAATATTAAGCATGGATTAGAGCAACGTCGACCCACCCTAAAACTTACGTGGGCTTACTAGATGTGATCCTAATCCCATTTCAAGTTATATCGAAATGACTTATACCTTCGGGACGTACGTTGTTATACTCATACATGTATGTGTAGGTGTGCCTGTGTTTACGACTATGGCCTATAATTTGTAATCCAATCATTAGAACGACAGCAAGCATGTCTCTACAAGTGAGTCGGACGCAGTTGTTGCCTTTAGAAAACAAGATCTCGTGAAAAGCTGGAGAAGCTATGTGGGTGTAAATACTACGAAAGAATGGGAAGATAAGGCACATCATAGCCCCAACCAAGAGAGAGCCCTAGATATCATAGCACTGAATTGAATGACTATGAAGTTGCTCTTAAAACTTGAAGGCTATTTGAGACCCCGCAATTCTAGAAGAGTCACGGCGAAATTTTCATTCAAAACACACGCACGATTGTATCGGGACTCTTCGTTGAGCCCAAACAGACCAAGTGTGAGGTCATCAAACTGGCTCACGAGAAAATACACTGCCAATAAATGAGTTTCTTCTATACAGTAGAACTATTAAATTGAATAGGTGACGATAGTCAGAGTAGTTGATGACCTCGTCATCACCTGCCTCAACGTACTTTCTTCATTATTCAACCAGCTTTTGGGAAGACAGTCCTATAACAATACCTTCAAGGACTAGAATTTGACTGAACCGAACATTCACCTTGCTTCTACGATAATTTGAAGGTTCAAGGTCTCAGAGAGAGGTTTGAAACCTCAGTTCTGTCCATTCTCGTGTCTTTGGTGGTCATGTATACTACATCATGTCAAAGAGGAAGGAAATTAAATTTTTTCTACGAAACCCGAGATGCTGCTTCGCCCTGGTCAACCGTACGGTACCATATCCAATTCGAGTGGGCTCAACTATACAACGATCGTATCTGCACATCCCTTTCAAATTTGTATTTGAAAGACCAGCTACAGGCAATTAAAGAAAATACACAGTGCTGCATCCCAATTAAAGTCTACGAATTCACACCAAATAACTTGCTTCCCAGTAGCCTGCATCGCGAACCACATAGCCAACAATCTTACGACGTTGTCATGGTAGCTTGGACATTGTTATTGTCAGCAAGATAGCTATCAAAGGAGTTTTTGCGCAGGTTACAAGAGAGCTTCTGTGAGTGGGAAGGGGTAGAATTAGCATCGCACTTCTCCTTATAGACTTCATAACTAATATCGCACTTACATCCTTCCGGAGGACTCGACAATAACTCTTTGCTTTTCACTAGAAGAGAATATTTTTATTCTGGTTCTGAAAAGTGCTGTATATTTTCTTTCTCTTACAAATACCAGTAAAAGAATGCCAGTATCTGCTCAACATCAAACCGGTTGACGTTGGTATGTTATTGAGAACTGCAATACCTTATAACAAAGAATTAGTGAGGTAGCAGAGCCTTGGCCTCGGGGTGTAGCAGTATCATGCAACTCCGCCATAAGTGAAACACCGTTCAGCTATCGTCCGAGATTCTCAGTTCTGCATATCACCTAGTATCCTCGGATAAGTACGTCACAACGTTGCTAAAAAGCATCGATGTCAAATTTCCTATAGTACAGTTGAGAGAGTTATCGGTGTATTTGTACGACTGGATTGCCCTATCCACTTCTTACGCATTACGATAATTTCGTTAACCCTTTAAAGACCAACGCTGATAGCAGGCGGCATCGCACGGTCGCTTGCGCGGCAGTCAGAGAGGCGCTATCTGCATGTCCAGTGCATGCATGTTTGGCTGTATGCCTGCTTTCCCACGAGAAGCGACGCCGCCATTACAACAGATGAGGAGATTTGACGTCACGCGGTGAGCATCAGAAAAATCTTCATAGCACCCAAAGGGCTAATTTAATTGCTTTCCAAATAAAAAAAATCGAATAATCAACAATTCACTCACCATCATGATCAAAGATATGTAATCATTGGTTGGGTAAAGACTGGATGCTTTCCTGAGAGAAAGAATGAGGCTGGCGATCAGAGAAGTCGGTTGGGCCATTTTTCAGCTGCTTATAGTCTTTGAATTGTCTCTCCCCAAGATACTGCTTCTGGTGTGGAAGAGATGGTAATCCGATGGATCAATACGAACTGGTGCTATACGGTGGAATTGGTATCGTCGTTCACTCCTTTTTCCTAAGAATGCGACGAGTCGCCACTCGTCGTTGTAGTGTGCAGGGTCAACCGTTATCCCGAAGGAGGACGACTCTTAGACGGTTCGGACAAGCCTCTTGCACTGCTGCGATCAATTCCCGAAGTTGTTCTCCGTCGGACGTCGTCATTGATTGTCTGCTTGCTGGCTAGCAGCCCTCAAAAGAGCATGCCTTGATGATTCCAAAAAGCCAAGAGAAAATAGTGAGAAAGTACGCGGCGTCAATTCTCCCAGCTACTGTAACGGCGGCGCCTTATTGTGAGAATGAGGGCGCTCGTGGCAGCTGAGACGCAGGAAGCGAGATATTCTCCCACAGAGATGCAAATGCCCCGACACGCGAGTGCCGCGCAAGCGTAGCCTGCTTATACATCAATGGTGCTCGTCAAAAGATAGGACATCTCAACAGGGTTTATAATATTGCAAAATTGCTAACCCGACCAATCCTGCTAAAGGATGGTGGCAGAAAGCATGATAGCGAGATATTGAAGAATGAGTGGTAGGTAAGCGGTGGCCTCGGTGGTGTAGTGGTAGTACGCGCCCCGATATGGGTAAAACACGAGCTCAACTCCCGTCTGAGGTCGAGTTTTTGATAAAGTAATACGGGATAACGAAACAGTTGGGTGCAGGTCAATGAAGCGCGCCCCAGCGCTAAGGTGCGCCCCGTCGACAATATGCGCACCTCCTCAAGGCAGTCGCGATCGAGCGGCTGTCCTGCTCGGTCGAGTGCGTTGTCCTTTCCGTCTTTCTTTCTTGTCGCTGGCCAATCACTATTGTATTTTTGCCTTCTGTTCTCTTCGATGAGAGATTTAGCCGCTATCCGGACGATGACGTCACTGGAATATTGGAATTTTGGAAGCTTTTTCGCTGATTGGTCTCTTATTTGATGACGTCATAGACACTCGCAACCTGATTTATTTGCAACATTACTAAGTGAATCTGATTCGCAGACCTATAGTAGTGAGTGAGTGAGAGATGAGTCGATATCGATCCGACAGCTCGGATGACAATCGTGGACGTTCCACGGCTCGCTCGACAAGCGACGGTCTCTCGGCCTTCTACAGGTACCCCCAGTCTTCTCTTCATGCATTAGTCACTGCTGAAACCTAATCCAAACACGAATTATCAGAGTGTGCAGAAAAATCTATTCGGATTTGCTTTTTAATACGATTTTTGCAATGAAAATGCATAATTTTGGTGTAGTACAATTGCGGATTTTCTTGCGAACGTTTTGATATACAGCTTCTTTTCTATACTTGCTTCAACCCGTTGGGGACGGCACTTTATTGATCGCAGAGCACAACTCACAAGAGGCGCGCGCGATTTTCTTTATTCGATTAGGATTTTCCCCTCCATAGTGAAGTGAAATTTCAGGTTTTTTGTATTGCTCTGATACTACATGATTTTATCTACATGGTCATATATTTTCCGGGCACATATGGCTTTTCTGTACGATAAAAACTTTGAGCGCGAAACGTAATCTTCTTTTCGCTCTTACGGCGTTCTTTGATAATCTCTTAGAAAATCGATTACAGCGTTGAAATCCTTAAGATCTGTGCTATTGAATGACTAATAAGGGTTTGACGAAGAGCCATGTACAAGCCCCAGCCGAGCCAATAAAGCAGACTGATTGTAGAACATAACTTCATTTTCGCTCCTACAACGTCATAAAAAGGCTTTTCTAAAAACCAAACTTACTGTGGGAATCACAGAGATCTAAGCTTTCGAATGATTACTAATAGTCTGAAAGAAAAGTTTTGTCCAGTGAGAAAAGCCTCCATACAATTGTGTACCTCACTGGTACACGTCGTCTTTAAGGTGTTAAGATGGAGCGGTCGTGAGAACAATTTTACTTGCTACTCATGCACGAATGACGCGTAAAAATGCTAATGAGCGACGTGCAAGATTAACGGATCTTAGGGCGATGATACGGTTGCAGAAAGGACGGCTAAGAAGAGGTTTGCGAAGTTCAAAACCGGAGAGATCAGTCTGAAGGATTGGTCTCGCTCGGGCCTTCCTACAGGAAGCTTCATTAATCTTGAGCGCCGCTTCACTAGCATGTTAAATATACGAGCCATTCGTAAATGAGTAGCAAGCGAATTTGTTCCCAATACAACTCCATCTTAAAGCAAATATAGGCAAGTTGTATACTAAAATGTTCGCATGTAAATGCGCAATCAAACGATATTAGAATCATGCAATTTCATTGCAAAAATCATATCAAAAATTAAAAGGGCACAAACTTTTTACACAGCCTGTTGCTTTACTGTTTTAGTCTCATCAGGCTAGAACTGCTGTTAAATTTCCCTTTAAAGGTAAAATAGTGATAGCACGTGCCCTACTCTTGGCATGTGTAAAAAGCGAGTTCAAGCACCCTCCTTGAGTCGAAATAAGAATAGTCCACTCACAAAGAGTGAGTTGAAGGTTTTGTCCTTCTGAGGCACACGTAGAAGCACCCACAACAGCAAGAATTATACTGCTAGGTTTTTTCCTTATATATATTGTTATAATTAGGGTATGGATAGCGTCTTTTTTTTGGATTTTCAAGGTAATTAAGAGTACCCAATAATGTTGAGCAAAATGCAAGACTAGGAACAACGGGCGGAAGTCGGCGTGCGTTTCACCCTTTTTAAGGCGCATGTCACCACTACACCACCGGGGCTCCTAAGTGGGGGTATGTTTGACTATAATGTGGTTTAATTTTTGAAGGCCTGTAAAGTAGTTTTCTATAGTTGGAAATTAGAGGTACCTAAGGGAACCGAGTGGTAAGCTAAAATTCGACTCAGACGGGAGTTTAACCCGCGTTTCATCCACTTCGGGGACGCGTGCTACCACTGTACCACCGACGCCATTGCTTACTCACCACTCATTCTTCAATACCTCTTTGTAGTAGCTATGGATGAAATGCGGGTTCAGCTCCCGTCTGAGATCGAGTTTTTGCTTACCACTCAATTCTCTTGGGTATCTTTGAAACATCGCAGCACTGCGAAAAAGCTGTAAGAACAAGGAAATTTGGGAAAATTTAAAGGGTTCAGATGTTAGGTATAATAATTGTAATTTTTTTCTAAGCTGCTCCACAGCTTCATTGTATCTGTTCAATTTTGTATTCCTTCAGAGAACGTTTCGGTAGTCATTCCCCGGAAGAATATATGAATCTTCGAATATCGGGATTCGATGACAAACTAGAACGTGACGAAATCAAAGAAATTCTCACTAACGAGTTCCGGAAATTCGCACCCTTTGAGGTTTTCTTTCTTACTTTGACTTCACTCAAAAAAAGTTTTTGCTAGACAATTTCAATTGTTTTATCCATCTAAATACTTTAGATCAAAGTTGTACGTAACCCAGGCGATGATGAGAGGCTGGCGTACGTTAATTTTGAACGGAGAGACTGTGCTAGAAAAATACGGTAGCGTCTCCATTTAGTTACAATTCAAGATTCATATTTACTGAGGAAAAGAGTTCGTAGATCAACGGCAATGAAAGTGGGTTCTTTTTTCAGGTATACTGTAATGGACCGTTTGAGGAAGACCCTGGGTCGCCGCATTCTTTGTGACCCTGCTGGTATTTTGCGTGATCAAGAGGGAAAGTATATTCCTGATCGTTTCAATCGTGCTTTACAGGTATTTCTAATCTATCTATTTACTCATATATTTCAGGATTTCCAATCATAAATCCTTAGGTAGGAAAATCTCACATAAGATAGAAATTTAGGTGTCCGCTACAGTTTTGCTGGAAATTTTTTCAGAGCGAGAGAAATGGCCGCCGATCACCGGATCGTAGGTCTCGCCCTAAGGAGCCCCCACAGTGGAGGTTGAAAGAAGATGATGCGGACGCTACCAGAACACTTTTCGTTGGCAACATGCCTTCCGATATCAGAGAATATGAGATACGCAAAGTGAGCTAACTTTCCTTATTAGGTCACGCTTTTCTCAAGGAAATAACCTTCGTTATTTGCACAAACAACATTTTTTTTTTGCACACAAGGGAAGCAAATTATAAGCAAAGTGAAGTGCGCATGTATATATTGTAGCACTTGCGGCTTACATATACACTGTATATACATGTGTACACATACGTATATGCGTATATATGTATATCTACGCATGCCTGTTTATACATATACTTAAAAAATTTTTTGAGAATATCTACTATGCGTGTGAGCATATGTATCACCTGTATCACGTGTCGTCCATCGTTGAGTGACTCGAGCGGGTGCCAGCAACACTTCCGTTTTTTCCCTATCGCGTGCAAGAGTAGCCCACGCATATATCAAAATGCTAAACGCAGCGTTTATGTGTACATTTCACTTATAACCCCTTCCGTACGATGAGGGTCAATTTGACTCTCAACTTTTCAACAGTCTTTTTCACTTGTGCTTTGTTTCTGAGAAAACTTTTTAGTTCAATGTAATAGCAAAAATGTTCCACATCAGAGTACTTTGTTTGCACAGCTAATGTCTGTGGCTTTTCATTAGACTATGCTAATAATCATTCAATAACACATCTCTCTGCGATTCCAATGCTACGTCTGGTTTTTTGAGAATCTCTATTGTGCATTGTCCGAGCGAAAATAAGATTACGTTTAATCGGAGTTCTCTTTTCACATAAAAGTTTTATATGCTCAAAGAAGTATATGAGCATGTAAAGAATATTACGAGCACGGAAATATCTCGAGAAACCTAAAGTTTTTTCTGAAACGAAAACAAATTTGCTTTTGGGACCGTGAAATCACGCCCTCTGCTTCCCTAACTGACAACTCTGGTCCGTCCGCTACACCTCTTCATCTCTAACCCCAGTGTGCCATCAGACGCAGCACTCTGGGGTTATAGATGCAGGAGAGGTGAAATAAGCCGTCCAGAGTTGCCTGCTATAGATACAGAGACGTGGGTTCATGGTCCCGTAAGGATCAAGTAATGAAAATTGCGCTATATCAGTTAAGCTGCCGTCCGCAAAGGGTGAGCAGGATTTTGGGAGGGTAGGGGAGAGTCTTCGGCCGAGTAGCTAGTGATCTTTGGTACCGCTCGACGCATGGTTGATCCTCCATCCCCCAACTTTGCAATGATCAATAACCAGCGCTTTACGGAACGCCGTGGTCTGGTCATCCTCGAGATTATAAGATTTGCTCAATTAATATTCTACTGCGTTCATAAAGAAGGCAAGTTCGCAATCGAGCAAAGAACACGAGAAGGCGAATTGAATGCTCGAAGTACTGGGTCCTCTCACAGTGAAAAAAAACTGTGATGCGAATCAAATAAAGTGATCTATTCTCATTTTTAGGTCTTCGAGCGCTATGGTAGAATTGAAGACATAGACATAAAAACTCCTGCGAATACTGATGCCGCGTATGCTTTTGTCATGTTTCAGGTATTCTTTATTAACAAGGTGTTCGAGTCTTACTCTCTCTCGATCATAGTAATTTTTAGACATTAGAGCAAGCAATGGAGGCGAAACACGGTGAACACGACCGAGCAATACGGCCAGGATCCGTGCGCTGTAAAATTGGCTACGGAAAAAGTCAGGTGAATTTTAATGGCAGCAGATTATTACTTTATTGCAACTCAAATATTTCTTAATATTTTAATTGATATATTCAGACCTCACGACGTCTTTGGGTAGGTGGCCTTGGATCATGGACCAATGCCGACGCTCTTGCCAAGGAGTTTGATCGCTATGGTCCAATTGAAAAACTTGAATACGAAGTATGTTTAGGGTGGTTAAGCTTCGTGGTGTTTTCAGAACTGACTTTAGATATCTTTATTTAGAATGGAGCGGAGTTTGCATATATTCGGTTCGCTGACACCAACGCAGCAACAGACGCTTGCAGAGCAATGAAGAATTTCCCTCTCGGTGGACGTGATAGATGCATCATGGTCGATTTCGCTAAGTGAGCGAATCATTGTCGCATTTCATAAAGCTTTTTTCCCTGTAAAAAACCTCATTATCCGTTTTGTATTGTAGCTCTTATGGTAAGTCTATCTATCATATCCAGAGACGATTCATCGAAGGATAATGGCTCAGCAAGTGTCAGTGGGCGAAAGAGACGAGCAACTAAGTCTCCTCCTGGTGGCCCAAGAACACCTCCGGGATCTCCGAAACCTATCGTGAAAACATACGAAGATCTTGATGAGGAGTATGCAACAACATGGCAGGGCCAGGTATGCTTTTATCCCAACACATCGAGTATGGTTTTGAATTTGATAGCTTTTAGAAGTAAGCGTCGCTAGGTTCAAAAGTAGGCTTCTTTCCACTTCCTTTTGTTACTTTTCCATTAAGTGATACTCTTAAGAGCATGGACACCCCTGAATGGTCACAATTTTATACAACAGGGTACGATGATATCTCTCAATATATCGTTATTGTTTACAGTGCCACACTCGCTTACTTGCTCTATTCCTCTTTTCTCTCAGTTTTTTTTTAATTTTAGTCTATGAAACATCTTAGATTGAGCCAATACTTCAAGAAATTCTGCATACTCTAGAGCGACAGGATGAATTTCTTTCTGCGGCTTGTTACGTTTGAAGTCCTCAAGTACCTTAGTCGGATTATATAAATTTTGAGCTATCAACCTGCTTTCCACAAATAACTCTGAAAGCCGCTTTCGCAAAAGTAGTGTTTTGTTATGCTGGGTTGGATAAACTCATTTTTTGGCTTTTTTAAATTTTTGAAAACCGAGGCTGTATGATACACGTTATCAGGGAGTGATGGATGTACTGGTCTAACCCCTCTGGCAGCACCTTTGCAGTCATGTAGGAGCGCCATAGCCTGGCTGTCCTTGAGATCGCAAATAGATCTGCCCGAGTAGTACTCTACGACAATATCAAAGAAGACGAAATCTCCAAGAAGCAGTCGATACATCACCGGACTGTTCGAAGTCTTTTGGGGCGATAAGTGCGATGAAACGAATCGAACGCTCGAATTAGTGGGATCGCTTAATGAAATGTGGTATTAGGTCGTATGAATTGACTAACAGTTAAAGAACCCAAATAGATAATTGGATGGGCCATTCTAACGTTGGGGGGCGCCGTGGCCGAGTGGTTGCGATGTTGGTCACGGCGCGCTTGGAGCTGAGCTCCACCCCCCCCCCCCCCCCTCCCCCCTCCCCTCCCTCCCCTCCCCTCCCCTCCCCTCCCTTCAACACTCTCCTGCAGTCAACAAGAACGCCCTATGGAAAGCCACATCTAGACTGTCCTCGAGATTGCAAGGAGACATGCTCGACCAGTATTCTACATCATTCAAGAAGGCGAACACCGAATCGAATGCTAGAAGTACTGGGATCCGCACAATAAAAATTGTGATGACGGGTCGTGTAAATAAAAGGAAAACAAAAATAAATTCTAACATTATATGGGTCCAGTACACCTTATATCGTTCCTTTCTCTTGCCACTGTCATCCATGGAGCTGGTTCGCGTTTGGAAATGATTAATATTTGATAAGCTGGAATTAGTTCGCAGCAATATTGCTCATCGTTCTATATAGTGATCTTGTGTGCAGCTGCTGTCCGTTATTCTTTTCGTCGACTCTCTTCTCAGAATATGACTAGCTTCTCAATGTTTACGTTTTCGAACGTATTGTGATGATATGTAATGACTGAAAGTCACCGTCCGAAGGCGCAATTATCTATTTTTACTTTTGGAAGACTCGTTATCACAATTTTGTGAGGATCCCAGCACACCCTGCATTTGATTCGTCTCCTCGCATAAATCGTGTACAAAGGTCTTCGAACATTTTACGTGAGCTTCCGGTCGTGCTTGAGAGTTTCGTCTTCTGAATGATTGTAGTAGAATGCCAGTCGCTCAGTCGCCTATGACGGAGGTCTAATTTGCTCATGGCGGCTGGTGCGAGGGTTATACCGTGATCATTGTAATATCGTCATCAATTTTCGCACTCTTGAGTCGTTCAGGGTTCTACTTCTTTTTTCTCTAATTTTTCGGATATTATGTATGACTTGGTACTTCAGTACTTATTTAAGAATGTGATACACAAACTATATCTCAAATAATTATCTTATTAGCAAATTGAATTATTTACTACGTAATCATGGAGAGAGTAGTAACAGAGCGGTGGCCTTGGTGATGCAGTAATAAGTAGCACGTGCGCAGGTATGAATGGAAAGCGGGTTTAGCTCCCTCTTGTGTTAGATGTTTTGAATATCGTTCAACATTCTTAGATATATAATTGTAGCATTGTAATACTCCTACAAAAGAGTGGTGAAATAAAAACTTCTGTCATTTGAGGTTAGAATAGGAGGTTTATGATAGTTTTGTTTTTCAGGTGCTCTTGAAAAAAACAGAATACAGCATCAAATTGTATAGAATAGGAGGAACAGAAAGATTGATTCAGAAGTTATTGCGCGATGAAGATGGCAATGCAGTCAAGTTACATGTGACGCAGAGGTTATTTTTTGAAATATTTTTCGCTATGAGCTTCGCTCTGTCTTTTTGTTCACTTTTATTTGATACATCTTATTAAACAAAAAAAAAAATGTAGAATATCGTCTTGCAACAGCTGATCATTACGTTTTGTGTTCCAGATTGGCTTTATCGGGTCAGGATGCCCTTTTGGAAAGACTCACCAACTCCTCTAGTAAACAGCTTAGTTTAATGATAGCAGTTGGAAAACAGTTGGATGATATCCGACCATTAGTGAGATATCTTACAGAGAAGGACGCAGCCGGTTTGTTTATGCCAATATCTACTTTATTTTCGTTGAAATTCATTACTTTTTCGATCTTTTTGTACCCTCTTGGCGTTATTATTATTATTATTATTATTATTATTATTTATTATTATTATTCTCGAAACGACATTTTTCATCGAAATTTTATCCGATTTAAGGTGTTGTAACGGTGTCTGGTGGACTTCTATACGTATTTCCGTACAGTGAGATGTCAACAAAGCTTATGAATCATTTTGCGCCGACAGTTCGAATTATGTCCGAAGGCTGCCCATTCCTATTTTTTGTGCTTGGACTGAAGACTTCATCTGCTGGTCCATCGCCTGAACGTTAATTGTATTATCTAACTTGCTTCACTGAAGAAGTCATATTTCATCTAGTTTGACCGCTATCATCATGGATATCAACTCATTCGTGACTTACTGGACTAGATTCTATTCGCTATTTACTTGAATTTGTGCAACTATGCTGAACTATTCATTCTATTCTTGCAGTTTCTTGCTATTCTGAGTTAACCTTTTCGGGACCGTGGAACGTTGGACGGTCTACTCCACCTTCCCTGCCTCTATAGCCACGTCGTGGGCACGCATTGAATGTGTTATTGTATCCGATTTATTATTAATGATAATTTTGTATTTCTAACAACATAATATATTTGCTGATAACGTGACATAGGAACATACATCAATGATACAATTGAAATGACATAATGATACGTTCAATGCGTTCCCACGCCAGGGGTCAGGGATGCAGACGATGTGGCGCAGACCGTCTGGCCACGTTGGGTGCCAGAGACGCAGAGGGGGTGGGTCCACGGTCCTCGAAGGGGTGAATTTGTAAATCGCTGTCTCTGGAATGCTACGTTATCGCAGAGAAATAATGATAATATTCCTGAGTAGAGGAGTGGTCACCTGCGTATTCTACGTATTCTTATGTCTACATTCTGTATTCGGGACCGCATTTCACTGTACTCTTCGTCCCTACTGGTTACTTACTGTGTTCTCTACAGAGCCATAGTAATCACATCTTGTTATGAAATGGGCGCATAACTTTTCTGGGCTTCATAAACTCTCATCGAAAGGAGTGATGTTTACTCTATATTCCGCGGATTTCTCTGTTTCAATGCTAGACTACATTTTGCCCTATTTATTTCTCCAATACTACTCTAAGTATTCACGTATTCGTACTGAAGTGCAACGATAGATTTTCTGGTATTTTGCTATGTTTCCTACTGTTATTCCTAAATTAATAACCAACTGTTTTCAGATTTATTCTGTACTACAACTTTACATATAATGAAGATTTTTAGTGCTCTTTTGCACCATCTCATTGTTGTCCTTTTGGTCAAAACTAATCATTATCGTACAACTTTGAACTCCTCATAACAATCTTGCGAACTGTTTAGCCAGTTGACTTCCGTGGACCCACACTGTGAGTGTCCGCCAGCGTATAAGCGATCCCACCTCCTCTGCCTTGATTAGTCGTTGACTACACTACTCTTTTCGTTGCAGTACCCATTTCGAAACTTAGCTGCGGGTCCTGCAACGAAAAGCAGTGCTGTAGTTGGCGAATAACTGCGACAGAGAAGACGGAGTCGTTCCTAGCCGGAGGACACGCCCCGCGTGGATTCGAGGAAGTCAACCGCTTGGTTGACTTCAATAATGATGAATAAACTCCTTCTTAAATTTGTAGATGCGCCTTGAGGGGAAGTTCAATTGGAGTGCTATATCCATGTCTACTCGTTCCAGTCTGTTACCCGTGGGACCTGAAAAGATGGGACCCATTGAGTTGATCTGTTATAGTTGTGCTATTGTTCTATTGTTCAGTTCCTTCAAAAGGAAAAAAGAAGGAAAAAGAAAATCAAGAGGCTCAGAGAAAGGTTATTGAATTGGTCCCCTCAATAGTCTTATAGATGACGCGTGTACACTGTATTGTACCCTAACTCTGCCCTAGGGGTTGAAAGTGCTCCTAGTTTTGTAAGCCATATCTCTAACCCCTAGATATTATTCGCGTTGTGCGACAGCTTGTGGTGGCACAGGTAATAGCTATACTCTAGTGGCTAGAAGGAAAGTGTAACGCTGCGTCAAATCCATGCACGACGTCCGCGTACTGTTGATCTATTTGATCTCTTCCACAGGTTGTATGAATAATAAGGGTAATGCTTATTATTCCACAATGCGTTTCCTGAAATCGTGAACAAAATCCCTTTGGGTTTCTAAATTAGTAGGGAAAAACGTGGTTGGGGAGATCAACTAATGATGGCATCGATCGGTAAGGGCGCATTTGAGTATTGGGACATCCCTTTTTACATATGTTATGTCCCAATTGCTATGATCGTTCGTTTAACCTGCTCATTGGCTAGCTTAGTTCATCCAAATGGCTTTATCGCTCCTTCCTTACTACTTCAGTCTACGTAATTTCTTTAATACCACTGATTATTCTAGTGCATGCCTCGTCAGCCATGCAGTTCGAGCGATTGCTCAGAGAGTGCTGTTGTGAAGAGAGCGGCGGATGAAACCCCTCTATGTGCTTCGTGTTTCAAGGAACGTTTCGAACAGGTGATTTTTGGTATTGATGATTGAACAGAATTATTTTTTGCGTCAGCTGGGATTGAACCCACCTTTCAATCTATCCACGGGCGCTTGCTCAACCGTTGTACTACCGGCGCCCGTTTTGACACGCGCATCTATCTGTTGACGGTCGGCTGCTGATTACCGGGTCGCGTCCTACCGCTACACTAGCGGACTACCGCTCTGTTACCACCATTTCTTCGTATAATTGCGGAAAGAGCGCTCAGAATTTTATAGATTGTATATATCCAAGAGCTGTTGATTTGCTGGATCCTATTTGTTATATCGGACCACTTAGAAAAAGGAACTTAGTACAGAGTATAATACTGTTTTGCATACCGACTTTCCTCCATTGTCGGCGCTGTCAATCAATAATAGCAGGTTTTCTAAAGAATGTTTGGAGCCTTTTCGAGGTTGTTACGTCAGAGCCATGTGTACGTCTCTGCGATGTCGTCCGCTTCATCTGTGCTCTACGCCTCACATTAACCCCTACTTTATAACAGGTATAAGGAGACGTCATCTGTGGTGATAGCACGTAGTGTTGTGTTATCAGCATTTTTCCATCCATCGATTACGGCTGGTAGTGAAAATGTAGAAATCCATCTCACTGACTGTTTTTAAACCTCATTCAAACGTGAGACTTCTTAGGTCTTTAAACTTCTCAAGTCACTTCCTAGTCTTTCTGCAAAAGTATCATCGCCTTGAGCTCCATCAGTTTTGTGTGCCGCTCTACTAGCATTTCTCTCTACGCATCATTCGTTCATATGAGTAACAAGCGAATTTGTTCCCAATTTGTATACCAAAAAATTATTCAAGAAAATGCACAATTGAACGATACCAAAATCATGCAAGTTCATTGCAAAAATCATATTGAACAACCAAAAGATCATGGACTTCTTACCTGTTAAAAAGTTTTACTTTGCCGAGGATCACACGCTAACTCAACCTCCTCAATAGATGATGGTGGCAAGATTGGAAAGCAAATGGAATTAGTTAAGCATCCCCACAACTAGTAAAAACGGATCGCACAAAACGCATTCGCATACACATGTATTTGATACGTATTGAATCTAGTTTTTTATATTCTTTGCGTACACGCCACCAATTACTTCCACACACCAGGGACCATTTTACATAACTTCAGTTTAGCTAGGCATTTTATCTACAATTTTCCTCCGCTGTACACTAGTGCAGCTGTTATTGGTTTTTCTCGCTGTTATCTTAATTATTTGAGCGACACTACAAATAATCTTTATTAATTACGATGGTTCCTAAATTGTTAAGCTCTCACTAATTGGTCAGGACCTTGCGAGGTGAAAGTGGATGTCGCTTCCTGAAAGTGAAAGCAGTACTATTTGCTCATTAAGCAACAACAAGAGAACGCAAGCGCTGATAATCTTAGAAGAACGAGAAAATAGGCATCCACATGACACTGCAAAATTAGAGTTGGAGATTTTGTCAATACTTGCAGAGACTCTACGACTGCGGTGCGATTGAAATTTTCTTCTCGAGCTACTGCGCGGTTCACGACCTGATCGTCGGCTACCCGATCGGCTTCTTTGGTACTTGCTTAGGCGTTAGGCTGAAAAGAAAGCTTTTGTTGTTTGGTTTTGAAGGCAAATAGGCTATAGTTACTACAATTATATGTAAAATTTTGAAGCATCACTTTGGATAGACAGGCCAAGACAAAACTCGGCAGCCAGAATGAGGTTTCGTTTGAAGCAGCAAACTAACAAGGCGAGGGATCCGCGTTTTGGTGAGCTATAGTGACACTCAGCATGCTCTACTACGATTATATGAAGGTTACCATGAAATACAAACTCGTGTCTTTTACTCATAAATTGCTGACCCCGATCCTCAATATATGGTAGAACTCACATGATGGCGAACGACGAATATGTCTGCTCAGCGATCGTGAGTGATCATGGCGACTACGACCTCTTATGCTCCGGCCCCGGCTCCAACTCCGTCTGTTAGGCATGTTAGCAATTGAATTATACCTACCACAATTCAGACATTTTTATCTAGCCAAAACCCTTATCGTCATAGAGGAACCAGAATAACCTCGTTTCTCGTATACAACAACAAATAAACGCTTTCTCACGTTTTCGTAGAAAACATCACGATCATGATTATGATGAAGATCATTTCGATTTCGCAATTAGATTTATGCTATGTTTTGTTGTTAATACGCTGAATACTTTGTTCCAAGATGAAATTTTTCTCAATTACACAAAATTACACTGTTTTGCTGCTTAGAAATACATGAACGGGATGATAACGTATGAAAGTCGGATGGTTATAAAGGCACTAAAATAAGTGGAATCTCTATTACGCCCCAACTGTTCACTAGTACTTAGACAGATAGCTTGTACATGGGTATAGTAGAACAAATTGAATTGATTGTGTTTGCCTTTCAGTCGACTGTTTCTCGAATCTAGATTCAAGCATTCAATATAATGTAGGCAGGGAGACGCTATTTATGGTGAAGCACGTGATAGTGTATTATCACCATTTTTTTTCAGTGGTTCATTACGGTTGATAGTGGATATGTAGAAATCCATCTCATCGACTGTTTTTAAACCTAGCTTCAAACATTCAATATAGTCTGTAGAGACGTGGGCCATTGATGAAACGGGCGACACTGTTGAAAAGTCAGACATGTCAACCTCGAAAAAGCTGTAAACATTTTTGCAGACTATATCGAATGTTCAAGCGAAGTTCAAAAACAGTCAATGAGATGGATTTTTACATATTTAGTAATAGGCTGTGTACAAGATTGGTACCGTTTAATTTTTCGAGATGGTTATTACAATACTTTATTTTTGAACAAATCAAAAAACTATGCTTCTAAGTAATTCCCACTCGTTTTTGTGAGGATTGTTCAAAGTCATTTGCTTTTCGTTGCAAATGGTGATGTCGTTCAGAAGCTGGGCTCGCAGACATATCGTCCGCAATGACGGTGGCAATGTCAGTACGCTTCTCATTCTAGGCTTCGTTCAGTTCACGTGGCACCCACTGTGACTTGTTCCTGACCTTACCCACTTCATGCAGAATGTTGGCTGTGCTCTTAACAATTGAACTCTTCGGTTATCATTGGGCATGTCCATTGAAACATTCTCTTCGACCATCTCAAGGACAGCTTGACGATTAATTTCATGTGGATGGCCCGAGCGGCGACTGATTTTCCAGATTGTTTTCTCCAGCTCTGAACTTCGCAAGTCACTTCCTAGCCATCCTTTCTGCAACCGTATCATCGCCTCAAGCTCCATTAATGTTGTACGCGGCTTCACTATGATTTTCCTCTACGCACTAGTCGTACATGAGTAGCAAGCGAATTTGTTCCACGACGGCTCCATCGTAAGGCAACAATAGGCAATTTCTATACCAAAATGTTTGCAAGAAAATGCGCAATTGAACGATATCAAAGTCATGCGCATTCATTGCAAAAATCCGATTAAAAATTCAAAAATTCAAAACGGCACTAACTTTTTACACAGCTTGTTATCTTCTTGTGTGATTAAGTTCAAAGTTTGTGTTTCATCATTAGTCATAGTGTGATATTATCGTTTTACTAAATAAAGTCGATCTCACTAACGTCTCGACATCGTCTTCTTTAGAGTTTAATCATTTAAGGAAATGAGAAGAAAGAAATGCTTAGTCTTTGGCTACAGGCATTGTTTTGTTTTCGTAATAAAGCGGTCTTATGCGTAACTGCAAAGATATGAGTTTTAATATTTGACGCTCCTTTGATCTTTTGTACATTGAACGGATCGAAGTCTAAAATCGTCGTTTTTAACTACGGCGTTTACTTTTTGATTTGACATTTGGTGATCCTGGCAATGAGGTATGCAGATCGATCTTTTCTTTTCATAACGAACACTACAACACTCAACACCCGATTTCGGCTGCAAATACGATTTCGTCTTCCTTTTGCTTGCCATAAAGTGCTGATGGAGTCAATTCTCCTTCCACTCTCGGAAGGACCGAGCCAAGACGTTTTTAATCATTCAGTTAATCGGCTGGAAAGTAGTGTCGGGAGAAGGGATCAAGTCAGCGTATTACTCATTAGATCGCTTTCTGATACACTGCATCGGTACTCACTAACAACCTGCCTCTACCATATATGGCGCACTATTTTTTAATAGAAATTTGCAATTTTCAAGGTTTGTCTAATTCTTTGTGGAAGCTTGACAAGCATAGGCATCAGCAGTGCACGTGAAATCATGTGATCTGGTCGGCTAATTGTGCTTGCTTAGTCGTTTCGCATCCAAAGTAGCTACCGTATGACAAAGATCGAAAATAACTCCCGTAGATCGTAGAACAAGTAGTCTTAGTGAAAGCATTTCTACATTCTACTGATTATACACTTCATTACGAGTGTTTCCTAAGACAACGCCCAATTTTCAATATGCCTTATAGTTACTTTTTAGTTGTGCATGTGGTCTATAATGCGCACCTATTGAGCCCGACACGAGTGTTTCGGCCTTCGCAGCCTCCTCAGTTGTACCTGTACAGTACTGTGGCTCAAAATAGCTATATGGCATATTGAAATTCGAGTGTGGTCGAAAGAAACACTCGAAACGAAAGGTGTGATATATCTGACGATACCAGCCAAGAGCAATCGTTATCGTACAAGACTACCATCGGCGATATTTCCACTCAATGGAGCGTGTAAATAGTACGTCGTCGCCTAATCTATGTAGAGGGTTCGATTCCCCCGAAGAGGATAGGCTAAGACAAAGGGTACTGCTCAACTGACGAGGCTGCCAAGGCCGAAACACATGTATCAGGCGCCATAGGTGCCCATAACAGACCACAATGCATAGCTCATAAATAACTACAAGGCATTCTACTGATTATTTACAGCTATTCCATGGATGTATATGCTTGTTTGAAATTGGAAATAACATTTATATCGGCTTACACAGTAGAAGCAAATGGTTCAGTCTGTTCACCACCTCAAAGTTGAGAGCAATCCATACTCGTTTTTTTCTAAAACCGAGGTATGGGCAAAACACGGGTTCATTTTCCTCCTGAGGTCAAATTTTTGCATACCACTGCTAGGAAAATAATTTTTATAGGTTGTAGATTATCTGGAACCTTCTACATCTGGATTACTTTCCAGGATGTCCATAATACTATCGTAACTAAGAATCTATTCAAACGTGGAGAACGTGTCGCAATTGGAGCGTCAGGTGGCAAAGACTCTACTGTATTAGCATATGTGATGAAGGTGAATTTTCTTGGAATATTAGCAAACTTGGTCCTTGTGTTACTACAACTTGTTTTCCAGACACTCAATGAGCGATATGATTATGGATTAGATCTAATACTGTTGTCAATCGACGAAGGAATACAAGGCTATCGTGACGACTCGTTGAAGGTGTCTCCTTGAATTTGATCATTCCGGTTGATAACGTCAATTTCATCATTGATTCTAGCATCTATAAGTCTCCTACAGGCTGTAGAGCGAAACCAAGTGGACTATGGCATGCCCTTGACAATCGTTAGTTACAAGGAGCTTTATGGTTGGACTATGGACGAAATTGTTGCTAAAATCGGCAAGAAAAACAACTGCACATATTGTGGCGTATTTCGGCGCCAAGCACTAGATCGGTGAATGATTATGTCCTATATCAGTGTGTTTACATTGTCATTTCAAAATTTCTGTGCCGTTTAGAGGTGCATATAAACTAGGTGCGACCAAATTACTAACTGGTCATAACGCGGATGATATGGCGGAAACTGTGTTGATGAATGTCCTTCGAGGTGATCTTGCTAGGCTACGCCGCTGTTCTCATATAATTACCGGTGAAGAAGGCGAACTTCCACGAGTGAAACCATTAATGGTTAGTTGTTCGATGTATACATATATCTGTGTGCTTTAAGGGCGCGTGTGGCGCAGTGGTTAGAAATGCTCTGTGACACACACCGGTCGGTCAGTCAACGGTTGATAGTTCAAGCTCGCGCTCAAGACTTATCAAGCCTTCCATTTCTTCGGCCTAGGCGCATCGCTACCAGACTTGTTTAGGAGACAGCACCACTGACTCGGTAGATCAGTAAGGTACCGCGAGTCATTGTAAAAACTCTTCGATCTTTGATTCACCTCCTGCAATGCTAGATGGGGACGAATATATGGCGCACATCTCATACAGTTGAGATCAACGTGAAGAGCGTCAGAGCTTTTTGGAATTTTTGCACTTCCTACTTGCTATAATTCGTAGCAGAGGACAAATAGCTCCCATGATTACAGTAACTTCCAAGTAAACTGATATAACTCTCAGATTGCTTATATCATCCCTGAAGAATCACAGGAATTGTGAGGTAGTTTGACCACATTCCAGCTCGAGTGTCATGTACAGTTCTCCTTTTCTTCTCTTAATATTACTCCAATTACTTACTAATCTTACTAATCTTCTCATTTAGTACTGCTTCGAAAAGGACATTGTTATGTACGCTCGCTTGAACAAATTGGACTACTTCTACACCGAGTGCAAATACGCGCCTGACTCTTATCGTGCGTATGCGAGGTATACACAAATGTCCCATCAGTCGCTGTCATCATCTACGGAGAAGTCTACGACAACGTTCCATTATTCCAGGTCATATGTCAAAGATTTGGAACGCATACGGCCACAGTCGATCTTGGGATTGATTCATTCGGGTGAAACTGTCAAACTAACTACTGACGTGGCTTTACCGAAGCTCAAAAATTGCACCAGGTTCGCTGATCTTGATAGCACATTGTGCATTTGATTTTGTTAGGTTCGTTCTGCTTCCAGGTGTGGATACTTTTCTAGCCAATCAGTCTGTAAGGCTTGTTTACTTTTGGAAGGACTGAACACCGGCCGTACTGATTTGGGAGTCAGAAGGGTCAGGACATATTAAGCACACTCTTACCTGCTTGTTAAAGCCTGTGTTGTTCAGAAGCCTAAGAAGGTTGCCATTGTTAGAGAGGAACAACGTCAAAGTTCTGGACAATCTCAGAGTGCTGATCAACAAGCTCAGGGTTGCAGTACCACATGCGATTGCGCCC